>SJYX01024515.1:352351-393644 GCA_006410675.1 Oreotragus oreotragus
AACCCCCAGCCATAGCTCTTTAGGCACTCTGTCAGATTTAATCCCTTGAATCTATTTGTCACTTACACTGTATAATCATGAGGGATTTGATTTAGGTCATACCTGAGTGGTCTAGAGGTGTTCCCTATTTTCTTCAATTTCAGCCTGAATTGGCAATAAGGAGTTCATGATCTGAGCCACAGTCAGCTCCTGTACTTATTTTTGCTGACTGTATAGAGCTTCTCCATCTTTGGGTGCAAAGAATATAATCAATCTGATTTTGGTGTTGACCATCTGGTGATGTCCATGTGTAGAATCATCTCTTGTGTTATTGGAAGAGGTTGTTTGCTATGACCAGTGCATTCTCTTCACAAAACTCTTTTAGCCTTTGCCCTGCTTCATTTTGTACTCCAACGCCAAATTTGCCTGATACTTCAGGTATCTCTTGACTTCCTTCTTTTGCATTCCAGTCCCATATAATGAAAAAGATATCTTTTTTTGTGTTAGTTCTAGAAGGCCTTGTAGGTTTTCATGGAACCATTCAACTTCAGCTTCTTCAGCTTTACTGGTTGGGGCATAGATTTGGATTACTTTGATATTGAATGGTTTGCCTTGAAAATGAACAGAGATCATTCTTTTATTTTTTAGATTGCACCCAAGTGCTGCATTTCAGACTCTTTTGTTGACTATGAGGGCTACTCCATTTCTTCTAAAGGATTCATGCCCACTGTAATAGATATAATGGTCATCTGAGTTAAATTCGCCCATTGCAGTCCATTTTAGTTCACTGACTCTTGTTATCTTCTGTTTGACCACTTCCAATTTACCTTGATTCATAGGCCTAACATTCCAGGCTCCTGTGCAATATTGTTCTTTACAGTATTGGACTTTACTTCCATCACCAGTCACATCCCCAACTGGGTACTGCTTTCACTTTGGCTTTGTCTCTTCATTTTTTCTGGAGCTGTTTCTCCACTCTTCTCCAGTAGCATATTGGGCACCCACCGATCTGGGGAGTTCATCTGTCAGCGTCCTATCTTTTTGCCTTTTCATTCTGTTCATGGGGTTTCAAGGCAAGAACACTGAAGTGGTTTGCCATTCTCATCTCCAGTGGGCCATGTTTTGTCAGAGCTCTCCACCATGACCCGTCCGTCTTGGGTGGCCCTACACAGCATGGCTCATAGTTTCATTGAGTTAGACAAGGCTGTGGTCCATGTAATCAGCTTCATTAGTTTTCTGTGGTTGTGGTTTTCATTCTGTCTGCCTTCTGTGGGATAAGGATAAGAGGCTTATGGTAGCTTCCTGATGGGAGAGACTGACTGTGGGGGAAACTGGGTCTTGTTGTGATCTGTATGGCTATACTCAGTAAATCTTTAATCCAATTTTCTGTTGTGCCCTCCAAGAGTCTGTCTCCCCATTCCTGTGAACATTCTGGTGGCTCTGTGGTGGGGTTAATGGCAACCTCCTCCAAGAGGGCTGTGCCCCACCCAGGTCTGCTGTACCCAGAGCCCCTGCCCTGCTGCCCTGTACCTCCTCAGGAGACACTCAGACCCGCCGAGGCAGGTCTGGCTCCGTCTCTGTGAGGTCTCCTGGTGTGCACAAGATTTTGTTTGAGCCCTCTGAGCATCTACATATACACATCTAGACAATGCATTAGCCTGGAGCCTGGACTCTGGAAGGAGGTTCAGCTCAGTTGCTCAGTCGTGTCCAACTCTTTGCGACCCCATGAATCGCAGCATACCAGGCCTCCCTGTCCATCACCAACTCCCGGAGTTCACTCAAACTCATGTCTATTGAGTCAGTGATGCCATCCAGCCATCTCATCCTCTGTCATCCCCTTCTCCTCCTGACCCCAATCCCTCCCAGCATCTGGGTGTTTTCCAGTGAGTCAGCTCTTCGCATCAGGTGGTCATAGTATTGGAGTTTCAGCTTCAGCATCAGTCCTTCCAATGAACACCCAGGATTGATCTCCTTTAGGATGGACTGGTTGGATCTCCTTGCAGTCCAAGGGACTCTCAAGAGTCTTCTCCAACACCACAGTTCGAAAGCAAGGAGGTTACCTGAGTTTAAATCCCATAAGCCTTATTTAGTTGCACTAATTATTTGACCTCTTTGTAGAATGGAGGAATGTGAGCGCCTGGTAAAGTAAATCACCTTTCCTGATGATTAAGCGAGATCACACATGTTAGGTGTTTGGCAGGTGCACAGTATATCCTATGTACTCACTTGATAAGAAGTCATTATATTATGGATAGAATCATCTCCATATGTATTATGGATAGAATCACCTTATTCTTCCTCCCTATTTATTTCTTTAAAAATAACTCCACGTAAGCACTGAAACAAGATAGTTTCCCTTTGTGGGTATCTTGCAGTCACAAGTTTGGATACTGGGATCTGTTATTTCACATATGCTGACAATAGAATATCTCTTGGCACCGCCAGACCCAGTCTTTACCCACATGATGCATATTCCTACATCTGACAAAAGCTAAGGAGCTGAATCCTTGTCCATCCATGTTGTCCTGCTGGATTAATGTGTTCAGAAAAGTGATACAGTGTAACGCTTTGCCCAGGATGAAGACAAAGCTATCAAAGGCATTACTTGGCTAAATAGACTAAGATATTATGGATCCATAATAAACAAGAAGACTAGAGTGAATGGAGGACAAGACAAATGAGAAAGGAATGATTCCACTGGCTTAGAAAAAGTTACTATGAATACAATGAATTCTTGCCCTCTGGTTCAATTATTTTGACCACTTTGGAGGTCAGTATTTGAATAGAGTGTGAAGAAGTGTATGTCTGTGTGTGGTGGATATGTCAGTGACCGCAAACTGACACTGTGTACACAGTCAGCACACATCACTGTGGTAGACATGGAAAATATGCTGATGAACCTGTGAAGGTGGATAATTGTGAACTCTTCAGGGGTGCTGGCTTGAGATTTGCCTGCCGCTGCCTCTGGCTCGCCGCAGCTCACCAGCTGCCTCGTCTGCTCTGGACTGGCTGGGTCAGCAGAGCACCCTGCTGCCCACATAATGCTGTCTGTCACATGGGGCTGGCCGCGGCCACCCTCCCAAGCATCTCTCTCCTCCTGACCTTGTTCTGTGGGAAAGTACTGCTACCACAGTGTCTTCCTTCTTCCCAATAAACCTGTCTACTTTGAATCTAAGTAATGGGCAATATGTTCACACACGTACTTTCTTTTTTCCTGGTCTTTTCCTTGTGTGCTCTCTTCGTCTACCCCCACATTTCTTTTGCCTGTGCAGAACTGGCTACAATAGAGTCATGTTCCTAAAATATCCAGCTATGAAGGCTTTAACAACATATCTCCCAAACCCAAATTGGGGTGGCAGGGTGGGCATGGTGGACTTGCTATTCCTCCTACAAGAAGCAGAGCTTTACCCTTAAAATATTCATGCTTGGGCCTTGGGTCGAAAAAACAGGACTGTAAATTCACTAATGTTTGGCGATTTTAATAGCTTCTTTTCACCTCAAAGCTCAGTGACCTTTTGCATCTGTTCTTCCGTAAGGATTACACCTCCTAACATTCCCACCAAATGGGAAATCAATTCCAGGCCGAATGCTGAGACAGGTGTCTGTGTGCAGAGCAGGTGCCTGTGTGGGCAGCCCTGCAGAGGGGCCCCCGGAAGTGGCACATTAATCACAGCCCTGTGCACTTCTCAGATGTATAATGAGGGTGACTTCTGCAAAACCGTCAAGGACAATATGACCATGATACACTTGCCCGATTTCTTGATTCTTAGTTAACAAGCAGAAATTCTGTAAGATTCTTGATATTTCTTTATCTTACTGGGTGGAGNCAGGTATCTCTTGACTTCCTTCTTTTGCATTCCAGTCCCATATAATGAAAAGGATATCTTTTTTTGTGTTAGTTCTAGAAGGCCTTGTAGGTTTTCATGGAACCATTCAACTTCAGCTTCTTCAGCTTTACTGGTTGGGGCATAGATTTGGATTACTTTGATATTGAATGGTTTGCCTTGAAAATGAACAGAGATCATTCTTTTATTTTTTAGATTGCACCCAAGTGCTGCATTTCAGACTCTTTTGTTGACTATGAGGGCTACTCCATTTCTTCTAAAGGATTCATGCCCACTGTAATAGATATAATGGTCATCTGAGTTAAATTCGCCCATTGCAGTCCATTTTAGTTCACTGACTCTTGTTATCTTCTGTTTGACCACTTCCAATTTACCTTGATTCATAGGCCTAACATTCCAGGCTCCTGTGCAATATTGTTCTTTACAGTACTGGACTTTACTTCCATCACCAGTCACATCCCCAACTGGGTACTGCTTTCACTTTGGCTTTGTCTCTTCATTTTTTCTGGAGCTGTTTCTCCACTCTTCTCCAGTAGCATATTGGGCACCCACCGATCTGGGGAGTTCATCTGTCAGCGTCCTATCTTTTTGCCTTTTCATTCTGTTCATGGGGTTTCAAGGCAAGAACACTGAAGTGGTTTGCCATTCTCATCTCCAGTGGGCCATGTTTTGTCAGAGCTCTCCACCATGACCCGTCCGTCTTGGGTGGCCCTACACAGCATGGCTCATAGTTTCATTGAGTTAGACAAGGCTGTGGTCCATGTAATCAGCTTCATTAGTTTTCTGTGGTTGTGGTTTTCATTCTGTCTGCCTTCTGTGGGATAAGGATAAGAGGCTTATGGTAGCTTCCTGATGGGAGAAACTGACTGTGGGGGAAACTGGGTCTTGTTGTGATCTGTATGGCTATACTCAGTAAATCTTTAATCCAATTTTCTGTTGATGAGCAGGGCTGTGTTCCCTCCCTGTTGTTGACTTGAGACCAAACTATGGTGGAGGTAATGAAGATAATGGAGACCTCCTTCAAAAGGTCCCAGGCATGCACTGCCCCACTCAGTGCCCCCGACCCTGCAGCAGGCCATCGCTGACCCACGCCTCCACCGGAGACCCCTGGACACTCGCGGGTGAGTCCGGGTCAGTCTCTTGTGGGGCCACTGCTCCTTTCTCCTGGGTCCTGGAGTGTACAGTTTCCGTTTGTGCCCTCTAAGAGTCTGTCTCCCCATTCCTGTGAACACTCTGGTGGCTCTGTGGTGGGGTTAATGGCAACCTCCTCCAAGAGGGCTGTGCCCCACCCAGGTCTGCTGTACCCAGAGCCCCTGCCCTGCTGCCCTGTACCTCCTCAGGAGACACTCAGACCCGCCGAGGCAGGTCTGGCTCCGTCTCTGTGAGGTCTCCTGGTGTGCACAAGATTTTGTTTGAGCCCTCTGAGCATCTACATATACACATCTAGACAATGCATTAGCCTGGAGCCTGGACTCTGGAAGGAGGTTCAGCTCAGTTGCTCAGTCGTGTCCAACTCTTTGCGACCCCATGAATCGCAGCATACCAGGCCTCCCTGTCCATCACCAACTCCCGGAGTTCACTCAAACTCATGTCTATTGAGTCAGTGATGCCATCCAGCCATCTCATCCTCTGTCATCCCCTTCTCCTCCAGACCCCAATCCCTCCCAGCATCTGGGTGTTTTCCAGTGAGTCAGCTCTTCGCATCAGGTGGCCATAGTATTGGAGTTTCAGCTTCAGCATCAGTCCTTCCAATGAACACCCAGGATTGATCTCCTTTAGGATGGACTGGCTGGATCTCCTTGCAGTCCAAGGGACTCTCAAGAGTCTTCTCCAACACCACAGTTCGAAAGCAAGGAGGTTACCTGAGTTTAAATCCCATAAGCCTTATTTAGTTGCACTAATTATTTGACCTCTTTATAGAATGGAGGAATGTGAGCGCCTGGTAAAGTAAATCACCTTTCCTGATGATTAAGCGAGATCACACATGTTAGGTGTTTGGCAGGTGCACAGTATATCCTATGTACTCACTTGGTAAGAAGTCATTATATTATGGATAGAATCATCTCCATATGTATTATGGATAGAATCACCTTATTCTTCCTCCCTATTTATTTCTTTAAAAATAACTCCACGTAAGCACTGAAACAAGATAGTTTCCCTTTGTGGGTATCTTGCAGTCACAAGTTTGGATACTGGGATCTGTTATTTCACATATGCTGACAATAGAATATCTCTTGGCACCGCCAGACCCAGTCTTTACCCACATGATGCATATTCCTACATCTGACAAAAGCTAAGGAGCTGAATCCTTGTCCATCCATGTTGTCCTGCTGGATTAATGTGTTCAGAAAAGTGATACAGTGTAACGCTTTGCCCAGGATGAAGACAAAGCTATCAAAGGCATTACTTGGCTAAATAGACTAAGATATTATGGATCCATAATAAACAAGAAGACTAGAGTGAATGGAGGACAAGACAAATGAGAAAGGAATGATTCCACTGGCTTAGAAAAAGTTACTATGAATACAATGAATTCTTGCCCTCTGGTTCAATTATTTTGACCACTTTGGAGGTCAGTATTTGAATAGAGTGTGAAGAAGTGTATGTCTGTGTGTGGTGGATATGTCAGTGACCGCAAACTGACACTGTGTACCCAGTCAGCACACATCACTGTGGTAGACATGGAAAATATGCTGATGAACCTGTGAAGGTGGATAATTGTGAACTCTTCAGGGGTGCTGGCTTGAGATTTGCCTGCCGCTGCCTCTGGCTGGCCGCAGCTCACCAGCTGCCTCGTCTGCTCTGGACTGGCTGGGTCAGCAGAGCACCCTGCTGCCCACATAATGCTGTCTGTCACATGGGGCTGGCCGCGGCCACCCTCCCAAGCATCTCTCTCCTCCTGACCTTGTTCTGTGGGAAAGTACTACTACCACAGTGTCTTCCTTCTTCCCAATAAACCTGTCTACTTTGAATCTAAGTAATGGGCAATATGTTCACACACGTACTTTCTTTTTTCCTGGTCTTTTCCTTGTGTGCTCTCTTCGTCTACCCCCACATTTCTTTTGCCTGTGCAGAACTGGCTACAATAGAGTCATGTTCCTAAAATATCCAGCTATGAAGGCTTTAACAACATATCTCCCAAACCCAAATTGGGGTGGCAGGGTGGGCATGGTGGACTTGCTATTCCTCCTACAAGAAGCAGAGCTTTCCCCTTAAAATATTCATGCTTGGGCCTTGGGTCGAAAAAACAGGACTGTAAATTCACTAATGTTTGGCAATTTTAATAGCTTCTTTTCACCTCAAAGCTCAGTGACCTTTTGCATCTGTTCTTCCGTAAGGATTACACCTCCTAACATTCCCACCAAATGGGAAATCAATTCCAGGCCGAATGCTGAGACAGGTGTCTGTGTGCAGAGCAGGTGCCTGTGTGGGCAGCCCTGCAGAGGGGCCCCCGGAAGTGGCACATTAATCACAGCCCTGTGCACTTCTCAGATGTATAATGAGGGTGACTTCTGCAAAACCGTCAAGGACAATATGACCATGATACACTTGCCCGATTTCTTGATTCTTAGTTAACAAGCAGAAATTCTGTAAGATTCTTGATATTTCTTTATCTTACTGGGTGGAGCCCTTTACGTGGACTTTTGTGAACAGAACCACAGTATTTTAGAGCTTGAGAGGACCTTTCATTACCACCAGCGGTATCTCTATTATCTTTGACCTAGCCTGTGCTCTTTTTTCTCCTCTTCAAATGATTCTTTTCCCCTTCTTCCTCTTTTTCTTTCTTTCATACCTGTGTAAAATAGGCTACCACGGAGCCTACACCGTCTTGCTATCCTTCTTGTCCTTCCTCTTTCTCAGTCTATAAGTATCACTGTATCTATTATTTGAAATATGTCATTAGCACAGTCCTTCTGAGTGGGAAAAGAAGACACTTTTATGCCAATTCATAGTTGCTCACTTTCTCTAACTAATCCAATTATACCATTTCCTTTTTTTCAATCCCCTTAAAAACCTCTTGTTAACTTAACTGTATGTTGTTCTACTTAATCAGCTCCCCTTAGATTTGTCAGAATCTCAAGTTTCAGAGTTGAGGCTGCTTTCCCCTCTATTTATGGAATCCCTAATGTCAGGAAGGAAACAGGTAAGTACATTTCTAAATAAATGTCTTCTCAAATGTTTTGAGATAGCAGTGTCTCCAGCTTAAGTCAAAAACACTGATGTTTGGTCTTTGGAGACAAGTAGACAGGGATATGAATTTTAAACTTCATATTGACACAACATTTGTAGCACAGCTGTATCCCATCAAACGTACAGACTGAAGTCAATGGGAGTTATGGATGAGAAACTGAAGGTCAAATTCAGAAGAGTTTGTGGTGGTGTTTTGTTTGTTTGTTTTTTAGTAAGTGGAGTTGGATCTTTAGCAGTTTTAAAATGACTTTAATACTATGTTTCAAGGGAACTCTTAAATTGATTCTTCTCTTAAAAATCTTTTCCTTGAAGGCTTATCTAAACTGAATAAAGCAAGATGAAGACATTTCTCCTGGCCCTAGTGTTTCTAAATTTTCCAATTTAGCCCATGAAGGAAACAACAACAATAACAACAAAGCTTCTAGTAGCTTGTTATTTCATAATAATAATAAATTTGTTGGACTTTCTCTGGCCAAATGAACTCTCTGGTCCAGCATGTGCTAACTCTTTGGTTTGTTTTACTTATTCTGATAAACATTTTCTTATCCTAATTGTCCTCATTTTCCCTGATCTCATGGATCATAGTTCTGTTTTTCAGGAGGCATCTGATTCTACGCTCATAGCTGCCAGGCCAACAAGTCAGGGGGCAGGTATCTAACTATAACATGCTGTTCAAGGGAAAGGCTAGAAGGTGGGCTTTCCTATGAAATTACTGTTTCCAGTAACTTAAAACAACTTGTCCTTCCTTAGTCTGCCTTGAGGATCTTCTTTGATCTTCAGAAGAAACTTTGCTTCTCTCTCTCATCATCCTATTTCTCTTCCAAAAAATCTATCAGACAAATAATGTTTCTTGCTGCCACACTGAAACCTTTCTGCAACCATTTCTCCTCCTTTAGATTTTATATTACGTTTTAATCATTCATTCCACTCTACCTCTTGTGTTGTTAAAAATACCCTTTCTTTTTCCAGCCTCTCCCTTTTCCCAACACCTTATCCATCCTCCCTGCTTCTTTAATCACTCCCATGCCTGCCATTTTTAAAGAGCCATCCACTTTCTAGGGTCTTACATCATCTAGGCTCCTTAAAGAGACCATCACCAGAGAGATTTTTGTTCAATGAATATTCTTACAGTTTAACCAACCAGGAAAGAAAAACTAAAAAAATCAGACAAAGAAACAAGGCAGTTATCACAAGTAAGTCAGGGACTCGAGAGGGCAGGTATTCCATTTGTAAATTTTGTCTTATGGTAGGGATTGAGAACTTGTGGTTTTGTTTCAGTGGTGATACTCTGACTTTTGCATAAGCTTATATTTAATAGTAAGGGAATGATTTTCAAATTTTCCACGGGAGAAGCTTCGACTTGGTTCTCCTACGTGGGCTCCCTCTTCGGCATACTTACTGAAAAGGACGAGGCTGGCGTTGGTCATCCCCAGATTGTTGGCAGCCACGCATGTATAGTTGCCATAGTGCTCCTCAGTGACATTGGTCACTGTCAGGGAAGACTGGCCCTCCGTGCTCTTAATCTCAAGGCCATTGGCACTGTTTATCCTAAGGGTTCAAAGACAGAAGAGTAAAGAGAAACAACTATGAAGATTTGGTGCAGTCATTTATTTTTCATCTTTTAAATTGAAGAAAAGGGAGCGAAAGGAAGTAGTTAGAGCCTGTTGACCCTGCTCAATTCCTCATTTTAATGGCGCAGTCCCAAAGTATCAGAATCAAAGTCTGCCAATGGAGACAGCTCGGGAATGGATGAGTTTCACTGGGCTGTGGTTTCTGTTCCAGGCAAGAAAGACATGCAGGTGGAAACTGCCCACTCTGTGCATGTAACCTGCGTGCTTTGGGGCTGGAGTCTAAGAGCTACAGTCCCAAAGCACCAGGTAAAAAGCCTTGGAAGAGGAATAGTCTAATTGGAGAGGCCTAGTAATTACGGCTGGGGTGGGTGTTTCATCAGGGCTTCTGGTCTCCCTTGCTGAGCAGGTGAGACCCAGCGGGGCACAACAGATTGGGAACAAACCTGGTGTCATCTCGGTACCACTCAAAGTCAGGCGCAGGCACTGCCGAGGCTTCGCATTTGAGGGAAGCTTTTCGGCCGGTGGTGGCTTCGTTGCTCTTGGATTCCGTGATAGTGGGAGGATCTATAGGAAGGACAGACACACAGTTTAGTTTACATGAGCTTTGGATGGTGTGCCAGAATTTCCATGCCAGGAGGAATTAGAAAGAATAGTGTGACTGCAGAGGAGCAGGACAAAAACCGTCTTAGAGCTCCATTTATGTGAATGATGTGATTGGCTGAATGGGATTGATCACTAGAAAACTAAATGAAAATAAGAGATCCATGAAACTGTAGACCTGGTTTATTTAAATGCGACACTGAAAAGGGTTTGATGGCAATGAAGTCTAGGATTTCTTTTTCTCTTCCAATAGATCATCCGTTATTCCAATCACAGGTTATCATATATACATAGTTTTTTCTTTTCTTTCTGTACATTAAGTGGTGATACTAAAGGACTTGGGATTTGAAATGTGTAATCTGAGTTTTTTCTTTTTCACCTTCATCAGCATCATTATTATTATTGTTACCTTCAGAGATGGTAGTAAGAAATCTGATGAAAATCATAGATCACTAAAGTCCTTTTAGCTCAGGCTTAGCCTGATAACCCTGCAAGAATTCAGGAAAACAAACTGATGTTAAATAATTGCTATACTGTTTTCCCTCCTCTGTGTTCCGTTATTTCCATTCTCCAGGTCAGTTTTGCTTTTATGAGTGAGAATACAGTTTGAAGTCTATCATGGTACATGAATATCTTCCTGGGGTTCCATCTTCTTCTCTCTTTGGCTGTTGTGCACTTGATTTTTTCTGCTTAGTATTGGGCCCACAAAACTGTGACAGCCTTGAAATGAGCTCAGAAATACATTCTAATTTTCCATGATTCTCTCAAGCAATCCCATGGAAAATGGAACAAGAGTTTACAGGATCACAGGACTCAGCCACAAGGGTAAACTTAAGCTCTAGGCTTGAGGATGCTGTGTTTGTGCAATTGATGGACTTTTCAAGGAGAAAAAGACTTCTGTCCAAAGGTCATTTGCCAGAAAATGGCAACTTGGCTGTGTGTACATGGATAAAATAGACCCACACCACCTGTTTATATTTTACAGATGAAAAACCTTATTTAGGTAAATTAGTGAAGTGAACTTTAGTATTAAAAAGATCATTGAATTCATCTTTGCTCTTTAGCACCTGGTTCAGCTCACTTTTTTTCAGGGTTTTATCTTCATAATCAAAAACTATTTTCCAAGTTTTTTGCCTCTAGAAGATCTGGATTCTTTTAGTTTAAAAAGATGTATGAAAGCATCAGGTTAGTCTGCAATTTTCTCCCCCATTTCATTTTCACATGAGCTTGGGCATCTTTAAATTACTGTCAGAGAGAGGAGGAGTTAGAGCACACCTGGAGAGCATGGCCGGCCCAGGCGCAAACACTGCCAGAGAGGGAGGGGTTGTTGTTCTGTTTTAGATTGATCTCCTCATTTCTGTAGAGACACAGAAAGGCAACATGGAGAGGAGAAAGAACCCTGGACTAGAACCTAGGCTTGCTGGAATTTAGTCTCTGTTTGGTTGTGTGGACTTCCCATCACACACTGTCTTTCTGAGCCTTGGTTTTATTATTTATAAAATGAAGGAACAACACATTAAAGATCTATAGAGTATTTCTTCAACTTGGAAAAAAAAAGGGCCAATTCTAACCCAAACAGCCCCTTCATCACAAATGGGTAGCATGAGGACCCAAGTGTATTTTCATACCTTTAATCCTTAAATTGCTAATTTCAAAATTGTAACTCATGTATCTAATATATGGGTTTGGGGGTCAGGATTAGCAACCAGAAATAGAAACTGGAGGTCTAATTTTGACTCTTAACCAGAGCTGTGGCCTAGGTCAAATGTCTGTACCCCTTCGAGCTTTTTCTTTCTCATATTTTCAAATAAGAAATTAGTTTAAAATGATCACCAAGGTTCCTTTTAAAATTTTTTCATTCTGTAATTGGTTATGTCAATTGTTAGAGCACATGAGTTCAGAGGTTAATGTAATGATTAGAGGTAGTGGTATGAGGGAGGTATTTGTACAGAGACGGGGCATTGAGTAAAAATTAAGAGCTTGGAATTAAAGTTTGACAGACCTGAGCTCAAATTTAGTCTCTGTTCTTTAACATTAAGAGAGCTCATTACTTTGTCTAGAGTCCCACTGTTGCAATATCGTCATCTATAACATGCTGGAACCAGACGCAGGGGGGATCATTTGGAGATGGCGGAAGGAACCCAGAGATAGCTTGCACTAGGTTTGTGATAAAGGGGATGGAAAGGAATGAACAGGACAGATTTGAGATGGAAGATATGGGCTGCAGAGCGGACAAGATTAGATGTGAACGGTGAGGGAGGAGTATCAAAGATAACACCCAAGTTTCCAATCTGAGTATCCACGTGATGCCATCCACTGAAAAATGTTAGTTCCCCATCTTCACCACCTTGCTGTATTAGGTTAGGCTCTTACATTGCTAATAACCCTACAATCTGTAGAATGTTGAGCAGAGGGCTGATCTTGTTTGTGGGTCTGTGGGTTTAACTTCTCAATTTGTAAAATGAGTTTTCACCAGTGTTTGTGAGTTTCTGGAGCTACCTGGTTAACAGTGTGATGACCAGCCCCAACCTGGGCCAGACTCCATGTTTTCCATTGCCTCCACCCTGGAGCTTATAGTTGGAGCACCTCAACATATTAATAGTCCATGGTGGAGGTCTTCCAGCCTTCATACAAGTCATACAACTCCTAGCTGTACAGTTTTATGGAAGCGTTCTTCCTCACTCTGGATGTTTCCTTCCGTGTGGTGGGTGGGAGGTTACTTAGTAAACCTCCTTGCTCTGGAACCCAGGGGGTGATTTTTCTACCAGAAAAATTAGGGAAGAACAAACTCGGTCTATTTGCTTCATCTCTCTTCTTTCTTTCTTCTGGGACCAAACTTCTGGTGGGGATCAGAGGTTCTCTGCTTCTCCAGACTGATGTCTTACATAGGCTCTCTCCTTCCTGCTCTCATGTGGGCAGGCCTGTCCTGGTCCAGGGCTGCCATATCTGGGGAGGTAGATGGGACATGCCAAGTTACTACCTCTTACCACGCTGATTTCTCACAATAGGGGCAATTGGGCCTCCTGTATGTCTCTTTTATTAATTTCTCAGAACCTGAATAGCTAAGTAGTAAGCTATTTATTGGGCTTCCCAGGTGGGCTAGTGGTAAAGAACCTGCCTGCCAATGCTGGAGACATGAGACACAGGTTCAATCCCTGGGTCGGGAAAATCCCCTGAAGAAGGGAATGACAACTCACTCCAGTATTCTCGCCTGGAGAATCCCAGAGACAGAGGACCCTGGCAAGCTACAGTCCATAGAATGCCAAGTTACTACCTCTTACCACGCTGATTTCTCACAATAGGGGCAATTGGGCCTCCTGTATGTCTCTTTTATTAATTTCTCAGAACCTGAATAGCTAAGTAGTAAGCTATTTATTGGGCTTCCCAGGTGGGCTAGTGGTAAAGAACCTGCCTGCCAATGCTGGAGACATGAGACACAGGTTCAATCCCTGGGTCGGGAAAATCCCCTGAAGAAGGGAATGACAACTCACTCCAGTATTCTCGCCTGGAGAATCCCAGAGACAGAGGACCCTGGCAAGCTACAGTCCATAGAATCATATAGAATCAGATATAACTGCAGTGACTTAGCACACACACACACACACGGAGGACCCTGGCAAGCTACAGTCCATAGGATCACATAGAATCAGACACAACTGCAGTGACTTAGCACACACACACACACACGGAGGACCTTGGCAAGCTACAGTCCATAAGATCACATAGAATCAGACACAACTAAAGTGACTTAGCACATACACACACACACACACACACACACACACACACACATGCACAAGCTATTTATTAGCTCTTCAGAGATGCCAGCATGATGAGGGTGGTGTTGAACTAGGGTTGAATATTTTTAAATGCATTGATCTTGGGACAGAGTATACAGTCCATAAGATCACATAGAATCAGACACAACTGCAGTGACTTAGCACACACACACACACACACACACACACACACATGCACAAGCTATTTATTAGCTCTTCAGAGATGCCAGCATGATGAGGGTGGTGTTGAACTAGGGTTGAATATTTTTAAATGCATTGATCTTGGGACAGAGTGAACTGGTCAGTTATAAAGGCCAAACACCTATTCTTCTCCTTGAACACCTAGGAAGTTTCTCATACCAAGGTGTAGTCACAGAGAATGATAAATTATGAATAGTTCATTACTTCTAGTATTTCTCAGATGACACAATGGTGCAGGTTTGTTCCGTTCCATAGCTTATTGGAATGAACATTTCAAAATTCATTTGTAATGAACTTTGTATAGGTGAGGCTAAGAAAGTTATTACAAATCATATCATGGCATGTCTAGTATGGTTAAAATAATAGATGTCCTCGCTCAAGATACAGTTATAATTAAAATGTGGCTTAATAAAAATGCTGCACAGAGGCCCACTGTTATTCTTTACATGACTCTGCAATAGCTTACAATTGCCAGAGGACTCTTCTGGTTATTACTTTAAAATTTGGGGTTCTGAAAATATTAATAAGGGCTTTCTTCTTATACCACCATCAACAAGACTCCTTCAACTAGAATGAACATGATAACAATGATAGTGGCCTAGCAAACAGAATATCACTCATTTAATCTTCCCAGTGTTTGGAATAATAGTATAAAGGAGCAAAATTCTTAATAAAAGATTCAATTTATAGACATTTACCATGTGTCAGCACTCCCCTAGGCTTTATTTATTCTTTTCATCTAAATAGCCCTAGAAGTAAGGATTATTAACCCTATATTATGAATGAGAAGGCAGGCTGCAGAGGGTTAGTTAATTGTGCAAATTCACACAACCAGCATTTGATGGAGTATATATTTGAACTCATGTTCTGAAGCCCATACTNTATAGACATTTACCATGTGTCAGCATTCCCCTAGGCTTTATTTATTCTTTTCATCTAAATAGCCCTAGAAGTAAGGATTATTAACCCTGTATTATGAATGAGAAGGCAGGCTGCAGAGGGTTAGTTAATTGTGCAAATTCACACAACCAGCATTATATTTGAACTCATGTTCTGAAGCCCATACTCTGAACTTCTCTGTATTTCCATTTGAATGAGTTCCTTTGGAGAGAAATTAACTCCTAATACGGAAGAATACCATTTCGGAGAACATGCTGGTAGCTTAAAAGGTAAATGTTACATATTTCAGCTATCATAAGGCACCCAAAATGGCACAACATACACTGGGACAGCGGATATAAACCCACATTAGAAATCAGGATTTGTGGGCTCAATTGCTGCTTCTGCCACTAAGAATACCATTTCGGAGAACATGCTGGTAGCTTAAAAGGTAAATGTTACATATTTCAGCTATCATAAGGCACCCAAAATGGCACAACATACACTGGGACAGCGGATATAAACCCACATTAGAAATCAGGATTTGTGGGCTCAATTGCTGCTTCAGCCACTTAGTAGGTTGTTGCCTCTTGAGGGTGACACATTAACTTCTTAGAGTCTCTCACCTTTGAATGTAGATAATAAGACCTTCCTACCTGTCTCACAGGCTTGATGAAAAGACCAAATGAAGTCTCATGTATCAGAGCATATTAACCACTTGAAGAGATTACACTTATTATTATTATTTTTACTATTTCTCACATGATATCTTGGAAGGAAGGAGGGCTTTGGACTTAGACTTGGGCAGAGTCCTGTCTCTAGCACGCACAGGCTCCTTGGTCTTGTGGCAGACAATGCTGACATTTTCTGAGGTCTGTTTTTGTCCTCTGCATGGGATGATTTGATTATCCCCCCGGGTTAGTGTGTGATGGTGGGCCAGCTGGGTGGGGCGCAGAGAACATCGGCAATAAGAGAGTCATTGTTTTCAGAGAATTTAAAAATAATAAAACTAACTAAAAGTTGTCTTTTTTTTTTTTTAAAGATCACCTTGTACCAGCAATACTAAACCAAATATACCAAAAACTGTGAATGATAAAGTAGGTCAATACTCCTTTTGTGGAGGCAGGCCAGGTCCCATACACACTTTCCTTGGTTGGCCACTGTTGGTGAAGTGATTACAGTGAATCATACAAAATCTCCAATAAAGTCTTGGTACTCTGGAGGTTTGCAGTAAATGATGGTTATTGCTCACATTGCAAAGTTACAGTAGAAAATTGCAGTACTCTTGATTCTTACTGAATAGTTCATCTGACAATCCCATAATAGATTCATGGACATTAGGATGTGTCTTTACTGACATCATCCCCAACACAAGAGTAAACTGCACATTGTCATGGAGAATAGAGAGGTGTAGCAATGAAGTGTTAGAGAAGGTAGCCAGTCTGGTTCCATATTGAGCAGTTATTTTCCTCAACTTTTATCATTAGGTGATGAATCAAAGTATTGAAGAGTTCAGTTAAAATACACATACATTATCTGAGACAAAGGATGCCCCCGGTCACAATTGTGGAAAATATGGTAGGTAACCTCGATGGCTACCGAATGTAAGGGTGAGCTTTAGAAACGCCAAGGCCCCGTGTCCCACAACACCTGGTTAGGTTGGTTAGCTCTGGACACCAGAGTGCAGGTAGAGCTCAGTTCAAAGGGAGAAAAGAAGAAAATGAAAGTACCAGAGTGACAGTGTGATCGTAGTGGGAGAGGTAGCCGTGGAAAAGCTGCGGGCAGGAATATTAGCTGCTCAATGGGTTCGGCAGCAGGCCTGACAGCTGGGCGCAGATCTTGAGAAAAAGTTCTCCAAGAACAGGTAAAACATCCAGTATAAGAAGAGTCCAAACAAAATTCAGCCCTCTGGCAGCCCACTCCATTGTTCTTGCCTGGAGAATCCCAGGGATGGGGGAGCCTCGTGGGCCGCGGTCTATGGGGTTGCACAGAGTCAGACATGACTGAAGCGACTCAGCAGCAGCAGCAGCACTTGCTGAACACTTACTATGCGCTAGACATTATCCTTGGAATACTGGGCACTAGGTTAAGACAGACCCATGAGTAGCTACTTTTAACCCTCCATGAGAACTGAAATTGAGGAATTACATCTAGAACCGGAAAATGGAGGACAGCTGTCCCTAGGGTTGGTATCTGGATAAAATTGGTAGCTAAATTCTAAGATATGAGAAAATAGAAGTCCTGCCTACTGAATGAAACTTTACTAAGTTTATTTAGTTGAAGAGATTTCAAGTCAATAATTTAGCTTCTGTAAATTCTGGGACCTCCTACCACTTAGAAAATAGATTTTGCATATCTAATACAAATGGCTATGCACAGTGCTATAGACCAACTGTGGAGAAGGATTACCCAGTGAAGTTGCTCAGTTGTGTCCAACTGTTTGCGACCCTGTGGACTGTACCCTACCAGGCTTCTCAGTCCATGGGATTTTCCAGGCAAGGATACTGGAGTGGGTTACCATTTCCTTGTCCAGGGGATCTTCCCGACCCAAGGATTGAACCCGGGTCTCCCACGTTGGAGGCAGATGCTTTAACCTCTGAGCCACCAGGGAAGCCCTGGATTATCCAAGAGGAATAAAAAGGAGAGACTGTAAGATCCAGCTTGTGAACTAAACAGAGGAACTGTTTTGTCTCTCTTGTTTACTGCTCTAGCTTTCAGTGCCCTGCAACAAATATCTGTTGGCAACTGAGTAAATGAATCAATGAGATGCAAGTAGGAAAAAATTACCAGCACTGGGACTTTTTTTTTTTTAAGTAGTACTCTGAATCAGTTTCATGATGACGATCTATTCAGCCATTAATTCTCTTAGTCATTCTGCTCCCCTGACCTACTTGCAACCTTGTGCCTTGAAACGGAAGCGGAATCAGCTTAAAGAATAGGCCATTTCCACAGTACAACAACCACTCGTGCTCCGTCGTGGCCGGCTCTTTGTGACCCCGTGGACTATGCCCACCAGGCTCCTGTGTCCTTGGGATTCTCTAGGCAAGAATGCTCGAGTGGGTTGCCATTTCCTCCTCCAGGAGATCTTCCTGACCCAGGGATTGAACCTGCATCCCCTGCATTGGTAGGCGGATTCTTTTACCGCCTAGCCACCTGAGTAGGCAGGCTTACATGAGGTGATGACGGTGATGCTGGAAATTTGTCAGTTTCGATGAATTTTGCTAACCAGACCTCAAACTGTAATTTCATCTTGGAGACTTCATCTTCTTAATACAACTGCATTTAAGTGGGGTGAACTGTTTGAACAGGACAACAGGTGCAGTGTCTAGTTGTTTTAATATAATATAAACACAGCTTAATGAAGTGCTGGTAATAAGGTGTTTCCAAAGGACACTGACTTAGAATATGCTTCTTGATTTGTGACCAATAGCAATGTACAAAGTCTGGAGAAATGTTAAAAGAGAGCAGAATTTACCCGTGAGTGTGTGGGTCACCTATTCATTCAGTAAACATTCACTGAGCAATTTTCATAAAGCATGTGTTAGGTGCTGCTGTTTAGGACAGACTGGCTGACTAAGCTCATTTTAGTTTTCCGTGTAATTTCTTATGACATGTCTTTTTAGCATCTTGAGGCTCTGTACATATTCTTCTGTGGTTCACTCATCACTTGGAAAAGCTCACATTTTTATAAAAGGCTTTTCTTGAAAATTATCAGTATTTTTTTCTGTTCTAAGTTACACTTCAGGGACAGTCAAGAAGGAGCAGTGTCAGACTAATTGCACTAATAATAATAGGACCCAGGCGGCTGGCTTTGATCTAGGGAACCATCTGCAATGCCGACCGCTTTGATGTTTCACACAATGGAAGCATAAATATTTTCAATGTACTCCATGATTGGACTTTCCGAAATCTAATTAAGATGAAGGTCAATTAAGAGAAAATAAAATCTTAACTCCGAAAGTCAGAGAAGAGGTGGAAGAGGACGGCATGGCTGTGTGTACATAAAAGAAGCTAGCTAACCTAATTATAAACTTATATCAACACCAGAGAAATTGCCTTTCATGTGAAAAAAAGGTCCTAAAGCATTTTATAACATTGAGATCATTAATGTGTCTTTGAAACACACCCAGGACTGGAAAAGAATAGTAATACTGGCACTTCAAATCTCTATTACTTAAAAAATAATCACAGACAGTGACAGGATAGAAACACTTTGGACCTTATCAAACGCAGCCCCTTGCTTCTTGGAAATGAGTGCCATAGATGATACAGCGGCGTTGTATCTGTAGATCCATCGAAGTCTGGTGTGAAGGGGATTTTGCTTTCTGTTTCAGAAGGCTGCCAGGCTGAAGCAAGGCCATGGGAAAGAGCGCAGCCCAGAACAGACCAGGTCACCTAAGGCAAGTTTCCTTGGTTCTCTATGCCTCTATTTCCAAATTTTGAAAATCAGACTAAGGATGATTATCCTATGAGTTTGCTGTGAGGATTTAAGCTCAAATATAAATCCCTTAGTACATACTAAGAGTTGCAAATACCTGTTCCTCTTTCTCCTAAGGAAAGGCATGGGCTTTAGAATCACAGACTGGAGTCTTAATCCCTTTTCTCACCCTTGCTTTCTGGGTCACTTTGGAAAGGCAATTACACCTCCTTGGGCTTTAGTGTTTCAAACCCTGAAACAGAGTCACTGGTATCTACCTGGCTAGGCACTTCATACAGAACCAGCAGCACCTAGGTCAATTGCATGGAAGGCTTAAGAGGGTGGAAAGTACTTTATCACTGTCCAGAGCATATTTTCAAATACGGGTTAAGATGTCTATGCACGCGTGACTGTGTGCTTTCGGGCATGTGTGTATGTATGTCATCTGTGCAGATGTGTCTGTGTGGAGCATGTACTTGTGTGTGTGTGTGTGTGTGTGTGTTAAGCACACAGGAGAGAAGAACTGTCAGAACACACCTTCATCCCTGTCATTAGCCACAATTACGTGAGGGGCAACTTGAATGACACGGAAAGTCACTCCTTGCTGAACAGGGTAAACGAATTCTCTTTATTCCTTTGCTGGGTGACACACATCATGTGGATCTGCCCCTGCCTCCCCCTCCTCTCTTTTGAACTACATCTAAGGATCCTTTCATCTGAGAAGTTCAAAGTGTGCCCACTTACCTATGCATCTTACTGAAATCTTCCTTTCTAATCTGCCCATACTTGGGGACAAATACATAACCAATATTAACCTATCAGGTATTCCCTGTCGCCATCAGGAACACATGGTATCTGACCACGGTGGCTTAAGTTTGTTCCCAAGGCCAATTAGCTCAATGGCCGAGGATAAAATATGATCTTGAATTATTCTCTTCTGACAAACAATCCATTAAGATGGAAATTCCCACTAAAGCAGAAATGAACTGTTGTCTTTGCCAAAGTGGTGTGACCTTGGTCTTCACAAAGACCAGAAGAGTGATTGCCTGAACTGCTAGTGCTGTCTGACCGTGTTTTCTTAATTCTATAGTCCAAGTAAAAGACAGAGTGTATTGTTAAATGCATTATGGGTTATATTTAGAATTGGTACAGTTGATTTATCAAATTCAAAGGCCGAGTCCTGCCCTTGGATATGTCCAATGTACAAATGTGCATCCCTGACCAGAGAAGCATCTGCTTGGAATGCAACGTTCTCTTGCTAACAGGATCTGCAGAGCTCGCGGGAGGTGGAGGCGGGCCCAGGGCACATGGCCTCTGCCGGCTCCTGCTATACTCACAGTTCACAGTGACCTTGACTTGTTTGACATCCGCCGAGGAGACCTCATTGGCAGCTTTGCACTCGTATTTGCCTGACTGCTCCCTGGTGATGCCGAGGATCTCCAGATATTCTTCTTCCCCTTCAAATTCTCTTCCTGAAAAACAGAGGTTTGCATGATTTTTTAAAGTTTAAAATATGCAGCAGATCACTTTTTTTTTTTTCGTTTTTAGAAGCAATAAATCCACATGGCTTTTCAATAATTTGATAGTGTTCTTTGGCTCTATGGATGCAGACCCCAAGACACAAAGTCATATGAAAATGATCAAGGAGGCAGTGTTCTCAGGAAAAACTGGTAGGGGAGTGGGAAAATGGGATCTGGGAGAGAAAGGAGCCAAGCCAGGGAGCAATGCCAATGCCAAGTCTTGTTTCATAGCGGGCAGCCTGGCTCAGTCCCCCAGGGAGCTCTGGGCACAGCATGGAGCCCAGTTCCAAGTTGTCCCCATCAAGAGTCAAGAAACTGGAATGTTTATACATCACACTCATCAGTCACTGGTTAAAGGCTTAGAGCAAAGTGGGAATTGTGGGGAGGGGCATGCCAGTTGTAAAGGGCTCAGAGGGGCAGCCCCAAAGGGCTGAATCATCCATTTGACCACATTGCAAATCACACTTTCCACTAAAGTTGTTATTAGGACAAGCTGCTTCCTTTTGAGAAGCTGTCAGTCTTCTCCCCCAGCTTACGTGGAACTCTGTTCATAAAGGTCATGTCCGAAACCCTGTGTTGTAGCTATGGCTTCCTTCTTCAGTACCAAACTACACCATCCATGAGGCTTTCAGGGCATGGACCAGACCCACGAGAATGTGTTGCTGACGGCTCATTTTGTCACATGGTGGGGTGGGGAAGGCTAGGGAGCTAAATATTATTGGTCTAATTCATTGGAACCAGGGGTCTGGAGGCCCATTTTGGAAAGCTGCACAAAGCTGGATGTGTCCATTTTTATAAAGAAATCTCAAGATAGGCAGGTTTGTTGATTAAATGACTTTCTTCCTGTAGGTGCAGGCATGAGACAGGGAGCGGGGAGGAAGAGCAAAAGGGGAGAGAGAAGGTGAAGAGGAATGGGGATGGAGTAGGGAAGTGTTTGGCCAGAAAGTCCTACAGACTGCAGCTAAATTCAACTTCCGTCCCCCTCAAGTTACCAATGCCGCTGCTGTTGCATTAGAACAGAGTAGCTAGGAGGGTCCTAGAGGACACAGTCCTGCCACTGTGAGGAGAAGCTGCTCCTGGTCCTTCTACACTAAATAATACCAAATAATAGCTCTGTTCAGATACTACAAGCTGCTTTCCTTTTCTGGAAATTCTCTGAAGGCCAAATCAACATAACAGCCAGCCAGCAGAGAGACAAATTCACTGCCTGAATATGTCAGCTAACTCTGTCAACTAGGTTCCAAATAGAAGCTAGTGTCTCTTTGATAACATCCTTTAATACAGCTGTCAGGAATTCTCTGAAGTTTCACGTCTTCTGTTAATTGTCACGATCACTGGTTTTGAGGAAACGTTGCAATCCCAGGAACAAAAAGGCAATAGTTATAATACTTTGGTTTGGAGTCCTGCACATTATCAAGTACATGCTTCTACTGAGAATTTTATGGAATTAGTATGTAAGTGCCTCGCTGCATATGGGCTTCCCTGGTGGGTCAGTGGCAAAGCATCCGCCTGCCAATTCAGGAGACATGAGTTCCATCCTTGGGTGGGAAGATCCCTTGGAGAAGGATATGGCAACCCACGCCAATATTCTTGCCTGAGAAATCCCATGGACAGGGGAGCTTGGTGGGCTACAGTCCATGGGGTCAAAAAGAGTCATACCGAACTTAGTGGCTAAATGACTACACGAAGCTGCATATTACAGTATGCATATGAACAAATTCCATTCCAAGGGCACCTTCCTAAGGCCAATTTGTCCATATGTGCAACAAAGTTAGCCTAGGTACCCAACTAACATAATCAGCTCTATAGTAATGTAATGTATTTACAATGCTTTTCACACAAATAATACATAAAAACAATCAGCTCTGCTTTACACACAAATAATACATAAAAACAAACGGAAATAAAGAAAACATTTTTAACATTATAGTACAGTATCTTGAAAAGTACAGTACTACAGTACAACAGCTGGCATATATCTGTGTATAGGCAAGAAGAGTTGCTGACTGGAGGAGGCAGAGAAGATGGGAGATAGGAGCTGAAAAGTTATCAGCAATAGGAGATGAGGGGCAAGCTGGAATTTCACTCATGCCTTATGTGAATAGACATGCAAGGGCACATTCGCATCTTTGAAAGTTTGCAACTTGAAGGTTTGTATATAGGAGACTTACTGCATTTATAAAAGGCTAATTTTTTTCTTCCTTTTGTTTTCACCTTTTTTCTTCTCCACACTCATGCAAGTAGTCAAATCTGACTTCTCATTTCACAGCAGTTGAATGTGGTAAGAAAGAAAACAGAAATCTTGGAAAGGATAACAATCTACTTTACTGGATTAGCTGAGAAGAATTCGGGCTTGGAGGGGACAAAAAGATCTTTCCAGCATCCTTGCAACCATGAACGTAGAGCCATGCCAGCTAAGTGATGCTAAGAATCTTCAAGCTAAACATAAATACTCTGAAGACAAATGGCAACACTGACAACTGCAGACTAAAATAGGACAAAGCTCATTAAAAATCTGGAGTGCAAAAGTGGGATTTACAGTAAAGACAGCATTATTGATTTTGAGAATAATGGTGGATTATAATGAAAAAAGAATTAAAGATGAGTTCAGAATAGTTTGGGATTTTTGCCCTGTTCTGCTTCCACATCCATCAACTTCATTCCTAGGTACAGAGTTGTTCATAGAAGAAAGAGAAAAGGACTATAGTTTTCTTATAAATGGCCAACAACACTGAATTCCTTTCCCATTCCATAAAATAACTAGAAATGCTGAGCAATGAATCCTTATCTTGCATTTTTCTTTCAAGTCGTCATGTATGGATGTGGGAGTTGGACTATAAAGAAAGCTGAGCACTGAAGAATTGATGCTTTTGAACTGTGGTGTTGGAGAAGACTCTTGAGAGTCCCCTGGACTGCAAGGAGATCGAACTAGTCCTTTCTAAAGGAGATCAGTTCTGAATGTTCATTGGAAGGACTGATGCTGAAGCTGAAACTCCAATACTTTGGCCACCTGATGTGAAGAACTGACTCATGTGAAAAGACCCTGATGCTAGGAAAGATTGAAGGTGGGAGGAGAAGGGGACGACAGAGGATGAGATGGTTGGATGGCATCACCAACTCAATGGACATGAGTTTGAGTAAACTCTGGGAGTTGGTGATGGACAGGGAGGCCTGGTGTGCTGCAGTCCATGGGGTCACAAAGAGTTGGACATGACTGAGCAACTGAACTGATTTTGCATTTTGAATTTCTGAAAGGTATAAACCAGTTCCAGGCATGAGAAAGATGATTTTTAGCAGCAACCAAGGCCCTGTCCATTTGGGAAGATGGCACCTGTGAGAGTAAACACTGCGATGAATTACAAAAAAATAAAGTAACATTTATTGGGTTTGGCATCTGGGATTCTCACATGAATATCAATGTAGGTATTCATCATCTCATTTTTTCCTGATAGTGTGTTAGTCACTGAGTTGTGTCTGACTCTTTGCAACTCCATGGACTGTAGCTTGCCAAGCTCCTCTGTCCATAGAATTCTCCAGGCAAGAATACTGGAGTGGGGTGCCATTTCCTTCTCCAGGGGATCTTCCCGACTCAGGGATTGAACCTATGTCTCCCGCATTGTGGGCAGATTCTTTACCATTTGAGCTACCTGAGAAGCCATGATAAGCACATAATAAATCAAACCTTCATGGGATGAATTTTCAATCTGATGTAGGAAGAATTCACCCGATACTACCTCAGGATAAAGGGGGAGTGTTCCTTTAAATGTCCTACCCATAAGGCCGAAGGGTCATTTCGTTTCTCCCAGGCTAGCTCTCCTATGCTCTGAAGGCCACCTGTCTCTCCAGCACACACTGTGCACAGCTGGTCCATCAAAGCAGGGGATTCTCAAGATGCTAACCAAATATAGTTAAGAGAAACTAGATGCTCTTCTCTCATTCAACAATCTTGACAAAAATTTAAAACATCAAACAATATCTCTGGGCTCTTCTTGTCATTCTTCCTTTATCTCTTGGATCCTTCAGTGGGACCTCTTATCCTGCCGCTTTCTGCTAGTCTATTTCTCTTGTACCCACAGGACACTGTGCCTACAACACGTAATCTCTCACTTGATCATTTCTCATTAATCCACTGTGATTTGAGAGGAAATGGGCTTTTTTTCAGTTGCTAGAAAGTCAAAGAACCAGACTATAAATTCCTTGGAGACTGTGCCTTGCAATATCCCCATGCACAGCACGGGGTCTAACACAGACTGCTGCTGCTGCTGCTAAGTCGCTTCAGTCGTGTCCGACTCTGTGTGACCCCATAGAAGGCAGCCCACCAGGCTCCGCCATCCCTGGGATTCTCCAGGCGAGAACACTGGAGTGGGTTGCCATTTCCTTCTCTAATGCATGAAAGTGAAAAGTGAAAGTGAAGTCACACAGTCGTGTCCGACTCCTAGCGACACCAAGGACTACAGCCTACCAGGCTCTTCTGTCCATGGGATTTTCCAGGAAAGAGTACTGGAGTGGGGTGCCATTGCCTTCTGAGTAACACAGGCTAGTTACTCAATAAACATTCACTGAGTTAGCTTAACTGAAAGAGGAAACAACAGCAGAAACTAGGGTCAGATTCAGATTCAACACATCATCTTGCTATGGGAACCAACTATTGGGAGGTAACTTCCATACCTTCTGTTCTTTCTGTGACAGAAGCTGATGTGTACATTCACTTCCTTTAAATGATGCTAACAAATAACAATTTCACTGGGAAAGGATGGGTGTGCTGAGTACTGTGCTGTTGAAACGCTGGATGGGGCATCTCTGGCAGTGTCCTAAGGATGTATCTGCTGTGGATATTTATTATTTCAGGAGAAAGTTCAAGGCCCCAGGTAGAAATGGGCACACCATTTTTTTTTCATCTGACCAACTGCAGTTTCTTGTTTCAAGGCATGGACTACAACACATTTATCTTAAGTCGCAGAATTTTACAATGCACTCAAATCTTGTTCCCCTCCCTTGGCCCCCAAGTGTCTGTACCCCTCAGGGCACCTATTTTCCCATTCTTTCAGTTTCGGCAGACTAGCTGCTCTCAACCCAGGGGTCCTGTCACCCTCTCCCTCTACTCTCTCAAAAGAAGACTCTTAGACCAGAGTCCGCCACTCCACCTGTTGGTAAATTGTCTGGTGGAATATGGGTCCTTCTCATATTAGCCATAGTGTGGCTGATATGGGCCCTTCTCGTTCCTATCATTTCAGCCCTTGTATAGATGTTTACTTGAAATGCAAATTTTAGTATTTTGATATTTTAAACATCTCAACCTATTTCCACAAGCTTGCTCACGTCGCCGAGTGTTATATTTATTCTGGGATCTGGCGTTTAGTTTAAATCTCCCTTTGCTTGCTGTGATTTTGTGTCTCCTGGCAATATTCAGCTACCAGGCTAGATAACTTCTCGTCCTCCTCAGTGAATGTACCTTTCAAACTCTTCACATAATTAGCATATTGCCCCTTAGCCACTGTTTACTCGAGTTGTACATATTAGTTCTTTTAATATTTCTTCATAAGTCAGAGAGAAGGGCCTCGAGCTAATGGCAGGAGGAAAGCGTTCTCTTCTGTGTTCCCTGATGTAGAGGCGCATCAGCCGGGAATAATGCCAATTAAAGTATACCAGGTGCCACCTTCTGAGCACAGCACCTTCAGAGGATCGTGCTTTGGTGAAATCCGTAGAGTTCACATCCAAGATGTTGATTTATTTAGATTTCCAAGGTCAACCAGGCGTTTGGAAGCAAGCAGCCATTTGAAATTAAACACGTGGCCTTGGGGTTTCTCTATCTCCCCTTCTCTCCTTTCCCCTCTCTCCTCTACCCCCTCCCCTTCATGTTTCTCTATCTCCCCTTCTCTCCTTTCCCCTCTCTCCTCTACCCCCCTTCCCTTCATGTTTCTCTATCTCCCCTTCTCTTCTTTCCCCTCTCTCCTCTACCCCCTCTCCCCTTCAATATGCATACATACAAAGGGCTGTGCATTTACATACAACCATTTAACTTTTAGGAAATAGCATGCAAATTCACTAACACCCAAATATTTGCTCACTAAACACAGCAAGTCTATTGAAAATTCTCTATGGTATGACATCCAATACTTTATTTAAAATTTAAAAAGATTGCTACCTTAATAATCATTATATCTGTCTTTCTTTTACCTTTATCTGAGATACAGGAAAGAAAATTTAGAAAACTTATTAAATTTGAGTGTTTTATGACTTCAAAGTAAAATTCCAAGGATTCCCACATGTTAGGAAATGGATGAAGCATTTTCTCCACTATTCTGAGTTATAGGTATCTTGTCTCTGTAGACCATTCTTTTACAGAAGGGAAGATGGGTTTTAAATGGGGTTGCCATTCCCATTATTAACCTAAATTGGAATATTTTCTAAGTGACTGTAAACACATTGGCTGTAAATATAAACACATATACATAGATTAATGAAAGGCAAAGAAGTGGCATTTGTCTTTCAGGTATATATGTATGTATGTATGTATGTATGTATATATGCGAGTGTTTGTGTGAGTCTGTGGTCAGAAAGGGGGGCAGTGAAGAGGGTGAGCAAAACCCAGCTATGAACTTCTACCTCTAAAAAGAAAAGAAAAAAAGGACCACGAATCAATGATGCCATTTGAAGTTTCCTATGGTAACTTCAAACGCTGTAACAAGTTTCTGTTCTTACAGTGCATTTCATGTTTTTTTTGTTTTTTTTTAATCCTAAGGACATACCTGTTCCTGTTTTTGCTTCTTCCTTTTTTTATGCACATTACTTTCTGTACAGACATGCTAAAAAAAAAAAAAAAAGAAAAGAAGAGAGAAACACAAGAAATCTAGAAAAAAAATTGCTTGTGATGGAGTTCTATTTATATTTCCAGCCATGTCTCTAGATCCTTTGAAGTTTTTTGTTTCTCTGCTTCACATTCTACCTGAGAGACATTCAGTATTTGACAACATTTCTGTCCAAAGGTGGAAACAGCTTCTCATTCCCACTTCTCATCACCCATCAAGGGAGGGGTGAAGAGTGATAACCGATCCGTGATTGAATGAAGGCAGGGTAGGCGGCAGACACAGCTGCCGGAACAGTGATCATAAGAGAAAAAGAAGACACAGGGAAGAACAATGTACTGAAGGGAATGGGGCAGGGGAGGGGAATGGAGAGACCGGATACAATGAGGATGCTTATAAGGAATAGTTAGAAGAATAGAAATGAAAGAACAGAGAATTCTCCAGAGACAGAGGCATCTGACTATTAAGATATTTACACCTACATAGAAGGGAAGGGGTTGGTTACTCTGCTGTAGAAATGCTCCCTCTTTGAATAGTAAGACACAACAGGGTGTGGATTATGCAAATTGGCCCCATGCCTTCTGTGGCCCCAAAGGGTGTAGTTAGTACCCAGAAATCAGAGGCAAGCACAATGCCTGGAAAGATTCACAACCGGCTTTGACTCTATGAATGAGCATAGGGCAAATGAAGAAGTACACCCTGGCGTTATATTTCCTGGCATCCAGAGAGATCCAATTCATTACGGTTTGGGTTTTTGCTTTCATATACAAAAAATCAGCTAGCTGACATAGTTTGAGCTCAGCATCCAGCCAGAAGCTGCCTTCCACACATCCTTTTCAGGGCCATGTGGTCTTGTTATTGTTCTCATACTTAACCATTACCTCCTACTTGGTGTCAGTTTACAGAAACCATTTAGCCCTTCTAAATGCTAGGCTTGGAATCAAGATCCTCTATGTTTAGTCCTCTGATGGGGAATTGTATTGGTGACAGCTAATCTTCCACTGTAGGGACCAAATCTGGCTTTGCTCATCATTGTTCCCCTAATGAACAGCACAATGCTGAATGCTGGAGTGCTCAAGAAATATTGCAAGGGGACTGTGGAAGGAGCTACCACTTAATAAACACACGTTAGATACTTTGCTAAGTGACTCAGACATTATCATATTCAATTCATAGTGATGGCTCAGAGAATAAAGAAGCTGCCTGCAATGCAAGAAACCTAGGTTCCATCCCTGGATTGGGAAGATACCCTGGAGAAGAGAATGGCAACACACTTCAGTATTCTTGTCTGGAGAATTCCATGGACAGAGGAGCCTGGTGGGGTACAGTCCATGGGGTTGCAAAGAGTCAGACAGGATTGAACTACTTTCATACTCACACCATTAAGATGAGGAATCCAGGTTTAGAGTGTACCTTAAGGAAATTTCCAGAGTTTGTAGTGACATTAAGGAAGAATGCAGGTTTGAACCAGGTCTGTGGACATTTGGAGACCATTTTCCTATCTAGACATGACTATTTTTATCAGTAGATTCTCGTTAGCTGAATTCTTAGCTCTGAGAATCGCTCTGGTTCTGTCTTCTGAATATAAATATGAGGTTGAGAATGGGACACCTGGGAAATTTCCAAAAGAGTGGAGCTTAGTTATAGGCAAAGAAAATAAAAAGACAGTCTTCAGTTTTTTCAAAGTTCCTCTACTTACCTTACTCATCAAGAGAATCAAATAAAGCAATCAATGAGAAACAAGCTGGTATTTAAAAGTTTATACGTACTCATTTACAGAGGTCCTTCTAAAAGCAATATAAAGCCATTATTGTACACAAATGCCAACAGACAGCAAAGGAGCTGCAGGAACAGTGTGAAAGTGAAAGTGAAGTTGCTCAGTCGTGTCCCACTCTTTGTGACCCCATGGACTGTAGCCTACCAGGCTCCTCCATCCATGGGATTTTCCAGGCAAGAATACTGGAGTGGGTGGCCATTGCCTTCTGTAGAATGCACTTATATTAGGAAAGACTTACTGGGAGAAGTGAGTTTTCAGGAAGTTGAAAAACACAAGTGGAGAGAATCTGAGCCAGCGAACTGTAAAAGGGTGTGGCAATCTGGTTATCCTGCCTGAAATAGAGTTCTCCACACAGGAGAAATGAGCAGCGTGATATGACAGCAATACATAGGCTGGGGTGTGAAGGGCGGTGTGAAGACTCTGGACTTGCCATGTTCAGTATCTCTGCATCTCAAGGAAGGCACAGTGGAGCCTTCTGGCTCCCATAAGGCATTGAGTAAAATGACATTTTAAAAAATGATTTATTTTAAGCTTTCTTTTTTCCATTTTTCCTTCCTTTCTTTCTTGAGAAAACACGGTATGTAAGTGGGGAACGTCATGGAAATTTTACTTGTCTGAAATCCTTTGTATAACAACACTGCTTACTCTCAGTGCCAATTTCTTGGTGTACTGAGTACCAAAATGTACAGTAATAAGCTGCCCTGTGAACTGCTGTGAAAGTGGAGGTTCTTCAAGGTTGTCAAATAGCCATCATCAACCCTGACAAACTGACAGGGGTTCAATACTGCGGAGGATGCTGAGGCAGAGTCTAGACTCAGTGGAAAAGAGTGGAGATGTCTGTGAGGGCAAGAGAAAGGAATGCATCACCCACCCTTGGAGCCTCACCTGCCCTGGGGTCTCCTGTGGTCCACTTGAGTTTTCTACAGTGTGAAGAAATATATTCTAAATACAGCATGTTTTCATCGATTGAAAGCTAGTGACTTCCTGGATTTGAAGGCAGTTGGTACCATTCAGCAAAGTAGGAAAGAGTGCATATTTGGGGATGAAAATAATGAGCTCCATTCTTGACAAGGTTGGTATCAGGTTGGACTATCCTGGGGATTGCATTTCACAGGCATTCAGAAATATATAGAACCGCTCAGAAACTAGGGCTAAATGTGATTAAATACGTAATATATATACTGGTAGTAATTCAAGCCTTGGTAGTAGGGACTAGAATACATTTGTATGATGTAGCATTATGTCATAAAGCAAGGAATCACTGTCTTACTTCTTTTTTATTATTCTAGGATGAGGGGAAGAAGAGGCAAAGAGATAAAACTGGAAAAAAAAAACACTTAGAAGACTCCTTTGGAATAAAATAGACATAAAACTTTCTGCAGGTGTTGATTGCTTTCTAGACTATTTCCTAAGAAGGGGGCGAGGCAGAGATTAGAGCTGCTGGTCAGAGGCAGCAACAACCAAGATCCTCCCACCATTGTCATCAGAACTGTAGGGGTCTTCCATGACCTGTCATTAGTGACTGCCAAGGCTGAGGATTAAATATCAAGAGAGATGAGAGCAGTGGCTGCTGCTTTTAAGAGTCACATAAATCAACTGGCATTTTGTAAGTGAACGTGTTAAACTCAGCAGGGCAACTGCACTGTGGAAGGATTACTGGGTATAATTTTGTGGCTGCCGAGAAGTCTTTGAAAGGTAATTAAAACAAAGGAGGCCTTGGCCTCATCTGGTCCATGGTCCTGTCATCCCAGGCCCTGATGTTGCAGTGACATTACTGGGGCTCAACCCCAAAATCTCAGTCTCCTTTCTTAATCTAGCCTCACTGCTAAATGAGCCCTTCTCACCAATATAGGAAAGTATTCTTGCTTAGAGTCAATAAGCAAGTAATGAAGAGGAAAGTGGTGGGTAGGGATGAGAGGAGGCCAGAAAAGAAAATGGTTTAATAGACTCACAACAACAGAGAACAGATTTGTGGTTGCCAAGGGGGAGGGCGAGTAGGGGGAGGATAGACTGTTTGGAGTAAGCAGATATACACTATTATATATGGAAAGGATAAACAACAAGGTCCTACTGTACAGCACAGGGAACTATATCCAATATCCTATGCTAAATCATAGTGGAAAAGAACATAAAAAAGGATAGATGTCTGTATAACTTAATCACTTGGCTGAACAGCAGAAATTAACATAACATGGTAAATCAAGCATATTTCAATTTTAAAAATAAATAATTGAAAATCCAGTGAATAAGAAGAAAGTTAAAAAAAAAAAAACAAGAAAGAAAATAGTTTAAGCAGGTAAGAAGTCTGGCAATTTGCTTCTTGCCTTTAGACCAAAGTGAATGAATGAGGAATTACCCCATCAACATTCAGTTTGTGTTGCCGCCCTCTGTGGACCAATACCCCTCAGTCTTGGGGTTTTTCAGCCTCTGTGAGGCAGAGGGATTGTAGTGGAAGTGAGGGTCTTGGCTGCAGAGTTGGGGCTACACTGGAGAGGTGGAGCGGGAGAGACAAGGAGACAGCTCATGCCTACTCTGGACAGCAGTCGCCCTCCCAGGGTGGGCCCAGGCGAGGCTATGAGGCCAGTGGGCCAGCACTTAATAAGAAAACAGCAGCGATTTGTCTCCACTGCTATTTAAGTTTCAAGTGCATGACAGGCTGTCGGTGCAAGTGAGGGTCGCTAAATTTACTGCCTTTCAGATTACTGCCACAGTCTCTGACTTGACAAGTCACTTCGTTTAAAAAGCACTGTGTGAGGATGTTTCCTCCACTTCTTTTTAAATAAAAACAAAGGGAGAGGAAAAGGCCACCACAGAGGTTTAAATGATTGAAATGAAGCAAGCCCCCAAGACTGCCTTCGCCTGATGGGAGGGCGCTGCTTTCACACACTCCACTCTAATTAAAGTGGCAAGTGAGGGAAAGGGGTGGCCTCGAAGTTCTTGGTTTGACTGATTTGTGGACTGGATGATATTTTTATGCAGCTGGTGTGTGTGTGTTATAAAATGAATTTTCATACCTTAAACATTCAAGTGGAGATTCCTTTTAAACAGCTGGATATTGTTGTTTGAACAGCTGTTGTTGTTTAGTTGCTAAGTTGTATCTGACTCTTGTGATCCCATGGACCATGAGCCTACCAGGCTCCTCTGTCCACAGTATTCTTCTCCAGGCAAGAATACCGGAGTGGGTTGCCATGCCCTTCCCCACGGGATCTTCCCAACCCAGGGATTAAACCTGTGTCTCATGCTTTGGCAGGCAGATTCTCTACCACTGAGCCACCAGGGAAGTCCAAATAATTGGATATAGGTGAAGAATAAAACTACTTCTTTTTTAATACTTCATTTTTATATCTGTTCATTTATTTTCTGAGCTCTTGATAAACAGAAGAAGATAACTACAGCCAAAAAAAAAAAAAAAAAAGGAATTAATCATCAGTGGGGTAAAGGGGATAGAGTTAGGGTGATTCCCAATGCTGAATAAGAGTAACAATTCAAAATATAAAGTTTTGGTATAATAAGACCTAAATACTTAAAAATACATATGCTAGTGGATTTTGATCTGAACAGTAGAGCATGGTTTCTGACTACAAGTACAAACGGTCATTTGCCAAATATCTATTGCTACCATGTGAGGCCAATATTTAAACCAGAATTACAAGAATTAGAGGAAGCAGAAGAAATATATTATTCCTAACTCTATGGAACTCACACACTTATCAAGGATAAATACAATTAAATACCCCTGGAAGGCCTTGATTTTATTTCATATGAGTGCTGGTGGTTTAGTCACTAAGTCCTGTCCTACTCTTGAGACCACCTGGACCCCTGCCAGGCTCCTCTGTCCATAGGATTCTCCAGGTAAGACTACTGGAGTGGGTTGCTGTTTCTTTCTCCAGGGGATCTTCTTGACCCAGGAACTGAACCTTCATCAACAAAGTTAACACATAAATATTAAGACTAAAAATGTATTAAAAATACATATGACATAAAAGGGGCTTCCCCTGTAGCTCAGTCGGTAAGGAATCTGCCTGCAGTGCAGGAGACCTGGGTTTGATTCCTGGGTCAGGAAGATCCCCTAGAGAAGGGAACGGCAACCCACTCCAGTATTCTTGCCTGGTGTAACCCCATGGACAGAGGAGCCTGGCAGGTTACGGTCCACGGGGTTGCAGGAGTCAGACATGACTGAGGGACTAGGCACCCGTGACATAAAATAGTGGCTTCCAGGTGGCACTAGTGGTAGAGAATCTGCCTACGAATGCAGGAGACACCAGAGACAAGGATTCAGTCCCTGAGTTGGGAAGATCCTCTGGAGGAGGGCGCGGCAGCTCACTTCAGTATTCTTGCCTGAAAAATCCCATGGACTGGGGAGTCTGGCTAGTTATAGTCCATGGGGATGCCAAGAGTCAGATGTGGCTGAGCAACCAAGCACACGTGCACACACATGACATAAAAGGGCCAAACTCCTTAAAATGTTGAATTTTCAAAGTCAGCAGGCTAGACTGACTATTTGGGAGACAGTCTGACAATACCTACTAAAGCTGAGGACATGAAGTGATCCAACAATTCCACTGCTATGTGCAGAGATGTTCACAGCAGCAGTGGAAACACCCACATTGTGAAGAGATTAAATAGATTGTGGCATATTCATATACAAGAATCCTAGACAGCAAAGAAAATGAAAAGATGACAGCTCTATATAGCATGTGGGCAATCTCCCAAACAATATTGTGTGAAATAAATAAAGCAATCAATATAGTATAAATGCCTGCCTATGAAAATTACAGATAAGCAAAACCTATTTTTTTCATGAATGCTGTACAGTTGTAAAATTACAAAGCAAACCAATGAAAAGTTCATCACAAAGTATTTTTCACTGTTTTGTGTGTGTGTGTGTGTGTGTGTGTGTGCTTAGTCATTTAGTCATGTCCAGCTCTTTGTGACCCCATGAACTGTAGCTCACCAGCGCCTCTGTCCATGAAATTCTCCAGGCAAGAATACTGGAGTGGGTAGTCATTCCCTTCTCCAGGGGATCTTCCCAACCTAGGGATCAAATCCAAGTCTCTGCATTGCAGGTTTATTCTTTAATGTCTGAGCCATCAGAAAGCCTGCACTGTTATATCTAGTATATATTATATGTTTTTCATATAAATATATTCACTTAGGAAAGTTTCATTCACATGCTATAACTCTATCTAGTCATAAGAAGATTGTTGGTTATAAAACACTATGTATATCTATTTTGTATATCCAGGCAAGAATACTGGAGTGGGTAGTCATTCCCTTCTCCAGGGGATCTTCCCAACCTAGGGATCAAATCCAAGTCTCTGCATTGCAGGTTTATTCTTTAATGTCTGAGCCATCAGAAAGCCTGCACTGTTATATCTAGTATATATTATATGTTTTTCATATAAATATATTCACTTAGGAAAGTTTCATTCACATGCTATAACTCTATCTAGTCATAAGAAGATTGTTGGTTATAAAACACTATGTATATCTATTTTGTATTTACATATATACATAAATGCATATATTCACGTGTATACTTTTAAACACATTTGCTTGTATGTACACAATATCTACACAATATTACTTGCAGTCTGATTTATGGATTATGGAATCAGGAGAGGCAGAAGCATGTGGTCAGGAAATTTCTCTTCATTTTATGCTCCCTCTACTGCTTGAATTTTTGACATAGATCATATATTACTTCTATATTAAAAGTTTCTTAAAAATGGAATTGGATTTAGTAATTTCAGTCTGGGGGAAAGACTTACCCACCCTTGTGGCTGTTATCCTCAGGGCAGGTTTTTCATAACGAAAAAGAAAATCTCTGAGATTTTTCTATTTCTGGCACAAGGAAAGAAGAATTAATGGGAAAATAAGATGCCATTATCAAATGACAGGAGGAATGGTAGCAAGGAAGTTGATACCACATAAAATCAGAGCAATTCTCTAATGAGCATGCTTTAAGGAATTGTAATACTACGTGGGCACTGTCTGCTTCAGTCTACCTCCCGTACTGTGGCTATTGAAAAATTGTGGCCTGCAGGCCCACTCTGCCCTGAGTCAGTGAGACTGAAGCATGGCCAATGTTAGAAGCTCTTCAACCACTATTGAGACGGGCCTGGACTTCTGCGCTTACCCAGAATGTGGCAGGTACCTGTATGCACAGTCGGACACTTTTTCTCTTCCTGTTCTCCACCCTGCTGACCAGTGTGCTTGGTTGTTCTTTGGTCCATGTGGCTGGCACTCATATCTCACTCCAGTGCCCCACTGGGGCTAAACTATGAACTTGACCCATCATCTAGTTGTCAATAACTCCATTCTTCTGAGGCTGGAGGCTTGTAAGTCCTCTCCTTTCTAACACTGATTAACAGCCTACTAGCCTTGACATCAGCACTACACAGGAATCTCTGTACCCTATTATCATCATAGCCACAGGACCTGCATATTCTGAGAACAATCTCAACTTGATTTTCTGTAATGATATGAACCAAGAGCCTTTCACAAAAGGGGAGGAGGTCTGAGGTGTAGGTAGAAAGAATCCATCCTTTCTTTCTAGTGTTTTTCTTCTTTTATATTCCTTCAGCCCAAGCAAAACTTGACTTATCTTCCCCCTGCCCCCATCCTGGGGGACTTCTAAATTCACTAGTGGCTTAGGCCCCCTAGGGCCTAACAAGCAAGAATCATGAAATTACTTCCTTAAAAGTATACAATTTATAGGATCTATATAGAGACCTTTTATGGATGGAGAGAGCAGGTACTAAACAATACCTGTCATACAAAAATATTAGGCTAAGTTTTTTTTTTTTCCCCCACAGTATATAGCACAAAACTTTGTATCTCAACCAAGCACATAAATGTACTCAATCATTTGTTTATATCAGACAACGTCCCAGGTCGGAGTTGAAGCCATTTTGTCTTACTCTAGGGGGCTGATCAATCTCCTTAGAAGGTTTTCTTTCTCATTCTTACCTTACTTCTCATTCTTACATTATAAGGATCTCACTGCAACCATAAAAATAACTGTGTATACAGAGATTCAGTTGCTAATAGATTTCAGTCTGTGCTGTGTGCTGTGCTTAGTTGCTCAGTCGTGTCTGACTCTTTGTAACTCCATGGACCGCAGCCTGCCAGATGCCTCTGTCCTTAGGGATTCTCCAGGCAGGAGTACTAGAGTGGGTTGCCATGCCCCGCTCTAGGGGATCTTCCTAACCCAGGGATTAAACCTAGATCTCCCACATGGCAGGCAGATTTTTTACCATCTGAGCCACCAGGAAAGATTTCAGTCTAGGACTTGTCAAATGCTTGTTGAAGACACTTGACGATTGCAAAGCATATTGTTATAGACCGAATATTTGTGTTCTCCCAAAGTTCATATGTTGAAATTCATCACCCTCACTGTGATGGTACTAGGATGTAGGGCCTTTTGGAACTCCCTGAGGGTGGAGTTCTCATGAATGGGAGGAGTGCCCTTATAAAAGAGGCCCCAAAGAGCTCTCTGGCCCCTTCAGTCATGTGAGGACACAGGAAGGAGACTGCTGTATATGAACCAAGAAGTGAGCTCTCACTGGATACTGAATCTGCTGGCACCTTGATCTTGGATGTCTTAGCCTCCAGAACTGTGTGATGGAAGTATTTGTGGTTTACACCATCCAATCTATGATGCTTTGGTATAGCAGTCTGAACTGACTAAGACAGCCTCTCTACTGAGTACGCTGTGTGTATGTGTGTTAGTTGCTCAGCTGTGTCCAGCTCTTTGCAGAGCCATGGACTACAGCTCAAAAGTTCCTCTGTTCATGAGGATTCTCCAGGCAAGAATACTGGAGTGGGTTGCCATGGCCTCTTCCAGGGAATCTTCCCAACCCAGGGATGGAACCCAGGTCTCCCGCATTGCAAATGGGTTCTTTACCATCTGAGCCACCAGGGAAGCCCATTATCCATTCATTTAAGAGTCTCTGAAGTAGATCCAAGGACTGTATATTTAGAAAGCAGGCAACTTGGGCTGTAATTATTTATGCATGTCCTAGAAATGGCTTCACTGAAGTGAGACCATGGACTTTTCTGTAAGGACTATTAAGAATTACCATTTTGAGTACATTTTCTGTGCATTTGATAAACTTCAGTCAAATATGCTGTCGAATACATTACTCTATAACCTTTACAAATGGCCTCCATGCATCAGATATTTGAGGATCACATCACCTCAAATGAATTTTAAAACTTGCTGCTGTTTTTGAAATAAAAGGTAGCTGCATGAATCAGCATTTCTTCCCTTTTGTTTTCATTTTAGAAAAATTATGCAAGGGGCTGGTGCACGGGGATGATCCAGAGAGATGATATGAGGTGGGAGGTGGGAGGGGGGTTCAGGATTGGGAGCTCAAAAAAAAAAAAAAAAAAAAAAAAANCAGATATTTGAGGATCACGTCACCTCAAATGAATTTTAAAACTTGCTGCTGTTTTTGAAATAAAAGGTAGCTGCATGAATCAGCATTTCTTCCCTTTTGTTTTCATTTTAGAAAAATTATGCAAGGGGCTGGTGCATGGGGATGATCCAGAGAGATGATATGAGGTGGGAGGTGGGAGGGGGGTTCAGGATTGGGAGCTCAAAAAAAAAAAAAAGAAAGAAAAATTATGCAAATATTGTGCCTAGGCATAGTGATCAGCTTATCTCATGCTCCTGCCAGCAGCTATTCCAGTGCCTCTCAAACTGTGATCCACAGATGATGTGTGTAAGAAACACACTGGGAGCTTATACAAGCAGATCACTGGGCTCTTCAACAGACTTATTAATCAGAACTGCCTGAAGTGAGATCTGTATGTTTATACAGCTCACTACTACTTGGGCATACCTACATTTGGCACTCATGCAGCTGATCTCAGTAGTCTGAGATTCAGAGGCATATCCCCTTTCTTCTCTCTAACTGCAGTTGGCAGGTTTAACTTTCACCTGGGATTGGGGATCAATCTAATTTTTAGGTTGGGGGAGATTGAAGGAGAAAAGTTAAATTATCAAGAGAAGAATCAATGTTCTGCATTGAACTTGCCACTCAAGTCCCATCACTGAGCTAACAATTCTTCTGTTTGTTAGTACCACTTTGTAACATACAAGCTTCTTACATATACTAGTTCATCTATCTGCACAGGCTTATTTTCTCTTTATTTAAAAATGAAGCTACTTAAGTTTAGTAAAGTTAAGAAACTTGCCCAACATCACACAGAAAATAAATAGCAGAGCCAAGATGTCTGTGTGACCCTATTCTTGGGACTAATCTCCATCTTGCCTACCAGTACTAGATACCACAACAGCCAATGCTGACTAGCTGCTGGCCTGCCTGGAACGCTAAACAAAGCTTGGGTCTCAGTTCCTAACTGTTTGCTGTCCTTGCCTTTCTTTTCTCTCTCTTGCTCCTGTAGTTCACTGTATTTTGCCTGACGTGATCACTAGATTTTTATACTGTAAAAATCACCAAGAACAACTCATTTACATGCAAAGTTGGATAAGAAAACACAAACTGCCTTTCGTACCTCCATTATGCATGAATTTTGTGACAAATGCACCTTTAATCAGTGGATAAGCTATCTGTGAACTTGAAGAATGACAGATGGATGGCTGCTGACCTTCTCAAGAATTAGAAGATTTTCTAAGAGTAATTAGTTTGTAAACAGATTTCATTTCCTCGGATCATGTGACATAGGATTCTGAGCTATCCTAACCTCATACTCTTCCAGTGTGGCTGTAGAGTTTGCATGGAAATTACACGTGGCCAGCATGAGGTGTAAGTAGATACACCGATACAAAGCAGAGGCTGCCTGTGTGGTGAGATTTGACAGGTTGCCAGACAGGATGAGGGTGGTGGGTTTGGTTGCTAAGTCATGTCCTACTCTTGTGACCCCATGGACTGTAGCCCCCCAGGCTCCTCTGTCCTCTTGTGGGATTTCCCACAAGAATACTGGAGTGAGTTGCCATTTCCTTCACCAGGAGATCTTCCCAACCCAGGGATCAAATCCGAGTCTCCTGCATTGCAGGCAGTCTCCTGCACTGTAGGTGGATTCTTTACCACTGATCCACATAAATTGCCTCAAAGATATCAAACTTCAAAGCTTAATTATTTTCCCATTAAAACTCCTTTAACAATGCAAATATTAATGCATGTGGTTACACCTTTTATCAGCTAATGTCTTAATTCTCAATGAATACCTAAGGGACTTGTCAGCCTGCAGGGAATCAGAACAGGGAGCTGTGGGAAGAGGTTCTGAGGAACGCAAGGACTGGACTGGGAGAAGAAGACACTGTCGGGAAAGAGTGGTCGCAGCTCAATATCACACTGAACACACATCTAAATGTGGAGCTAACAGTGAGACAGGAAATAATTCTCACTAATATCTGAGTCGTAGTATGAAATTAATTACAGATAGGGATGAAAAGGTCATAGCTTATGATATTTATAAATAAATGTCTTGGAATAGGTATAAAACACACTAAAAATCTTTGGGTTCATTTGAGGTCATGGTGGGGGTCTTTTAAACTTGCTGATCCATGTCTTGTTAAGAGCAATAATGTCCAGGTTTTCAGAAGATACTTGGATAAACTCTGAGCAGGATGTCTTGGAATGTATTTAAAAAATCAATAGACTCTTAAATATCTTCAGCCTCCTCTTCTTTATATACTATTCTAAAATACTGCTGGTTTCCAGAATATGAAAGTTGATTATATCAATATCTCACCATAACATGTACTGATGACCTTTTAGATTCCTGGTCTAACAAACCTTGCTTGCGAAAAAAGTTAAGCACCTCAAATCACTGCCTTTGGGAAGATGGCTTCACCTGAAGGCAAATGTAGCAGTGCCTCTTGGACAACACCACTGCCTGATCCACTGTGTTCAAGCGGGGAGACCACGGGAGGTGTGAAAGCAGGGAAGCACGGGGAGAGGGCCATGCAGAAGCCACGAAGGCAGTGGAGTGGGGCACATGGAGATCATAGGAAGAACCCTAGCAAATCAGACTGTGGGGAAGAGAAAGAGCCTAGAGTGGATTCACAGACACCTGCAAAATCAGCCTGTTGGCAGTCAGGGGAGCCAGCTTCATTTTGGTTGGTTGAAGCTAAGCCTAGCCACAAAAATAGTTCCTTTGTATGACATATAATCACCATGCTAAGAAGGGGCTATCTGTCCTACAATCTGAAAGTAAATGAATAGACGAATATATGACAGCAAAAGTGCTAGGTATAGAAAAGCTTAAGGGTCACAAAAGTTCGGAGTGGTCATTCCTGTCAACATAGCGATAACCTTTAGGCTTCTTTAAAAGACTGGAGGCTCAAACAATTTTTTTTTTTAACCAACATCCCTGGCTTTGATACAGTTCGAGGTGATTTAAGGGCAGGTTGTCAAAGTACTCTCTGCACATCAGGGATAAGGATAAAGTTTTGTCCTTATGTTCAACACTTATTTAATGAAATCTACCTAAAGAACTGTTGAGAGCTGTCATGCATGAGAGCTATCAGCCACTGGCACAAGAAATGGGGGGGCTGTAAATTTCCCAAATTATAATCCAGGACATAGGTTCTCAAAATTTTTCAGGTAGCAGAGCACTGGATAATCATGGTGAGAGGGTAACAAGCAGGAAGGCCAGGGGTCTCCAAACAGGAAATAGGATGTAACTGTCAGATAATTTTTATCTCTCCCTTAAGTTGCAGGAAGACTCAAACTACAAGTATCAGATTTTTTTT
>SJYX01024515.1:395109-445477 GCA_006410675.1 Oreotragus oreotragus
AGCTCAACTGGAATTCCATCACCTCCACTAGCTTTGTTCGTAGTGATGCTTTCTAAGGCCCACTTGACTTCACATTCCAAGATGTCTGGCTCTAGATTAGTGATCACATCCTCATGATTATCTGGGTCGTGGAGCTCTTTTCTGTACAGTTCTTCTGTGTATTCTTGCCACCTCTTCTTAATATCTTCTGCTTCTGTTAGGGCCATACCATTTCTGTCCTTTATTGAGCCCATCTTCGCATGAAATGTTCCCTTGGTATCTCTAATTTTCTTGAAGAGATCTCTAGTCTTTCCCATTCTGCTGTTTTCCTCTATTTCTTTGCATTGATCACTGAAGAAGGATATCTCTTTTACACCTTAATAAAACGTTATTACACAAACTCTCTGAGTGATCAAGCCTTGCCACTGGCCCAGGATTGAATTCCTCTTTTCCAGAGGCCAAGAATCCTGGTGTCTTTCACAGCTCAGCAACAACCTTTCAATAGTACTGTTTGTCTAACAATACACTCAAATACAAGAAGCTAAATATTTGACTATGTGATTTTGTTCATCCTATACCTGCATTGGATTGTTTGATTTTAATTCAGAAAAATGGTATAGACATTAAAAAATTTGAAAATGTTTTATGGGACAAACTTCAATCAATAAAATTGTATTTTATTCAGTAATGTTTTCCTTCTATGAATCAGTAAAAAAATGCCAATATTCAATTTTAGCAGAAGAACCCTAAGTTCAGTTTCTGGAATGCCAGGGTTCCTTAGCATGTAGTTTGAAAGCCACTGGAGAGTTTTTAAAGAGCAAATCAGTGCAGTCAAACTGAAGATATAAACTAAAATCAAGTGATATAAAGGGATGGTAGCTCAACCACCAAGCTCAAACTTTGATAGACATAAGTGGAAAGGTAAATGAAATCAGGTGACTGACATCCTTGGGTTCTTCACAAAGCTGAACTCTCTATATCTCATGCTACTGAGAGAGAGAGAGAGAGAGAGAGAGAGAGAGAGAGAGTGTCTACAAACACAAGAAGGGTGGCTCTCTTTGTAATGAGTACCAGCTCCTCAGAATACAAAGTATAGTAGAGAATTTAATCTGACAACTATTATGTTGTGAAGATAAAACAAAGCATAAGAAGACAATACTAAAATGTAAAAGAATATGTTACCACTTAGGAAATCATTATATTAATAACAACTAATTAATAATAAAATTGCTTTAACTGTCGATATTCATTACTTTTGAATATTCTGCATACATGCTAAGTTGCTAAAGTTGTGTCTGACTCACGAGGCTCCTCTGTCCATGGGATACTCTAGGCAAGAGTATTGGAGTGGGGTTGCCTTACCCTCCTCCAGGGGATCTTCCTGACCCAGGGATTGAACCTGTATCTCTTATATCTCTTGCATTGGTAGGTGGGTTCTTTACCACTAGCACCACCTGAGAAGCCCTTTGAATATTCTAGTTTCTTTCTTTTGAATCTAATGAACAGTGCATAACTTGCCTGATAACTGATGAACCACTTTTAAAATGTAAGATTAGAGATTTAACACAGATGTCTTTCCTGATTGAAAATCTTTCACTGATGGCATATATCTAGAAATCTATATCTATCCTATTATTTTATTGATAGTCAAAAATGTTCCTGAAAGAAATATTTCCTGAGATTGAGCTTTATCGTTTTTCCCCAAGTTTGTCTTAAGTTGGAACCAATACTGGTGCAGAGACGGAATTAGCAAGCTATAACCCATGGGCCAATTGTGACCTCTACATATTTTTTGTATAGCCCATAACTAGGAGTGGTTTTGCACTTTAGAGCAATTTTAAAATATTAAAACAAGAAAAATATCTTGTGGCACAAGAATCTGTATTTTAACACTATGAGGATGATCCAGGGGTACACCCTCACTGCAAAAGCTTCGCAAAATCCCCCACAGGTCCCCTTTGCCCTGGACTCAACAAACTGGCCATGATGTGAAAAAAGCATTCAAAACTCTGGCTGCAGGTCTGAACTGTAATATTTTAGCTTTCATCCTGAGACTTTCCACAGAAGAGAGTTCTGCCCTGGCCACGGCGTTGATCCCAGGTGAAATACAGTAAAAGTTAGACGAACAGCCTTCTACTTGTTTCTTCCCAAAAAAGTCAAAAAGGCACCAGGCATTGCTTTTGCCTGCTGGAGAGACAGTGGTCACAAACCCACAAGGTGCACAGCATTTGGGATCTCACAGCAGAGAAAAGCCATTATATGAAATCACACACAAATGCCCAACAACAAGATGGGGGAGAGACGCTCAAGAATTGGTCATGGAGCTTTCAAATTATGAAACGAGAAGTTATATTTCCAAGAGTTGGAAAGTTTTCCCCACTGAGAACTGTGTTGTCCCAAATTCACAATAAACCTCTTTCTCATTTTATGCTGCCTGGGAGTTCTTAAAATTGATGGACCGTAGAAGAAATGGCATGACATTCTCATAAGGATGGCAGCCTGGAATGGCGAAATGGTTTAGACTCTGAAATGTAGAAATATTCATTCCCCCTTCCCCCTTTTAAATTGTCCTCTTTGTTCTGAGTCAAGGCTCAAAACTAATTCTGTACAGCACAGACAGAGAAAGAATGGCCACAGGAAATCAGAAGACAATCGGCCTTAGAAAAGTGCAGCCCTGGGAAATCGACCTTACCATAGAAGATTCCCAAGTCCCTAGAAGATCTCGGAAAAGGCAGTGAGCTAAAAGGAAAAATGTTAGTTTGAAATAAAGTATAAAGAAAGGACAACCCTGTTAAAATTATTCCACTGTACAAACAGCAACTGAAATTGCTTTGCACATTATTTTAATGTACAAAGAAAACCAACCTGAAAGTAACATGTGTGTGTGTGTGTGTGTGTATGAGACAAAGAGATAAAAAGAGAGAAAGTGTCTCCAATTTCCTACTCGTTTACATTTTTCCCTCTTTGTCCCACCTGAAGGTGCCCTGATTTTCTTGGGATACTGTTGATGCTTTGTAAGATTCTAGGAAGAAGTAAACATTTAAGTGAATAAGCAAAGCAGGAAACAGCATCTGCTCTATACAGCTGGAAAAAAGTATGATGTACACTGTCAATCCTTTTGCTTCAAGACATAAAGCGGTCATCAGCTGGACTCAGAAACATGTAGCAGAGGGCCTTGTGAGAAAGAAGAATTACAAGCTGCTCAGAATAAGTGTGCAGCTTAGCTGATACAGTTAAGAGGATGCTAGTTCTTAAAGTATTAAAATGTTCATGTCTAGTTGTTTATAGCTCAGCGTCTCCTTTTTTATGTCCTTTTTAATTTCTTCTCAGATTTCTGTTGGTTTACATACTTTATTTCTGAAGTCATGAAAACAAGAGAAGAAAAATTAAAAATAAATGCAAAGATAAAAGGACTTACAAGAATGAGTAAGGAAGTGATCACATGCATACTTCTTGAGTAGACGCGTGTGCGTGTGTATACTTGCAAATATGGAACGAGATGAATTGATGATCCTCACTGTTCAATAAATTTTGTTGTCTTCATTCTCCCAAATCAAAGGCATCTAAATCATTCATTCTGCAGTGCTTAGAGTAGCTTGGAAAGTCCTCCAGGCAGGTGGGATTTCTCCCTCAGCCATCTTTAGACATCACCTGGTCTCTACGTCAGCTCTTGAAGAGTTGGCAAAGGTGAGTGGAAAGGCATCAGGGCTTAAGAAAGGGGATAACAGAAGAGTGTGAGACAGAAAATAGGAAGTAGAAATCTGAAAAGAAGAGAGTCAACAGTGCCAGGAGAAGGTCTACAATAGAAGGTAAAAAAGTAAACAGAACTGAGATCCTTGAGAGCTGATAAAGGAAGAGTTTAAATGGTGTGCAGAATGAAAATACTAAAAGGAAGAGGAAAAATCACAAGTATTTATTGAGTGAAAACTATGTGCTAAGGACATGAATTCTATTACTCAACCTTCTTGAAAACTTTAATACAAGTACTGTTATCTCTACAGATGAGGAAACTGAAGCTCTGAGTTATTAAGTACCTGGCCTAAAATCATACAGATAGTGGGGAAGGAGAAGAGAACTAATATTAGTGCCCTAAACAAATATGTATTGAGAGCTTACTGTGACCCAGGCATGTACTAAGCAATTCCACACATACTAATTTATTAATTCAGGAAGTATAACATATATAGTATATATATATATAATTTATGCATATTATATATAACATATATAAATATAAAATACATAACATATGCATATATTTAGAGATGTGGTAAGACACAGAGAGACATCAGAATCAGGATCTGAATTCAACTCTGTCTAGCTCTGAAGTCCATGCTCTTTAAATTAAAAAAATATTATTGGAGTATAGTTGCTTTATAATGCTCTCTTGGTTTCTGCAGCGTGAATCAGCCCCATGTATATGTATATCCCCTCTCCCTTGGACTTCCTTCCCATTTAGGTCACCACAGAGCACAGAGTAGAGTTTCATGTGCTATGCAGCAGGTTCTCATTAGTTATCTATTTTATACATAGTAGTGTATATATGTCAATACCAATCTCCCAATCCATCCCATTCCTCCTCCTGCCCTTAATATTCATACATTTGTTCTCTACGTCTGAGTCTCTATTTTTATTTTGCAAATAAGTTCATCTATACCACTTTTCTAGATTCCACATATATGCATTAATAGATGATATTTGTTTTTCTCTTTCTGGCTTACTTCATGCTGTACGGCAGTCACTATGTCCATCCACATGTCTGCAAATGGCACAGTTTCTTTCTTTTTTATGGCTAAGTAATGTTCCATTGTATATATGTACCATATCATCTCTATCCTTTCTTCTGCTAATGGACATTTAGGTTGCTTCCATGTCTTGGCTAGTGTAAACAGTGCTGTAGTGAACACTGGTTGCACGTATAGTTTTGAATTATGGCTTTCTCAGGGTATATGTCCAGCAGTGGGATTTGAAGTCTGTGTTTTTAACTATGTCTAGAAATTCTATTTTAGAAATTGGAAAAAGGGACTAGACTGAAAAAAAGATCTATAGCTTGAGAGAGAAGAAATTCAGAAATACAGAAAAAAGAGAGACATGTATTCTAAGATAGGAGATATTTGGTGAATAGATAAAGTATAGTTAGATCAGATTTTTAAACTTTCTGTTATAGCAAGAGTCAGAAAATTTACTTTAACATTTGCATTGGATTTTTCTGGTCATTCTACCTTCTTTTACTTGCTTTGTTTCATTTTGTTTTATAAAATAAGTAAGTCTGTGTAGTATAACCCAATCTTGGAACTGAATTTAAGGATCCCGAGTTTATAGCTTTGCCATTAACTTTGAGCAAGTCATTGACAGTCTCCAAAGTTCACTTTCCTCATCTGTAAAATAGAGGTTATAATACCTTTCTTGATGACCTTATAAGATGACTATGAAGTTCAAAAAAGGTAATACATGCAAATTACCAAGTGCTATATATTTATAAGTAAATGCACACAGTTAAATTTCATAGCATTCCTGTCCTAGGCTATTGGAGAATCTCTAGCTTGCTCTTCCTTTGTCCCCTGTGTGGACTATCCCAGGATCTGACCTGCCATGCAGGAATCAGTCCATAAAACTGCATGCCCAAAGGAGCTGGCCACTACTCATTTGCATGGGTCAGAGTCTGCACGTCCTTAGAAATAGTTTACACTCTGAGCTCTGCCATCTTATAGGCTTATTCTTCCTTCTTGGAGCTATTCCAGAAATGTTATTGTATGTTTAAATCTAATCAAGCCCTGACTATTGCAAAACATCCATTTGTTTTGTTTGGCATGATGGAACTTTAGATTTCAGCGTACAGATCAATGCAAACAAAACATGCCATCCCTCTTCCTCCAGAAAGACATTCCTCTCCTCTCTCTCTGGGCTTTTTCTAAGTCAGCCTTCAAGAACCAGTCCACATGACAGCTCCTTTATGAAGCCTTTCTCAGCATTTTCCCTTCTGCCTCCTCCTAATGGAACTTTAGATTTCAGCGTACAGATCAATGCAAACAAAACATGCCATCCCTCTTCCTCCAGAAAGACATTCCTCTCCTCTCTCTCTGGGCTTTTTCTAAGTCAGCCTTCAAGAACCAGTCCACATGACAGCTCCTTTATGAAGCCTTTCTCAGCATTTTCCCTTCTGCCTCCTCCTCCTACTCAAAATTACCCCTATTTTCAGCCTGAACTCTTTTTGGTCTGCCTATAATTGCCAGTAATTTTGTTCATGCAATCATGGCGGCCTTGATCAGGTTGTTCTGATATTGTTTGTATATATTTCTGTCTCCCTGAATAGATGATGAAATTCCTAAGGTGAGATCTCCAGCTCTATTTATCTTCATATCCCTGCCACTCCATTTGTTCATTGCCAGTCCATTTGTTCATTGACTTATCCATTTGTATCGTCAACTAAATATGTTATTGAGTCCTGCTACATGTCAGACCCTGTGTTAAGTATTAAAGACAGGAAGGGGAATAAAACCAACCCATTTTCACGTTCATGAAGCTTGCCTTTCAAATGTGTGTGTGTATATATGTGTGTGATTATTTGACTAAGTCTAAGTTACAACTCTGTTCAGTGTTAAGAAGGCAATATCACCTAAGAAAAAGTCACTTAAATTGTTATCTCAAGAATAAGTGCTTTATTAAAAAGTACGGTGTTCACAGAACATAGCAGATAATTAAACAAAGAAACAAATGGGGGACTCCTCAAATAAAAACATACATTTAATAGAAATAAGTTTGTTATTTTTAAGTCTTTCTACATATATCTATATCATCTCAGGTAACTCTTGTAACAATCATATGAGAGAATATTATTGCTTTTCTTTCTTTCTATAACAACTTCATAATGGATAGATTAGAAGTAACAGTGAAACAAATGTAACACAGACTGTCTACTTTTAGTCCAAATCACAGATTATTCTGGAGATTCTCTCCCAGATATTTTTCTCAGAAGAGATATTATCCTGTTCCTTTCTATCAGAGAAAACCAGCCAAGTAATCTTAATCTATCATTTGAATTTATTTTTTCCAATTGTATTTTTTATCTTCACTTCCCAAATAAGATGACTTCATACCCTCACTAAACTGTACTGAAATATTTAATTCAGTGAGAGATGAAAGTAGGGGCTTTAGAAGTGGCTGCAGTATTCCATTTTAACAAATTTGATAAGCTGTAGCCATACCTCTATAAATAGACATGTATTACTAGAGGGTCCAGAATAATTTAATATTATCCCAAATATCACTATGTCACTTAGTAGACACTCAATAAATGATGACTTTCTGATGATGAATCAGATGATTTGTCTTTGACAAGCCATTGTGGTTATGACTGAATATTTATTTGAGACTTCACTGCCAGGGTTAAAGACTATGGTCAGAGGACAAAGTAAAGCTTGCTAGGTTATGGAAACTGTGTTTGTTGTTATGACCTCATCAGCATCAGTCCCAGGGGTCTTGGACCTAATACTAAAAATAAGTCTTATGACTGCATTAAGGAAAATTATAGTTCCTCTCTACAGGATCACAACCAAGGAAAAGTGAAAATGTGCATGTATTTTGAAGTGACCTTACAAAATGTGACCCTGGCTGAGCTCTATACAACAAGGTTGTTCTGAAGTTTAGGGACACTACTGCTAATGCTGATGGTATATTTCCTTAAAGGTAAAACCCTTCCCCTAACTTCCACACACAGGTGGATTGATTTTTTCTTTTCCTTCTTTCATCAGAAAGAGCACCGAGGACTTCCTTTCTGTTCCAAACTATAATGAGGACTGTGTTTGGGAGATTTGTCTCTGTAGCTAATCTTTTATGCTAATCAGTCCTATGGTTATCTCCACCTTCACACCCCTACTGTTTCAGATCTTTTGCATGAATTATGTCTTAGCCTTGTAGAGGATTTTAAACTCAGTAATGTCTTGAGCTCCTTATTCACTTCTGCTCAAAGAAATAGTTTTGATAAAGAAAGCTAGTTGTTTTTTGAAGCATCAAATGATATGCAGAGTTTCATAGCACTCATTCACTTTACCTTGAGGAAAGTTTAATTTCCATCAGTTTAATTTCTGTACTGACCAGTATAATGTATTCAGACTCATACTGCTAAGAAAGGAGCATGTGTTGGCAGTGGGTTACTACAAGGAGGTCCAAGTAGAAAATGCTTTCTGCCACAGAGTATGAAGCTACTATTGATTTCTCCCTTATTCCTTTGCTCCACTGATCTGATTTCAGTTGCAATCCTGCCATAAGTCTATTGTCTGGACCAAGACCCCTTCATCAGGATCTGTCATCATGATCTCACTCTCAGGGTCTCACCCAGGACTTCCCTGTTATCCTGTGCTGCTTATTTCAACCACCCCTGGAAGCTTTACTTATCCCTCTTCCATTCTCTTTTTCTCTTCCTTTATGCTTTTTCCCTCTGTTGTGATCACAAACATGTGAGGAACAACAGGCTGGGATTTCATAAAATCCCTGAGTTATGAACCGAGAAGACATGGATAGTTCCCCGTTATCAGGAGAGCAGTTTTAATTAGCTTTTTCTTAGAGTTCTTCCTCATTTAGTCCACCCTGTCTCCCCTCCCTAACTCACCCCTTCCTTTCTGGAAGCTTTCCAGCAATAAAGCAGAAGGAGGCAGTCTGAGAAAGGTTAGGCAAACACAACAATATTACTGGAATAAGTAACATATTGCTCATTAAACATTTAAAATCAACAGTTGCTCGCTCGATCTGCCAATATTTTGAGAAATGCCAGTTTTACTGCTAGGTGCCACTTGGCTTGAGCTGCTTAATTCATGATTTGTGAACTGACATCCAGGATAACAAAACCATATTCCAGTTAGGATTTTTTGCCGTCAAGAGGAAAGCTGAAATATCACAACACAAAGCTCCCTGACTGTTCTGCCTCTCCTTGCTTCCCTCCTTCCCTCCCTCCCTCCCACCCTCCTGCCTCTGCCTACCTCCCTCCCACCCACCCTCCTGCCTCTGCATTCATTCCAGAAACAAATGGATGTGTTAAAACAGTGAAATGTGTTTGTGGAAGATAAATAGTTTATCTTAAATATACTGTTGTAGTGTCAAACCGAGTCTCAAATACATGTACATATTTTATTCACAGACATAACATTTCAAAATAAGTAGCATTTTTTTTTTCTTTTTCAAACATTTATACATGAGTGGAGGCCTACAAAAAATAAGAAAGGAAGGACAGTGTACCTCAGATCCTATCAGTATTATGAGCCGATCTCATCAAGAACATGAGCCCAGAGTGCAGTATTTTGTTCCATAAAAGGCGTCCCTTCCCAAGTGGCGGCAGAGAGAAGTCTCTAGATTTTTAACACATTTCTTTTCTTCCATCCATTGTGAAGTGTTGCTATAAGTGTGTCACTCTGTGGCTAAGGCTTTCAATCCTATGGTCACACTCTATGTATACTTCAGCAAGGAAATCCTTCAGTCAGTTGGATCATTTGTAACTATGGCCCAGACATTGTACTCTCCCAGGGAGAGGAATTGCAACAATAAATAGAATGTGCACTCTCCTACCCTTAGGCGGATCATATGTTACTGGAGAGACAGCTAAGCAGATGGATGATGTTGACATGCTATACATATGCTAAAACTGAGGTGTTTTGATCTTCTACTACAACTCAGGCTTTCAACACAATGGGCTAGGGTGTGTGCCATCAGGCCAATGAGCTCCACCTCCCTGACCCATGCCCACAGGTGCCATTTTCCATCACAAGTACGAAGTGTGTGGCTGCCCTGGCTGAAATGTATTAAACAGACGAAAATGCAGTTCTCCATATCTCCACATTCTCCATATCTCCACAATGTCATGGGGTCCCCTGGTGGCTCAGTGGTAAAGAATCTGCCTGCCAATTCAAGAGATGAGGGTGCAATCCTTGAGTTAGGAAGATCCCCTGCAGAAGGAAATGGCAACCCACTCCAGCATTGTTGCTGCTGAAATCCTACCGGCAGAGGAGTCTGGTGGGCCAGTCCATGGTGTTGCAAAAGAGTCAGATGTGACTTAGCAAATAAACTACAACAACAGAGCCAGTGGGGGTGGTCATGGGTAGGAGAGAGAGTCACAGGGACGTGGTACCCTTCATGAATGTCCTCTCAGAACACTGGTGTGTCTCAGCTTGAGATAATCTAAAATGAACGGGGCGCAAGGAAAAGGTGATGGAGGGCACTCTGCACAATCCTGATGCCATAGGCCATGGGACACAACTGTGCTGCTTAAAAAAGTGGGGGAGGGGGCTTCTCTGTTGGCGCAGATGGTAATGAATTTGCCTGCAATGCAGGAGACCTGGGTTCAATCCCTTAGTTGGAAAGATTCCCCTGGAGAAAAGAATGGCTACCCACTCCAATATTCTTGCCTGGAGAATTCATCAGTTTTGGTTAACAAGAGAGAAGCAAAAGAATGCATTCTCCTCATTCATTCAGTTCAGTTCAGCTCAGTAGCTCAGTCGTGTCCAACTCTTTGCAACCCCAAGGACTGCAGCACGCCAGGCCTCCCTGTCCATCACCAACTCCTGGAGTTTACCCAAACTCATGTCCATTGAGTCGATGATGCCATCCAACCATCTCATCCTCTGTTGTCCCTTCTCCTCCCGCCTTCAATCTTTCCCAGCATTAGGGTCTTTTCAAATAAGTCAGTTCTTCACATCAGGTGGCCAAAGTATTGCAGTTTCAGCTTCAACAGCAATCCTTCCAATGAATATTCGGGATTGATTTCCTTTAGGATGGACTGGTTGGCTCTCCTTGCAGTCTGAGGGACTCTCAAGAGTCTTCTCCAACATCACAGTTATTAATAACTGATAAACAATTTACTCTATACTTTGAGAACATGTTTTTCTATAATAGAATTGAAATAATAATAATGATGGCACAGGTCAACAGGTCCAGAAGTAAGAGAGAATGACTTGGGAGTGAATCTACAAGTATGGCAGCTAAAAAGGACTAGGGGACTCCAAAGAGTTTTGGTGAATTACAGGGTCAAATTGAGTAGTAGAGACTGATGCTTTGTATTTGCACTATCCACAGGATGAATCCATTATTCCAAAACTGTAGTTCCCATATCTCAAAATTTTGATGAAAGTTACATGACAGTGTATTTATGACAGGCCTTAAATAACCACTCTCATGCATTTGGGACTGCAAGTTCAGTCAAGTTCACATCATTATTACCATTCCTTGGGTTTACAGAGGGCAAATTTTATGATCCAAGAAGTACAGTCCAGCCAAGCAGGTAAGTGGGTTCAGATTTATTGTGAAGATGCACACTTCTACCCTTTTCTGTAGCCTATGATATAAGTCCAGAAGGGTGTGCATTTAATAAAATTAATGGAAATTGTCAATTTCAAATTACCCAAGCCATTGGATGCTCAGAGTATCATAAATGAGTAAATGAAACCCAAAGATAAAAGTCAAACGTTATACTGCTTAAAAATTTCAACTTCTACCTCCATTGCTGAAGCATTTATTAGTTACTATCATGTGGAAAATCTGACCAATACGGGTTTTATATGCCTCTTTAGAACTTGTACACACTAGTCTATATTGCTAATAATAAATAAAAGCTGATGTCATAAAGTAAGAAGAGGGGTTGTGGTCACTCATTCACTGACTCATTCAACAAACACATCATTAAGCATAGGACTATACAGATGGAGGGCAGGCTTCCTGTCCTGCCAGGCTCACATTTGAGTGACAGCTTTAAGGCTAGACAGGAAGCCCCGAGCAACTGAGAACTGGCTAATTGGCTAAGCCTGTAGATGTGAAATAACATCATCTTATTGACAAAGAGGTCAACTTTCCAAAAAAGAAGCCCTGATAAAACTAACACCCATTGCTCTGAGCACTGGGATACCCCAAATACAGTCTTTCTTTTCTCATCCTTTATTAAAGAATTCTTATGGCAACCCCTATATCACAGATCAAATGCTTAATTTGACTTTAAGATATGAGCATTAAACATAATCTTGGCAACTATGAATTTAAATTTATTTAATTTTACATTTTTTGAAACATCCTAACTAGGTGTAAACATTTAGGCCCATTAAAGAAACACATAAATAAAAATAAATTTAAAAGCTTTTACAGATCTGAACACACTGATGACCACAGATAGCAAGGGACAAACTCTATTGCTTAAGCCAACATAGACTGGATGGCTGCCTGGATATCAGTGACTTTTCTGGTGACCATTTCTGTGTCACCAGCCTCTGGATAAGCTGACTGATCACCAGAGGAGAAATGACTTAGGCTAGACTAATAAACTCTTCTAAAAATGCAAAACTTGTGTGGAGAGTCTTAGAATGAGAAGTTTCATTGATGGCATCATGCTACAGAGAAAGTCCCCAAACATCTCCTGCTTTGAAGTCAAGTGAAGTGAAGTCACTCAGTGGTGTCCGACTTTTTGCGACTCCATGGGCTGTAGCCTACCAGGCTCCTCTGTCCATGGGATTGGACTGAAGCGACTTAGCAGCAGCAGCAACAGTGTTAAAATAATGTACATGGTGCTTAATGTGCCATTTCCAGTGAGACTGTATCACCCTTACATCCAAAGTTGTTAATGCCATACTTGGACCTGTAACCTTTTAATAACAGTCTTACCATTTTCATTCATGTATCCCCAGGTGGCTCTAGTGGTAAAGAACCCACCTGCCAATGCAGGAGACAGGACACAAGTTTGATCCCTGGGTCAGGAAGATTCCCTGGAGAAGGAAATGGCAACATACTACAGTATTCTTACCTGGAGAAGCCATGGGCAGAGGAGCCTGGTGGGCTACAGTCCACAGCGTTGCAAAGAGTCAGCCACGACTGAAGCAACTTGGCACTCGTTTTCATTCACAGATGTTGTTGCTAAGGGTGGCTGTTCACCCATGTTCAGGTAAAGACAACACATAACCCTCATCTTGATCAGTCTAGGCCCTCATTCTTTGTCAGTCTCTGCATCCTTGAAAACTTCCCTGGGGGTCAATAAGTTTTCATGCCTGTGCTCTCTACCATTTGAGGCCCTGCATTAGGTATACTTTAAAAGAGCAATCCATACACCCAAGTGATTTGGGTATCACTTGCATATGCTGCATTTCCAAGTGTTCTTTGTGCCTGGAATTATAGAGCCTTTCTGCGTGGTTTAGGACCTTGCTTTACTGTGCTCTGCTAGGATGTCTCCCACTCACCTTCATGATCTCACCTATCCAGCTGCTTATTAGTCTTGTTCTCTTTACCTTGCCAACGAGAACTATCTTAAGAGCAAACATTCTTCTCTTGCTGCTTCTTGACTTGTGTTCTTATATACATTCACTTGCTACTTAAATGTGGGTTCTGCAATGCCACTGATTAAGCCAGGTGGGATGTGTGTAATAGGCTGAATGAGATTAATGGCCATAAAGAAAAATTGGAAAAATATTAAATTCTCGTAAAATGTGAAGTTAGAGTCAGATTGGGCCATGCTCATCTCTTCACTCACCTAATAAATATTTATTGATTATTGCAGTCTGTGCTTTGAGGAACTAGTCTGGATTCCCTTTGCTAAGGGCGTTCCTGTTTTCTAGCTGCTGTGAGGACTATGGTCAGCAGCTTATAGCTGTGGCCTTCTCTGAAGAATTTTTGGTGGATGGGAACGGATATGTCCAGAAATGCTGGGGTTGCAACTTACCTGCTCCCAAGTGATTACTGACATACTGATTCGGGATTAAGCCTAGCCCTTCTGTCTCAAGGTGGGACAACACTGCAGTACTATTTACAATCCAGAGCCTCGCTTCCTTGAAGGGCTTCCTTGAAGCACTATTCTTTCTGGATATCTCACCTTCTGCACCCCATTTCTCTTTTGCTTACCGGTGTTTTTCTGAGGAATATTCCTCAGTAAATCACATAACCCTAAACCCCTGTTGCAGTCTCTATGCCTAAGGAATCTGACCTAGGGCAATCACCTACTTTGTGCTAGGTACTAGGAAGACATCATCCCTTACCCCTAAGTGCTAAGGTTATTTCTGTTCTGGATTCCTCTAGACACATTTTATTCCAATAATTGCTGATCCAATAAATGATTTTCTTGATTATAATTTTCTGTTTTTTTGGAACCCATAGCTTCTTGATACATTTTAGCTTAATCAAGACCCATGTTCCTAGAACATCATGTAATAGACTTTCTGTAAATAGAGTCATATTTGAAGTGGTATGAGGAGTATCCAAATAAAAGTGTTACTGTCAATCCCTTTAGAAATTGAATAATCATGAAATTATTCTACTTTGAAATTTCCTTACAGCACATTAATATAAAGAGTGTACTGATTTCCTGGGTAATGTATTAATGCCAGAAGAATTTACTACTGGTTTCTCCTCTTCCACCCCTTCCCCACTCCCTATTCTTACATTTGGACTCCCATTCCTGCCTTAATGGTTTTGATATTTTGGCCCCAGTCCTTCCTTCCTGCTAAGTTTACCTTATGCTGATCAAATCCAGTTATTTTCCCATATTTCTTTATGCTCAGCATGTGGGTGGAATGGCTATAAGCAAGAATTTGTCATGGTACAGGGAGAATCAGGCAGAGACTGAGTGAGGAGAAGAACTGAAGTCAATGCCTATTCCAATAAATTCCTAAGGATCACTCACACTTTTTTTTTCTTTCAGTTTTTAAAACCCTTTTTCATCAGTTGCTACTGGAAACAAGAATATTCTTGTCCCAGGGCTTGGGAATACCTTCATTAAACAGAAGATTTTGTTACACTGCAGTCTATTAGAACAAATTTGGATATAAGAATAGAAAAGTGACCCAAAAGGATGAGAAGTAAGAAGGTCAGGAGGCAAGAGGATAAGCAGAAAGATAAAGAGAAGAGAAAGTGGTGGGGAGAAGAGAGTCATGGTGTGACTGGGTATTGATGGAAGCAGGGCTGGGAAATACTCATCACAGGATTACCCCATGGGTACCCCATGCAGAGCTGACTGGCATATGACTGAACCTATAGTGGCTTCCCTGGTGGCTCAGAGGTTAAAGCGCCTGCCTCCAATGCGGGAGACCCAGGTTTGATCCCTGGGTCATGATGCTGGGAGGGATTGGGGGCAGGAGGAGAAGGGGACGACAGAGGATGAGATGGCTGGATGGCATCACGGACTCGATGGATGTGAGTCTGAGTGACCTCCGGGAGATGGTGATGGACAGGGAGGCCTGGCGTGCTGCGATTCATGGGGTCGCAAAGAGTCGGACATGACTGAGCGACTGAACTGACTGACTGACTGATCCAGTATCTCCTGTAGCTTACTGGTTATGGGTTACCTCTAGAGATGTTAGGTACGTTTCCCTCTTCACATACTGTCAGGCTCTGCCTATGCCATTAGACAAGCAGTTGTCTGACATTGAAGAAAACATAAAAGTTTCCATTGAGTCTCTTGAGATGAGATACTGGGAGTTTTAAAATGCTGTCCCTCATAGCTGTGTTGGAACTAGATAAGCTAAGGAATGTGTTGTGAAAATCAAGAAGTATCTGCCTTCAACAGATTTCTCATCTTCCTATCCTACTCTTTGCTTTTTCTTTTCTTCCTGCCTAAATAAAAAATATGATCCAGATACATGTATAGATCAAATAATGGGCAAGATCCTATTACCTGCCACTAATGGGATCATGATATAATAGGAAAGGCAGAGCAAACCATTTTAATCTGAACTGGTAATCGAGAATATATGCAAACAGGATCACTGAGAACATTGCATCTATGTAACCTTGGGAGAATCACAGTGCCTTGAAAGGACTTGCTTCTGAGATGTAACTTCAGTAGTGCTTACAATAGAACCTATGTCAAAAAACTAGTTGTTTCATCATGCATGCATGCATTCTTTTTATATGCCTAAAAAAAAATTCCATTCTTGACCTTATGGCTTTATATGTTTCTGCATTGTCATTCTGTAAAATTTAACTTTTTAAAATTTATGCAATTATTTGATTAATGTTTGGCTCCCATAATAGACTAGGACTACTAGAAAAGAGATTGTATCTGTTTTCATTTACCATTCTTGAATTTCAAGCCCTGACATACTGCCTGACACACAGATACATAAACAAAGAAAGCAAAGTTAAAATGAAAGAACCAATAATTCTATGCTTCAGTCTTCCTTTTACTGTAAATTTGCTGTATGACCTATGGAACGTCACTTGGTATTATAGGTCTCAGTGTTCACATTTGGTCACTAGACTTAGTGATCTAAAATGGATCCTCTAACTCAATCTTCTATGACTCAAATAATGTGAAGGCAAATTCGGCATTTCAATAAATTGATGATAGCCATTCTTTACTGATACATCTGTCTTAGAAAAGAAGTGACCATCTTATGTTTACATGGCAATAGTAAACATAGTAAACATATGTGACCATAACTCACCTCTACATAACTTCAAATCTCTTTCGCTCCTACCCTCCACATATACTATACGTCTATACAGTAAGTCCTCTACATACAAACCTTCAAGTTGTGAACTTTCAAAGATGCATACATGCATTCCATCAGCATCAAGTTGCCCTCTGTCTCTTATTGCTAACAATCCTTAGCTCTACCATCTCCCACCGCCTCTCTCTCCTCCAGGCATTAACTCTTTTTGCCTGTTCACTTGATGCCAGCACCTGTATGCCAGCTGGTGTACTGTGCTACTGTACTTTTCTTTTTTTTTTAATTTTATTTTATTTTACTTTACAGTACTCTACTGGTTTTGGCATACATTGACATGAATCCGCCACGGGTGTACACGAACTCCCAAACATGAACCCCCCCTCCCTCCTCCCACCCCCCATCATCCCTCTGGATCATCCTCATGGTATTGTACTGTAAGATTAAAAATATTCTCTTTATTTTTGTGTTTATTTATGTATTATTTGTGTGAAAACTATTTTCAACCTATTATTTACTACTTTAAACAGTACACTATAGTACTTTATAGCCAATTGTGTTAGCTGGGTACCTGTTCTAACTTTGTTGGACTTACGAACAAATCAGACTTACAAATGTGCTCTTAGAATGGTACTCATTTGTATTGGGGGGGTGGACTTAATATATATATGTGTGCTCAGTGGCTTCAGTCATATCCAACTCTTTGTGACCCTATGGCCTATAGCCTGCCAAGCTCCTCTGTCCATGAGATTGTCCAGGCAAGACTAATGAAGGGCTGCCATGCCCTCCTCCAGAGGATCTTCCCCATGCAGGGATTGAACATGTGTCCCCTGCAACTTCTGCACTGCTGGAAGATCCTCTAGCACTGAGAAACTTTTCTTTTTTTATTTTAAAGGTCAGAACAGCATGAATATGAGCACACTTCCATTATAAAAAAAAAAAAAAGTTATCAGTCTTAGAGTCCCAAGCCTCCACCAAGTGGATACCTAATCAGAATATATTTAGAGCCAGTGTATCTTTTGTTCTTTATATTTAATAACTACATTAAAAGGAAAAAAAATATGTTGGACTGCCATGTTAAATATAAATCTGTAATGCCAGAGTTGAGATATAATGTCTGGTCAACTCCTCTTTGTTTGGCGGAGCCATGGAGCCCCAGATCCACGTCAGCATCCTCTAGGAAAGTTAGAGAAAAAACAGACTTTCTGATAAATTCACTTCCAAACATAGACTATCAATGGGATAATTTTAAAAGCTAAATCTTGGTAATGAGGACCCTGTATGCAAGACAGCAAAAGAGATACAGAAGTGTAGAGCGGACATATGGACTCTGAGGGAGAAGGAGAGGGAGAGGGAGAGGGTGGGATGATTTGGGAGAATAGCATTGAAATATGTATACTATCATGTAAGAAATGAATTGCCAGTCTATGTTCAATGCAGGATGCAGGATGCTTGGGGCTGGTGTATGGGGATGATCTGGAGGGATGATGTGGGGTGGGAGGTGGGAAGGGGGTTCATGTTTGGGAGTTCGTGTAAAAAAATAAAAAAAATATATAAAAAAAAATAAAAGCTAAATCCTCAGCAGTAGAAAGTGACAAGATACTGATCAGAAGAGCCTTCCTTCATGAATTCAGGTCTCTGGCTCCTCTACTGTATATCCATTCACATAGAAAAAGAGGCCACACATCCATAGTGAATGTATATTAGCATATAGAGAAGAAAGGACATGTCCATACAGGGTGTGAATTCACAACTAAAGAAGAAAGAACACTCTGACAAAAAGCATCTAGTGAGCTAAAAATATGGCTTCAAACTTTCTGAGTTGTCAGCAGAATGTCCCTTAGTGAAAATTATGTCAGCCTTTCCCCCTAGAAATCACTCCATAAAAGTTTAACTCTGTACCATTTCAAATTCATCTGAGGAAATGAGAGATAAAGTACCCTTAAATCAAAGAGATTTATGTATTCCAATAAAGCTGCAAGATTTTGTTTTGATAGGAATAATGCAAGAACCAACAAATTAAATGCTCTTGAGGAATGATTATGACTATAGGAGTTATTTTGTTTTTATCAGGATTGAATAGCTGTAACTTGTCTCTTACAGTTGTACAGATTGCTGTGGTATTGATAAGTGGCTTATGAGAAATGGTGTTGAATTGGAGAAAAGTTTAATTTACTTTTAATTTCATAAACCTGACTTTACATCTTGAGTTGTAGTTATTTATTATTTATCAGCCATGATACAAAGTAACCTGCCACCAGGGACAGGGACATCAATAATGCCCCTTATGAAGATCACTGTCATTGGAAGGAATGGCATACATTCCACTTGGATGTCAGTGATGAGTAAATTTGAAAATTACCTCTGACCTCTCAGGGAGTTTCAGCTTTTACACACTTATGCTTCCTGAGGGTCCTTCTCTGCACTTGGCATTCACTAAAGTGCCACAGAGGCAGAATGGACTGATCAAGTGATCTGGAGGCCAGTCAAGATAAATTAGATGCTTAATTTATATACCAGGCATTGCAGACAGACTAATTACAAAGAGACAGTTTGATAAAGTAATGTAAGACTCTGCACATATTAGGCAGAGCTTGCTTCTATGAAATTATTGCTGATATATTTGCTCTGTGCTTTGAGATTTTGTATGCACAATTGTGCAGTAAGCACTATGAAACACATTCTATAAATATATTAAAACTGTGCTATCTGCCAAACTTTTCTAATTTTATGCTGCCCACAAGAGAGGATTTTCCTTTGTTTTGTAACTTTTTTCTTAATATTCACTGAGATGGATGTGAAATAGTTAAGCAAGATGTCTAAAGATATAGTAGCTGAGGAAGATGATGAGAATAAAATCATAATAAGATAGAATCAGTGAAACGTAGGGAAATAGGCCTCTTGAAAAATAATGCTAGAATTAAAGTTCTTGTCTCATGTCTTAAAAATTCAGAGACTATACTAGATTTTGGGTTCCCCACAAGGCTCAGTGGTAAGTAATCGCCAGTCAATGCATAAGACACACATTTAATCCCTGGGTCACAAAGATTCCCTAGAGAAGGAAATGGCAACCCAATCCAGTATTCTTGCATGGAAAATTCCATGAACAAAGGAGCCTGGTGGGCTGCAGTCCATGGCTTTGCAAAGAGTCGGACATGACTTAGAGTCTAAACAACAACAACACTAGTGTTTAGAGAAACAGAGTGCAAAACAACAGTTATAGAGAAGTTTGGGGAGGCTGCTGGTGTTATATTGCAAAAACACAGGAATAAAAAAGACTGTATTCCAGACCTTTCTTTTTGTGTACAGTGGCTAGTAGGGACAACCAATAGTTCATGTTCTTGGAAAAACTTTAAGCATTTTAAGTGAAATGTAAGCTTAAATTAGTTGCCTAAGGGGAGATGAGGAATTGAGATCACTTAACTTAAATACTTGGAGAAGGCAATGGCACCCCACTTCAGTACTCTTGCCTGGAAAATCCCATGGACAGAAAAGCCTGGTAGGCTGCAGTCCATGGGGTCACTAAGAGTCGGACACAAATGAGCGACTTCACTTTCATTTTTTACTTTCATGCATTGGAGAAAGAAATGGCAGCCCACTCCAGTGTTCTTGCCTGGAGAATCCCAGGGATGGGGGAGCCTGGTGGGCTGCTATATATCGGGTCACACAGAGTCAGACACGACTTAAGTGACTTATCAGCAACTTAAATACTGGTGATAGCAAACACCTTCTTCCAACAGCACAAGAGAAGACTCTACACATGGACATCACCAATGGTCAACACCGATATGAAACTAATTATATTCCTTGCAGCCAAAGATGGAGAAGCTCTATACAGTCAGCAAAAACAAGACTAGGAGGTGACCGTGACTCAGATCATGAACTCCTTATTGCCAAATTCAGACTTAAATTGAAGAAAGTAGGGAAAACTACTAGACCATTCAGATTTGACCTAAATCAAATCCCTTACAATTATACAGTGGAAGTGATAAACAGATTTAAGGGACTAGATCTGATAGAGTGCCTGATGAACTATGGACAGAAGTTCATGTACAGGAGGCAAGGTCAAGACCATTCCCAAGAAAAAGAAGTGCAGAAAAGCAAACTGGCTGTCTGAGAAGGCCCTGAAATAGCTGTGAAAATAATAGAAGCAAAAGGCAAAGGAGAAAAGGAAAGATAATGCAGAGTTCCGAAGAATAACAAGAAGAGATAAGAAAGCCTTCCTCAGTGATCAGCGCAAAGAAATAGAGGAAAACAATAGAATGGGAAAGATTAGAGATCTCTTCAAGAAAATTAGAGATACCAAGGGAACATTTCATGGAAAGATGGGTTCAATAAAGAACATAAAAGATACGGAACTAACAGAAGCAGAAGATATTAAGAAGAGGTGGCAAGAATACACAGAACTGTACAGAAAAGATCTTCATGACCCAGATAATCACAATGGTGTGATCACTCACCTAGAGCCAGACATCCTGGAGTGTGAAGTCAAGTGGGCCTTAGGAAGCATCACTATGAACAAAGCTAGTGGAGGTGATGGAATCCCAGTTGAGCTATTTCAAATCCCAAAAGATGATGCTGTTAAAGTTCTACACTCAATATGCCAGCAAGTTTGGAAAACTCAGCAGTGGCCACAGGACTGGAAAAGATCAAATTTCATCCAGTCCCAAAGAAAGGCAATGCCAAAGAATGTTCAAGCTGCCACACAATTGCACTCATCTCACACACTAGTAAACTAATGCTCAAAATTCTCCAAGCCAGGCTTCAGCAGTATGTAAACCATGAACTTTCAGATGTGCAAGCTGTTTTTAGAAAAGACAGAGGAACAAGAGATCAAATTTACAACATTCACTGGATCATCAAAAAAGCAAGAGAGTTCCAGAAAAACATCTATTTCTGCTTTATTGACTATGCCAAAGCCTTTGACTGTGTGAATCACAATAAACTGTGGAAAATTCTGAAAGAGATGGGAATACCAGACCACCTGACCTGCCTCTTGAGAAACCCGTATGCCTGTCTCTTATACACATCTAGATGTGTATAAGAGACAGGAGTGANNNNTCCAGAAAAACATCTATTTCTGCTTTATTGACTATGCCAAAGCCTTTGACTGTGTGAATCACAATAAACTGTGGAAAATTCTGAAAGAGATGGGAATACCAGACCACCTGACCTGCCTCTTGAGAAACCCGTATGCAGATCAGGAAGCAACAGTAAGAACTGGACATGGAACAACAAACTGGTTCCAAATAGGAAAAGGAGTACATCAAGGCTGTATATTGTCATCCTGCTTATTTAACTTCTATGCAGAGTGCATCATGAGAAACGTGGGCTGGAAGAAACACAAGCTGGAATCAAGATTGCCAGGAGAAATATCAATTACCTCAGATATGCAGATGACACCACCCTTATGGCAGAAAGTGAAGAAAAACTAAAGAGCCTCTTGATGAAAGTGAAAGAGGAGAGTGAAAAAGTTGGCTTAAAGCTCAACATTCAGAAAACAAAGATCATGGCATCTGGTCCCATCACTTCATGGGAAATAGATGGGGAAACAGTGGAAACAGTGACAGACTTTTTTTTTTTTTTTGCTCCAAAATCACTGCAGATTGGGATTGCAGCCATGAAATTAAAAGAAGCTTATTCCTTGGAAGGAAAGTTATGACCAACCTAGATAGCATATTAAAAAGCAGAGACATTACTTTGCCAATGAAGGTCCGTCTAGTCAAGGCTGTGTTTTTTCCAGTAGTCATGTATGAATGTGAGAGTTGGACTATAAAGAATGGTGAGCACTGAAGCATTGATGCTTTTGAACTGTGGTGTTGGAGAAGGCTCTTGAGAGTCCCTTGGACTGCAAGGAGATCCAACCAGTATCCTAAAGGAGATTAGTCCTGAGTATTCATTGAAAGGACTGATGTTGAAGCTGAAACTCCAATACTTTAGCCACCTGATGTGAAAAGCTGACTCATTTGAAAAGACTCTGATGCTGGGAAAGATTGAAGGTGGGAGGAGAAGGGGACGACAGAGGATGAGATGGTAGGATGATATCACTGACTCAATGGACATGAGTTTGAGTGAACTCCAGGAGTTGGTGATGGATGGACAGGGAGGCCTGGCATGATGCAGGTCATGGGGTCCCAAAGAGTCAGACATGACTGAGCGACTAAACTGAACAGAACTGATCTTAAATACAGACTTTAAAAAATGCCACTCTATAATCAACAGTGTGAGACATGGTATACTTGGGGGAGAGAAGAGTATCAGGTTGTTAAAGAGAAGTTCAAAGGTCTACACAGAGACAGAACAGAAAGAGTTTTTGTAATTACAGGTGGTTACATAATGTTTTTAAAAATTCCTTGGTATGGGATGTTACCATCAGAATCACAGTGGGTATTAATGTTAACATTGTGCAATGAAGTCTCTTGATTTGTCTCTAGAGAAGAATATTTAAAATGAACCAACAAAACATGTCCAGAAGGTCATTGTAGTCAATGCACTAGGGACAGAATTTCTCCTGCCTATAGCCAAAAGAAAAGTAAACCTAAATGAAGTTAGGTTTACTCTCAGATTGTCCCATAGGTTTTACTGCACGTGTTATGGCTACTTCAAGTGAATGGTACCTGACATCTAGTATCTAAGTCATTGTATACATTTGCTCCGTAGGTTTTAAAAGATACTTCCATGCCTGCCTGAACCTCTTAGAGTAAGAACCTTATTCTTTTTTAGCTTTGAGTTGAAGGCTGCTTTGGAACTCCATAGAAGTTTTGAAGTTAAATGTCTCAAAGCAGTTTTCTTTAGAATTTCAGAAGAAAATTCAAATTAACAGTGTCCAATTTCTCAGGGTGGAGAATGCATTAAATCCCTGAACATTCAAATTAAGCTCTGAAAACTTCCTGTTCACTCCATGATTTGCCTTTATAAGATTCTGAAGTATCTGATATCTCCTCCTTGCTGTGTAAACTGATCAAGAAAATAATTATGTCCACAGACAAGTGATTTTATGTCCCTGGACTCTGTGACACTTACATACCAATGAAGTTTCCTTGGCAATGCGTCATGTGTTCAAGTCTCCCCTTCCTCCAGGACTTGTATCAGCATAAACCCGCTTTATTTATTTTTTTTTTAAATTTTTATTTTTACTTTATTTTACTTTACGGTACTGTATTGGTTTTGGCATACATTGACATGAATCCGCCACAGGTGTACATGAGCTCCCAAACATGAACCCACCTCCCACCTCCCACCCCACATCATCCCTCCAGATCATCCCCATGCACCAGCCCCAAGCATCCTGCATCCTGTATCAAACATATACTAGCAATTCGTTTCTCACATGATAGTACACATATTTCAATGCTATTCTCCCAAATCATCCCACCCTCTCCCTCTCGCTGTCCCTCTCCCTCAGAGTCCAAAAGCCCGCTCTACAACAACAACAAAGTCCTACATTTAAATTCCTTTCTGGGTCAGAGGCCACTGATTACAACTACATGCTGGGAGGCATATAGTCTTCTCAATAAAAATAAAAGATCGGTAGGGTTCAGAGTCAGACATTCCTGGTTTAAATCCCAGTACTGTATTTTGAACAATATATCTTAGACATATTATTTTTTTAATGTCAGATTTTCATTTTGTTAAATTATTCTTACATCTTCGGACTATAAGGGAAACTAAATGACATAGTGTATGCAAAATATTTAAGAATATGCTGGATGCATAATTAGAATTCAGCAAGTTTACAGATTCTATATATTTCTCACCAAAACTATTTTTTTCCAGGAACATATATGGTTCATATTTAAAGTAAAATAGAGAGTGGGTTCTCTACCATCTCAAATGCACAATGTTCTTGTTTATACAAGAGTTTTCCATTTCTGTTTATCAGTACAACAGCTAGAGATGGTATTCCTGAGATATTTTACCTTGCATTTGACACAATCTTTAACTTAATAATATCGTCTTTGTCTTTATGTCCAAGACATTCTCTCCATCCATGTAAAACTCAGGTAGGACACCTGAATTTCCCTTCCCTTGCTTCTTTGTCTAAAGAAGGTGGTAGCAAGATTTGTCCCCCAATACTACTATTCTATGACTTTTAGTTACTAAACTTAAAAATGCCTTAGTTTTTCAAATAAAAATTAACTTTAATGTGCTGTTTTGTCTACTAAAGTATTTTTATCCTTAATGTGTTTCCACGTTGACTCTCTAGCCTAATGACATAGAAATGACTAATTCCTCTGGAATAAGAAAGCAATCAGTAGATTCAATACTCCTCTGCCTGTATTCTAAACTCACAATTGCTTGTTGGATGTAAGAACTGAATGATGGTATGATTACAATCTACAGTACATTTATTCATTCATTCAAAATTTATATAAGTGCCTATTATGTGCCAGATACTATGGTAATGCTAATAAATATGTATGTATATTATATATGTACACATATATATACCTGTGTATGTATAAATATATAATTATATGTGTACATATATATATCTTTATAGTTCATAAAGCCGTTTTGATTATCTCATTTAATATTTATAATAATTCAATGGGGAAGGGGAATGATGACCAATTTTAAGATAAAGAAGCTAATTATAGGAGAGATCAAGTAATTTTCCTAGTGTTCTATAATTAAGTAATAGACAGAAATTGGATGTAATCTGTTAACACTTTATGTTGTTTCTGATTAAAGTATACTTATTTTAAGACTTTTGTTTGTTTATATGTTTGTCAAATAAACTACATAGTCAGAAAAACCTGGTTCAGTGCATGTATATTTCCACAAGTAAACTTTAAGATAAATAATCTGCTATTTTCTGTGTCAGCCTTAGACACACTGTACTTCTGGCTGGTGAGCTAATGCATAGTAAATCGATGTGGTATGCAGAATTGGAGGTCCTATGGAAATACTTGGTTTCTTTTAGCTAATATGTAATGAGTTTAGATTGTCTGACTAATGAAGCATAGAATGCACCGTTTCTCTCTAAATGGTGCTGTTTCAACACTCAGCCTGGAACTTTATCAGAAATGCAAATTTAGACACAGAGCTGTCTATGCATCTGCTTGGTTGCATAGCCTCTGTGAATGTTTTTTCATTCTTGCTTTTGGCAAACCTGAAGATTTGAGAACGGAAAAAAAAAGATCAAGATCACGTATTAATAAATGATGGACCGGGACTCAGATTTATTTCTTCTTGGTTTCTTAATCATCACTCCTCTCCCATATAGTGATCTCATGGATTACCATCTCATTACAGAGAAGAGGGAACTTTCTTCATCTCTGATGCCTCAGTGCCAGGTATACAGTCAGTGCCTAATAAATAGGTGTCGACTTGTCTGTATGGATGGACTTTTCTTTCTAGCATCATATACTGGTATACTGCTATATTTCCTGGGGCCAAAGCTTTTGAACTGGATGAGTTTGTGATGGTTGTCATGTCATGCTACACTGGATGGACTTTAAAAGCCTGTTTATAGCAGACTAATCCAGTGAGTGATCGTTCTATGCTTAAAACTGTCTCACTGAACTCACAGCATCTGATGTAGCCTATTCCATTTTCTGGCGTGCCTGCACCCACATGCACACACACATGCCTAAAGGGTGTTGTTTTTAATATTATGATTGAAATCTGTCCCTTAAAATTTAACTTCTTTTTCCTAAATCTTATGTTGGAAGAAACATGCAGTTTAATCATTACAATATATCTCTCTCTCCTATATTGAAGTATTTTCAAGTTGTAAAAATACAGGGCCATAGAGGTACTTTTTTTTTTTTTTCCTAAAAATATCTTCCTTTTACCCTCATGAGCACAAGTAATATCAAGACCAAGGACTAATCTACTGTACACTGTCTCCCATGAAATTTAAATTTAAATGGAAAAAAAAGATGATTAACTAAAGACATGATGAATAATGAAATAATGCATTATATAATTTCTAATAAAAATTGGTAAATATTTAAAGGTACAATTATCTGTGATTTTTCTCAGCCAAAAGAATATTACAATGCATTTTCTGTACTTATGAATTTATTACAACACTATTCATTATAGAACTTATCTTTTAAAATTTAAAAGATTTTCTCTATTGTCAAAGATAAGGTGTCCATATGTGTGTGGATTTATCTCTGGGCTTTCTATTTTGTTCCATTGATCTATATTTCTGTCTTTGTGCCAGTACCACACTGTCTTGATGACTGTGGCTTTGTAGTAGAGCTTGAAGTCAGGTAAGTTGATTCCTCCAGTTCCATTCTTCTTTCTCAAAATTGCTTTGGCTATTCGAGGTTTTTTGTATTTCCATACAAATCTTGAAATTATTTGTTCTAGTTCTGTGAAAAATACCGCTGGTAGCTTGATAGGGATTGCATTGAATCTGTAGATTGCTTTGGGTAATATATTCATTTTCACTATATTGATTCTTCCAATCCATGAACATGGTATATTTCTCCATCTATTAGTGTCCTCTTTGATTTCTTTCATCAGTGTTTTATAGTTTTCTATATATAAGTCTTTAGTTTCTTTAGGTAGATATATTCCTAAGTATTTTATTCTTTTCGTTGCAATGGTGAATGGAATTGTTTCCTTAATTTCGTTTTCTACTTTCTCATTATTAGTGTATAGGAATGCAAGGGATTTCTGTGTGTTGATTTTATATCCTGCAACTTTACTATATTCATTGATTAGCTCTAGTAATTTTCTGGTGGAGTCTTTAGGGTTTTCTATGTAGAGGATCATGTCATCTGCAAAAAGCCTCTTGATGAAAGTGAAAGAGGAGAGTGAAAAAGTTGTCTTAAAGCTCAACATTCAGAAAACAAAGATCATGGCATCTGGTCCCATCACTTCATGGGAAATAGATGGGGAAACAGTAGAAACAGTGTCAGACTTTATTTTTTGGGGCTCCAAAATCAGTGCAGATGGTGACTGCAGCCATGTAATTAAAAGACGCTTGCTCCTTGGAAGGAAAGTTATGACCAACCGAGGAAGCATATTGAAAAGCAGAGACATTACTTTGCCAACAAAGGTCTGTCTAGTCAAGGCTATGATTTTTCCAGTAGTCATGTATGGATGTGAGAATTGGACTGTGAAGAAAGCTGAGCGCTGAAGAATTGATACTTTTGAACTGTGGTGTTGGAGAAGACTCTTGAGAGTCCCTTGGACTGCAAGGAGATCCAACCAGTCCATTCTGAAGGAGATCAGCCCTGGGATTTCTGTAGAAGGAATGATCCTAAAGCTGAAACTCCAGTACTTTGGGCACCTCATGCGAAGAGTTGACTCATTGGAAAAGACTCTGATGCTGGGAGGGATTTGGGTCAAGAGGAGAAGGGGATGACAGAGGATGAAATGGCTTGATGGCATCACTGACTCGATGGACGTGAGTCTGAGTGAACTCTGGGAGTTGGTGATGGACAGGGAGGCCTTTCATGCTGCGATTCATGGGGTCGCAAAGAGTCAGACATGACTGAGCGACTGAACTGAACTGAATTGTACTGAAAGTAAAATAAAGACTTGGTGGTGTTAAATGGATAAAGATATTTGCTTCCCTTCTTATATCATTAAAAATAACTAAAAAGTTTAGATTATTCAGTCCATCAGGGATAGTTTTGAACAAGTTGTTTATTTCGTTTTGGAATGTATGGCACTGCTATATCCTTCACTCTTGTGTTTTTCTTCAATGTTAGAGAAGAATGATCCAATCTGTATTTTATGACTTACTCTAAATACGTTATTATTATTATTAGTCTTCTGTACTCTTGTAACTAAGGGTGAGGAAAGTGATGTTTGTCAGCATATGTAACAGTGCCTTAATAACTAGGTCAAGTCAAAAATGCCATGCATTGAGTCTTGATTCAGAAACTCAATGAAGTCTTTTGTTTGAAAATGATGAGTGAGTCCCTTTCATCAGAAAGAATTTCTGTGTAACCCTTGACAGTGTAGGTGGGTTGGAAATAAATAAGCTTGAGATAAATGGATAAATCAGGATAGTTGGTTCTAATGAAATCAAGTTAGTTTGGGATCCATGTCCTTATCTTAGTTCAATCACTAACCATCAGAGCAACAGTATAGCCATGCTTTTGACCATGTGACTAACTATAAATTAAAGGAGAAGAATTAGTGCTACTGTTTCCTTAATAAAAATATTTAACAAATTGTTCAGTTCAGTTCAGTCGCTCAGTCGTGTCCGACTCTTTGTGACCCCATGAATTGCAGCATGCCAGGCCTCCCTGTTCATCACCATCTCCCGGAGTTCACTCAGACTCACGTCCATCGAGTCAGTGATGCCATCCAGCCATCTCATCCTCAGTCGTCCCCTTCTCCTCCTGTCCCCAATCCCTCCCAGCATCAAAGTCTTTTCCAATGAGTCAACTCTTCTCATGAGATGCCCAAAGTACTGGAGTTTCAGCTTTAGCATCATTCCTTCCAAAGAAATCCCAGGGTTGATCTCCTTCAGAATGGACTGGTTGGATCTCTTTGCAGTCCAAGGGACTCTCAAGAGTCTTCTCCAACACCACAGTTCAAAAGCATCGCTTCTTCGGCACTCAGCCTTCTTCACAGTCCAACTCTCACATCCATACATGACCACAGGAAAAACCATAGCCTTGACTAGACAAATTGTTAACAAATATTAAATATTATTAAAACAACCATGTCTTATTTTAAACTTATGTATGACCATGTGAATAAAGGAGGGAAATAGTAATATGGTTATTTCTAAACAGCTTTTAGTGGAACTATTTCTCCTGTGTCAGTTCATATAGTGAAAGAATTAAGAGAACTGTAAGAAATTGTGGATTTCATTGCCACTCTTGAGTGATGGGGAGAGATGAGAAGGAGTTTATCTCTCTCATCCATCAGTCTGGATCCTCAGTCCCAGCGTAAAGAAAGACAAGATGGCCCACTTTCATCATCATTGCCTTAGAATTCCAGCCAGATAGGATGAGGCCAAGTAGATTAAACATTTGTGTCTTGCCCCAGTGTTCCTTAAGCCTCTTTAATCTTTGGTTTTGTAATGCTTTGTATTGTGTTGAACATAGCAGATTTGTCTTATAAATTTGCTTTATTTAACCATGTCTTTGAAAAAAAATGAGTGATAGAGAATTGTACTATAGAGGAAGTCAAATTTAAAAGTAACTCTGTTATGATAATGGCAAATATATATATATATATATATATATATATATATAATGTTTTTCTTGTGCATCAAAAAGTTCTACCTGTATGACCTTGGGCAACTTTTTAGCTAAATTTCCTAATGTGTTTCCTGAAGCTTTTGAACTTACTGACCTTTGCAGTACTATCTGATCTGAGCCTGCTATAGTTCTATGCCTTAAGAGCACAGAGAACTTTAAGAGACCTTAGGGATTTGAGGCAAGAGACATGGGAGTGTCACGGAGTGCAATGAATAAGACTAAATACCAAAAGGAAAATATATTGTACATGAAAGATCTGAATTTGTGGCTATTTTTGCTGGTCAGTAAGAGGGGAAAATCTTACAGGGTCAGAATTATCTTTATTCAAACCACAGTATGAATGTCTTAAAAATACAATCATGTTTGGAAGATTTATATTCTGGTGAAGAGAGGAGATCAGATAAGTACATGTATATGACTCCAAATGAAATGTGAAAGGAAAAAATTATTAAAGGTCAAGTCACTTTTGTCATATATTCTAAGAGGGTAGTGTTGGGAGGGGAATCTTACTGTATTTTAGGGGAGAACAATAAGAAGCCACATTCCTGGACTCGGTGTGTATAAATGTAGTATAGAAGGGCAATATTTTTGTATATCTGACAGTGCAATAGGAATCCTGTCCACTCTTGATTGTAGCTAATTTAGACATATCTGAAGTTCCCTAGGAACCTGGTAGAATTTGCCTGCCAGGTGCTTCTTGTGAGAGGACTTTAGGACTTTTTTTGGGGAAAGAACCTACCTAAGGGAAGAAGTCAGCCCTATGAACTGACCCCACCACAGCACAGACATTGGAAGGCTGGGGTTCTTTTATATTGCTTTGGTACATGTTACAAACCTACATTCCCAGAAGCATAATAAAAATGAAAAGAGTCATTTTTGCTAAAAGCTGTTGATATGAGTGTTGATGTAGCACTGAGTGGATCGTATCAGATGAGATGTTTATGTTAAAGAAGAAGATACACTTTCTCCCTAAATTAGCTTTGAATTGAATCACATGTCCATCTTTGGCTTCGGTGGGGGACGTGGCAGGTGATGAAGACGCTGTGGGAAGTCCAGAAAGGGCAGTAATGGAGGTGACTGATAACCAGAGGAAGTAGACTGACCTAAGTATGCTGTATGTATGGAATGCTGCAAACATAGAGTCTTCAAAAATACCCAACTGTAAAAAAATAACAGAAATTGTGAATAGGAGTAACAAAGGTAAAAAAATTATGGAAAATTTATAAACAAGTGATAAAGGCAGGTATAATCAAAGCTTAAAAGCAATAGAGAATCAGAGTAATAATGAAAGCATTATATATTGAGGTTGTATAGTTTTCAATAGAAAAGAAGTGAGAGGGGTGGTAGGATTAAGAACGAAGACAGGAAGTTAATCATAGCACCAAGAAGAGCAACTAAAGTTTCTTAAAAAAAAATATTTTTTAAGAAGGAGAACTACCCTGAAGAAGAATGAAAGGGCAACAGTTGACAAGAAACTCCTAAGCACCAGGCCCTGTTTTGGAATATATTATTTCAAAATGTTTGGAATATATTATTACATGTAGTCTTCTTGTCAAACAATTTGCCCAAAGAACAGCTACTAAATGTCAAACCTGGATTTGAACCCAGTCGTCTGACTCCAAAGCCAGTTTTTTCCTTCCCCTCTTTTGGAAAGACTGTAGACATATCCGGGAGTTTCAGTCAAAGGCTAAAGATAAAAAGAAGTGATCTAACAACAAGTTCCTTAGTTTAAGAAATGAGCAGCACAATCACTTTGTGGAAGAGGGACTCATGATTTTAGCTCTGGTGTCCTTATTTTTGAGTTCAGAATGACTTCTGAGTTTTGTCTAAACAGTTTTTTGGCTATTGTTTTCATTGACATATGGGAGACAGAGAGGTGAAATAATCAACAAAATGAAGTTAGGAATTTAAACTAAATATATTTTTTAAAAGGAAAAGGGAGAAGATTAGGAACAGGACAGTAGATTCATCAAACACCAGTCCTGATTTCTCTAGGGATCTGATTTGTTTAGGGACAATCAGAGAGCAGAGAACAGGAACCCTCGGTAAAGGATATGCAAGTCAGTGCTCTGTGAGCCAAAGAGGTACAGATAGGTGCTCTGTGAGCTATATCCAGCAAAACGGGGCTGGGTGTGTAAGATAAAGCTTTTGTTAAGGCATACCACAAAGAGATTAGGGGTCTGAATACCTGCTTAAAAAAAAAACTTAAATATCAATGTAATCAGTTTAACCACAATTTGGGTATATATTGCCAGTTAGATGACAGAATTCATATAGAAATGCAAAGAGTTAAGAATTAGCAAAGCAAAGAAAAATATTTCAGTCTTACTCAATAAGATAATTAAGATATTGTAATATTGGTGCCAATATAGACTAATAAACTGATGGAATAGAATAGAGAGACCAGAAACAAACCACACTTGATTCACAACAAAGCTGGTATTACAGAATCATGAAGAAAGGATAATTCTTCATGAAATGACATTTGGGTCGATAGCATACTACCATATGGAAAGAAAAAGCAAACTTGACCCATGGATCAAATCATATAAAAAATCAATTCTAGGTTGATTGTTGATCTAAAAGTAACAGGTAAAACAATATAGCTTCAAGAAGATGAAATAGGACCTGTGTTCATGACCTTAGATTAGACATAATTTCTTAAACAGGGCACAACAATAGTTTCAACATAAAGGTATGTTAATTGTACTACATTAAATTAAGAATGTCTATTTATTAAAAGATATCATTAAGTGAAAAGGCAAGCTGAGTGGGAAAAGATATTTACTATATTTGCTATAAATATTTATATTTATATTTACATTTGGCAAAGGTTGTTCACATGTAACTGACAAAGAATATATAAAGAACTATCATAAATGATAGTTTTCATAAATGAAAACCAGACAGCTGTATAAAAATGGGCAAGATGTCGAACAGGGACCTCACCAAGAAGAAATCCAGCTGGTCAACGAATGTAAGAAAATATGTTCAGCTCCTTAGAAAACAGGGAAATAGAAGTTAAAATCATAAGGAGATACCTCTAACACCTTCCAGGATGGCAAATAAACAAACATAAAACTGACAACACCTAGGGCTGGTGAGGATATAGAGCAACTGGAACTCCTGTGGCTGCTGGTGCAGTGCTTGGGGAAATTGGAAGCATCTATTAAGATAAAGACACATTCCTGGGACCCAGCAGTTCTTCTGCTAGGTATATATCCAGTGGAATGATGGGCCCATATATATCATATATACCAATCTTATAAGTGAAGATTTTCCATGGCAATGTCATTCATAATAGCAAAAACTAGGAAATAATTCAAATGTCCAGAGTGGATAAATTAATTGTAGTTTATTTATGCAGTGGACTAGAATTCAGCATTAAAAGGGAAAAACAACCAATACAAGTATCAAGATATATAAATATCAAAAACATAACATAAATGAAAAAGCGATTCTTGAAAGACTATATAAGAATATATAAAAGAATCCACATGCAGTTCAAATGCAGCTACTGCTAATTTATGGTACTGGAAGTGATGGTGGGGTTCCTTGAGAAGGATGAGGTGTAATTGGGTAGAAGTGTGGCTTGCAAGGTGCTGGGAAACTATTTTCCTTGACCTGGTGGGCAGTTACCTGGGAGAAATTTCATTGTAATAATTCACTAGCGTATGTATACTTATGATTTTTGAACTTTTGTATTTTATGTTAATGATATTTAATAAGTTTATTTATTTTTTTAAAAGACCCTAACAAATTATTGTAACAACACTTTTATGCGTATGAGGAGGGGAGAGGAAAAGTTAAAATGACAGAACTGATACTTTCCTGTCATTCTGTGAGTACTCTGAAGTTCTCATCAGAGAAAGAAAAGCTTAAATGAAAGGAAGTATAAGGAAAATAATGGTCACAATACAGGATGAATATGGTTGTTTAGATGTTTTCACCTAATAATAAAGGGAGGAAAGGAATAAATACTTAAATTTATCAAAATAACCAGACAAATTACCACAGCTACCAACAAAAAGGTCCTAAATATGTTAGAAAGGGAAGAACATAATAATATTAAAAACAGAAAGTAGAGTTTAGGGTAGTCAGAGTATTTGGTGTCCTTGTCTTTGGGGCAAGGTGAATAAGATTGACCCAATGCCAGTAATTTTCCTTTTATTTTGGTTATGCATGAGCAGAATGGGTGGTTCTATCTTTGGGCATCTTTTTGACTTCCGGTAGCAGTGTTTATAATTTATAAGACAAGTGTTTATAATTTATAGCCATGTTTCTGCACCTAAACATTCCATTTCTCTTAGAATACTGATCCTTGAAAACTGTTTGGACCTGTATTATTCGATTCTGTTTTTTCCTAGGAGTAGAGTCACTCCATTTTGGGGGCCCATTAATCACCAGTGACTAATTGGCAATTTTGAGAACCCACAAATTGTATGAAACCCATCTCAACAAGGAGAAGGCAATGGCACCCCACTCCAGTACTCCTCCCTGGAAAATCCCATGGATGGAGGAGCCTGGAAGGCTGTAGTCCATGGGGTCACTGAGGGTCAGACACGACTGACCGACTTCACTTTGATTTTCACTTTCATGCATTGGAGAAGGAAATGGCAACCCACTCCAGTGTTCTTGCCTGGAGAATCCCAGGGACGGGGGAGCCTGGTGGGCTGCCGTCTATGGGGCCGCACAGAGTCGGACACGACTTAAGTGACTTAGCAGCAGCAGCATCTCAACAAGACCAGCACTTGTAGGGATTATCTTTAGCAGTTTTCAGTTCTACTGGTCTAATTCTACAAACTGGTGGGAAGGGGAAGATCCACTGATGTGAAAAGAATTTCAAAAGCAAAAAAACATCAATCAGTGGGAACAAAGGTTGAGAAAGATGAAGCAGTGAAGGTTAGATTCTGAAGAGCTAATGCTTGAAAGTGGGAGTATGCAGCCAGAGAAATATCAAAGGAGTATGACAGCTTATACAGTAAGAACAATGACTAACAAGGCTTAAGACACCAGAAGAAAGCTTTAGGATCCTGGAAAAATGAGAAGAATGGAAGAAAGCACAAATGTTGTATGGGATGTTCTGTTTTAACAAATTATTTAATATTAAAACTGTTTCAAATGACAATGAAGTTCTGAGTTAGGAAAGAATATTCTGTCAGCAAAAGGTACAGGAAGAATCGGACGCAGTCACACTCTGTACATGTGCCAAAACAAGTGACGTGGAGGAAACAGGTAGATCTTAATTGTAAAGATTCTATTTCTTAAAGGCAGAAAAAAGAAGACTAAAGAACTATGATTTATGGGTAGCAATGAATCAAAACAAATTGAAAGAGTTAAAACTGATAAAGATGACATGATAATAAAGACAAATGATCCATATCTGGATAGCACATAGAGTCCATATCTCATTTTTACTTTTAATACTTCAGAGTGTTTTTGTTGTTGTTTAGTTGCTAAGTCGTGTCCGACTCTTTGCAACCCCACGGAGTGTACCCTGCCAGGCTCTTCTGTCCATGAGATTTTTCAGGCAAGAATACTGGAGTGGGTTGCCATTTTCTTCTCCAGAGGATCTTCCTCTGGCTCACAAAATCCTCCACATCATGGAGGTTGGCTTTATGTTAGTAAATTTCTGTCTCTGAAAGAAGATAAGTGATGGTGAAGTAATGTGGCATATTGATTAGGAGTCTGAACTGCTTGCGTTAACACTTCTGCTGGTGTTCTAGACTTATTACCTTGGGCAACATATTTAACTTCTCTGTTCCTCAGTTTCCTTAACTGTAAAATGGAGATAATAATATAATTTATTTCAGAGTTTTATGAGGATTAAATATTATTTAATTATTAAGAACTCAATCAGTGTTAGCTGTTATTATCTAAAGTTCCACTGCTCTTTAAAAGCACAGTGTGGACTCAAGTCCAGTTTTTCGGTCTTAAAATCCAGTGCCCTTTCCTGGATGCCTTTTCCTCTTTCCTCCTCAATGAGTTAGAATCTGGGCCTCTAGCCAAGTTGTGGCCTTAAGAGTCAGGGCCAAAAAGTAAGAGGGTAATCTCTGAGGGATTGATGCAAAGATGAGGTGTGATCCAACTTTCAAGTTAGTTGATCTAGTTAGCAAGAAACAGGCCAAAACATAAGGCCCAGAGGGGTAGACAGCAAGAATCAGCTCTAAGATGTATGCTCTATAATGCAGATAGGTAGGACAATGATAGGATTTTGAGATGAGAGACTAGTAGAAATCACTAGGGTAATTGTGTATATATTGTGTTATTTGTACTTTTTGGCAGTGGGAATCCAACTGTAAATGTTTATGAAATAATGACCTACTTGGCTTCTACCTCTGGCAGCTGGGACTACTTCACACCTACCTGAAGGTCCAACCTCATCTCAAATTTCTGTGTCAGTTTTGGCCCTCACCAAGGAAATTCTTAATGAGTCCACCAACTAGTCAGCTAGCATCAAGTCATTTTTCTAGGTGGATGCAATCTGATGCTGTGCTTTGTTTTCCTAAACAAAGCCCTCCGTCTAGTACGTAGTTATTTGAGAGTCCATAAATTTCCTTGAGCGTAGTTAGAATGGATTTTTAGTTAATGAAACTAAGTTCCCATTGCCTGAAGCTGCCTTTCTCTGAAGGGAAGTGAAACTCCACCTCTTCTGTCCTGGAGCTCTGTCTTTTGCCTGCTGTCTGCCCCACTCGAGTGCCAGGATCGCCACATGTTGCTTACTCATTTAAACTATATTGTTATGCTGGCTTAATCTTTTGGTCTGTTTGGTCTCTTGGGCATTACTTGTTTTTGATGAGATTCGTCCTACTAAAGGTGAATCGTTTCTTCAGTTATGACACACATGCAGAATTAATCTTAAATATAGGGCTTTAGCTAACACTAAACATTTCTGTGTACTAGAACACTAAACATTTCTATGTGCCTTGTGTTTTATACCCATTTTCTTACTTTTCCCTGGTGTAGGAAATGGAACCCACCCCAGTATTCCTGCCTGGAGAATCTCATGGACAGAGGAGCCTGGCGGGCTACAGTCCATGGGGTTGCGAAGAGTTGGACACGATTGAGCGATTAACACTTCCTTACTTAATCTTCTCAAGAACCAATGATGTAGGTACTATATTGTTAGGCTCAGTTTTCAAATGTAAAACTGAGGCTCAGAGAGGTTAAGAAAATTTTCCAAGGTCACATAGCTGGTGAAGTGGGAGATTTGGGAATCAAAGCCAGAGATCTTGGATATTATATAATGTCTGAGGCCTTAGATGTTATATGTTGACAGTAAAAGAAATAATAAAGTAGAGAGGATGTGGAACAGTTTAGAAGAGAATTGATCTGGTAAGACAAAATATTATTAATAGTATTAAAACTATTATTAATAATATTGAATCTATTGTTAATAGATTTTTCATCTTGATGCTCATTAATTCTACAAGAAATATTAAAGAGATGCTGTTTGAGTGTTTTGAGATTATATATCTGAAGGAAAGACAAAGATTGTAACAGAGGAAAGAGCAAAACTTTTCTTTAGAAAATTATTTTGGAGTATGTTAAATGGTAATTAATTAATGAGAATTCAGAAGAGTGTGGAATCACCCACCATAATCAAATACTAATGAGATATAATCACTGTAATGGGTACAAATAGTCACAACCAACACTGACCAAGTACAGAGATGGAGAATATGAATTGTACTCTACTGAGGATACTTTATAAGTTAAAGAGAAAGTCATTGGTCATTAGTGACTGATTAAGTGGTAATGTTCAACTGTCTTATGTATCACTCAAGTGGCCTTGCTGGGATCCCTAAAACAGAAAACTAGAACAAATGATATGGTTTCATTTGTTCAGGATCCAAAATAGTTGTTCATACTTAAAAAAAAATAAACTCAGAAGGCCCTTTGCAAATATAATGAATTCTATATACTCTTTCCATAGGAAAATACATAAAGTCCACATCTTTGCACAATTTATCACAGTTTTACGTTCTTCCCCAAAGCCTATTCACAGACCCCAGGCTGATAATCCATGATTTGGAAGAACTCTTTTCGACTAGGGGAGAATTCCAGTGTTAGAATTAAATCCTAGTGAATATCTCTTGCCAGATGCTTTCAGAGAGCTGTGGTAGTAGTGACTGCAGTATGTACGGTTCACTTATTGTGAGTAGAATGGCTGCTGCTGTTTCAGAATCTGACGGTTTTCATAACAAGAGACACATACATATACATCTCAAATTCTTATTTTTCAATTCTTGTTATCACTTTTATATATAGATAATTTTTTCCCAAATTCTGCCAAAGGATTCTAAGATGGGCAAGAGATTTTTAAAAATCTTCTTTGGTGGCTTTTTTTTTTTTTTTAATTGAAGTACGCTTTTTCTTTAAGCCATAAAATTACTGTAGGTTTTGCTGTAGAGACATTTTCATAGTTGGAGGAACTTTGGAACCCTAATTCTAGGGTTGTTAATCAGGCCCACTGACAGGACCTAGAAACATAATACAGATTTAGATAATCAGCCTGTTGTTTCTGCCTTTTTATGTTGGATTAATGCTCCAGGAACCTCTTCAGAATTATGCCGTGGAATACTCCAAGCATTTGTTTTCATTATATTCTTATGTAACTAAATTCTTTCTATTCATTTTCCTCTTCCATGTAAGTAAGAAATCAAAGGCACTCAAGTGTTGATTGGAGCCATTTTGGATCCTTTTTTAGCATTAGGTCAGTTGATTCTTTACAGTTATCTTTGGCTTTATCCTTTGTAGCCACATGATAATGATATGTAGATAAAGTTTATTCACACAAACCTGAAATGATGGCTTTGAAACATATCTGTATTGTGCTAGTTTGAATGAGGAAGCCTATGTTTTTCTCTTTTCTTCAGAATGCCACCATACTCTCTCTGATATATGAACTTATCTTGGTCCAGTGATAAAGCTGAGATTGATTTGTTAGGTGAGATAAATATTCAGATTCATAAAAAGTAAAACCTGCTGCTGCTGCTGCTAAGTTGCTTCAGTCATGTCCGACTCTGTGAGACCCCATAGACAGCAGCCCACTAGTCTCCTCCATCCCTGGAATTCTCCAGACAAGAACACTGGAGTGGGTTGCCATTTCCTTCTCCAATGCATGAAAGTGAAAAGTGAAAGTGAAGTCGCTCAGTCGTGTCCGACTCCTAGCGACCCCATGGCCTGCAGCCTACCAGGTTCCTCCGTCCATGGGATTTTCCAGGCAAGAGTACTGGAGTGGGGTGAAAGTAAAAGTGTGCTCAGTCATGTCCGACTCTTTGCGACCCTATGGACTGTAGCCTACCAGGCTCCTCCGTCCATGGGATTTTTCAAGGAAACAGTACTGGAGTGGTTTGCCATTTCCTTCTCCAACGGATCTTCCCCACCCAGGGATCGAACCGAGGTCTCCCGCATTGTGGACAGACACTTTACCGCCTGAGCCACCAGGGAAGCCACCAGGAGTGGATGAAGTAAAACCTAATTTATTTTAAATTAGTGTTGAAGCCAAATTAGAATTAAGCTGCTGCGTGGATAGGGAGGTATAGGTATGTCTGATGGTACTTTCCTCAGTACAGGCAATAGCTATTCAGATGAAAGGGCTGGGTTTGAGAATGAGAAATACAAAGTGCAGTTTTTTGTTGTTGTTTGTTTTGCTAACAAGGAATTGTCTCTTTGCTTGAGAATATCATTCATTTCAATTAACCTCAGTTAGTTGAAAGTAGAAAATGGAATGTTTAACAGTTTGGAAAGACAGAAAGTAGCTGGTTTGAACTACCATCTGTGTAGGTGCTATGTAAACTTTTCAGTTTCTGCCAGTGAAAACAGACTCTAACATCAGTGCCCTGTTCTTTTACTATACATCCTGTCTTAAGAAGATACTACAAACAAAACAAAACAAAACTGAGTTTGGGTACATATATATTGTAGGTAACTTACTGAAACCTTAGTAAGAGAAATGTAAGATAACGTGGTGAATAACAGATGGTATTGACACTGACATTCTGAATTAGATAAATCAGTTTTTGTCTGGAATCATCACTCATACTTTCCAGTATGGCCCAACCCAAGATGTATTACCAAATCCCCAGACATAAAAGGTCACTGTGGTCACCCACTGGGACAAATATAGATTCTCTGCACATACAGTTTTAATTAGCAGGGTTTCAGGATGGGACAGTGGCTATTTTTAACTGATGGTGATAGCTTTATTGTTTCCTTCAAAATTCAGTGACTCTACAGAGGATGTTGTGAGCTACTGAATAGACAAAACCTGCATGGAATTAAAGGTAAAAGTGAAGTTTGCAGTTTAGAATGTGGCAATTGTCTCATTCTGGCAATTACATAATAACTATATTGAAGGGTGGTTTCCTACATATGGTGTCCATAGTTGGCATGAATCCAGTTTGGTACCATCTTCTCTCAACCTTCCTCTAACTGTACTTTAGAGAAAGAGCAGGCACTTTCCAATGATAAGACTCTGCTCCAGCATGTGCATATTTTTAGAGTGTCTCTGAACAGGCCACACTCAGTATAGCAAACTTTTTAAGTTAAAATTTATTGCCTTTCCAAACAATTTTAGTGCTGTTTTGGTGAGAGTTCTGGGATTTGAACTTGGGCCTTATCTGACTTTGTTAGATGAAGTAAGTAAAGTCAGACAGACTTGAGTTAGAGACTGTCATTAGGTAATTGAATCAGTTTGATCAAGTTATTTAACCCTTCTGAGGTTGCTTTCTTTATTTATGATAATAGCTGAAATCTTGTAGCTGGAGTAAAATGAGATCAGATACAGAAAGCACTTATATAGTTTCTGACATAAAATAGGCACTCAATAATTAGTAGCTAATACTGCTGCTCACAAAGAATCATGGAAACATAATAGTCATATGTAAAAACATGGTAGTTCTGAAGGTATGTATATTTTGCTTCCCTACTCTTACCATACCTAACTTGCCTCTTGAGAAATCTGTATGCAGGTCAGGAAGCAACAGTTAGAACTGGACATGGAACAACAGACTGGTTCCAAATAGGAAAAGGAGTCCGTCAAGGCTGTATATTGTCACCTGCTTCAGTTCAGTTCAGTTCAGATTTAATATGCTGTCTAGGTTGGTCATAGCTTTCCTTCCAAGGAGCAAGCGTCTTTTAATTTCATGGCTGAATCGTCATCCACAGTGACTTTGGAGTCCAGGAAAATAAAGCCTGTAACTGCTTTCACTTTTCCCTCTTCTATCTGAAGGGCAAAAATGAAGTGATGGGACTGGATGCCATGACCTTAGTTGTATAGTGACCCTCAGTTTCCTGGTGACCCTTGCTCTGATCACCAGCATGCTCACTACTGCCACATGTGAATCACTTTTGATCACAGAGCAGTTAATTTGGACACAGGGCTCTCATGCTCTACATCTGCCTTGGACACCTGTGAGGCTGGGAAAGTTCAGCCTGTGGAGATGAACTGGTTAGGTAGTTGCAGGGATCAGAGAGTCATTACTTCCATGCCCACCTACGTGGTTATAACTAATGCAAGTTAAAATAGATTGGAGTTTCTCCTGTCCTTGACAATCCTACCCCTCCCCATCCCTAACCTAGGACCACAGACTTTATAACTGCATCTCAAGGTCACATTTCAACTTCAACATCCATTTTCCTGCTGCCTAGGATATCTGGTTGCAATTGCTGAGAAGTGGATTTTATTTTTAATAAAAAGAAAAGTGTTCAATAAATACCTATGGAAATGAAGGGAAGAGAAAAGTGTTCAAATGCTCACAGAAAGTGAGCAGAAAACCAGGGCATCCCGGAGTCCCCTGCTCCCTAGACACCTCTGCTATGAAGCTCTTCTTTTCCCTGCAGAGTACCTCCAGAGAGCCCCCTTCCACGTTCCCTTCCACATTTCCTCTCCTGAGAATCTTCCAAAGGTAACACACTGTCCAAGGTCCCAGGACATCTCAAGGAATAAGAGAATTGAATCCCTGACCTCCTGGACTTAGCATTAAGGACACAGTGAACAAATACGACTACAGATGAAAAGAATAACTGCAGACTAAGATAGGTGTTGGGCTTCCCTTGTGGCTCAGCTGGTAAAGAATCTGCCTGCAATGCAGGAGACCTGGGTTCGATCCCTGGGTTTGGAAGATCCCCTGGAGAAGGGAAAGGCTACCCACTCCAGTATTCTGGCCTGGAGAATTCCATGGACTGTATAGTCCATGGGGTCACAGAGAGTCGGACACGACTGAGTGACTTTCACACACACAACCAAGATAGGTGTTCTATAGGAAGCAATCCTGGCAATGGGGGAGAAAGTACGCAGAGCTGGCCATATCGGATGGGCTTCCAGGAAGTTTCTCTGAAGAGGTGGTGACCCTTGAGAAAGGATCCAGTGGCAAGAAGACCTAAAAGGGCATTTCTGACAGAGGAAAGCACAGGTGTTCTCCCAGTGGAGCAGGAAAGGCGGGAGCGAGAAGCTGAGAATGGTCTAGGCTGAGTCTGTGCAGGGAAGGAAGAGGCAGGGCACACATGATCTGAGGGGCCAGGTGAGGACTTCATCTGACCTGCCTTGCTGGATGGACTGGTGGGGGCAGAAATCAGAGCATTTCCAGAAGAATGCCTCTTAGGCTTTTGCCTGGAGCAGCTAGGCAGATTAGAGCAGACCCTTTCTCTAGGGTCTGCTGTAGGGCAATGCTGGTGAAGATGCCCCAGGCTTCCCTGAGGGCTCAGTGATAAAGAACCTCCCGGCCAATGCAGGAGATGCAGTTCAATCCCTGGTCAGAAAGATCCCCCGGAGGAGGAAAGGGCAACCCACTCCCGTATTCTTGCCTGGGAAATCCCGTGGACAGAGGAGCCTGGCGGGCTACAGTCCATGGGGGCACAAGAAGTGAAGTGAAGTCGCTCAGTCGTGTCCGACTCTTTGCGACCCCATGGACTGTAGCCTACTAGGCAAAAAATAAACTTTTGAGAAGCACCGAATGTCATACTTATGGATAAATGTTTTTAGGGATCTGTTGCACACCACAGATTTCTTTGGAAGACAAGGTGGTTGTTGATGGCTTATATTGTTTGCCTATATTTATTTTAATCTGGAACTTCATAGAGGGCATTTAATAACATTTCCTATGATATAAGCCTTGACACTAGGCAGTCTGAAGCGATGAGTTCTGGCAAAGTGAGATCAAGTTAATTTTTTTAGATATTGGGGATTCTTAGGTGACTTACTGTTTGGTTGCTTTTTTTTTTTTTTGGATGTAATCTACTCTGTGTTGGATGGAGAAGGAAATGGCAACCCACTCCAGTATTCGCGCCTGAAAAATCCCATGGACAGAGGAGCCTGGTGGGCTACAGTCTATGGGGTTGTGGGGGGTCAGACACAGCTGAGCAATTAAGCACATACTCTGTGTTACAGCCATACTTGTTTATGTTTGGTTACTGTCATGTAGCAGTAGTGAGACTTTTAATAAGTTACTTAACCTCCCTTACTTAAGTTGCTTTTTTCTTGGTGATAAACTGAAAATAACAATACTTACTTTGCCACATTGCAGTGAAGATTAAATGAAGTTAAAGTGGATGTGAAGACAAAGTAGAAAAGTATATAGATGATGAAATATTAAAGAGGTAAAGATTATTCCTTACTGTATATAGAAGACCACATGTATCTGGCTGTTGATTGCCTATTAATATAAATGTGAATTATTTTCCATACATACTGTTTATAAGATACTGTTTTAGAGACTTCAATACTTGTTACATGTAAGAACTGAGTAGAAATACGTTTTGAAAATTGTTAGGACAATTGTGTAGGGTTAATGGGTCATATGTCCTAATAATAGTTAAGGGGTCAGAAGACTATTGCCATCGTCTGATTTTCTGAGTTATTTCATTTTTATGCCTAAATTGGGTTAAACTAAAAAATGTGATTCACCACAGATGACAGGCTGAGGCAAAAATGATGCGTTTTTCATAGAACTCTGCTCAAAGTTATGTAGCAGCCGGGATGGGAGGGTCATTTGATGGAGAATGGATACATGTATATGTATGGCTGAGTCCCTTTGTTGTTCACCTGAAACCATCACAGCATTGTTTGTTAATTGGCTATACCCCAATAGAGAATAAAATGTTCAAGTGTTAAAAACATGATGCATTTTTGCTCTCTAATTGATGCATTATTTTAATTCGCAGTCTTTAATTCGCTTGAAATCTAAATATTACAAATTGAGGATAAATGTATTTTATTGATGTGTGCTTGGAAACAATATTATACACATGTTTTTTCTTTCATACATGCAGCTGGGACTTTACTGTTCTTATTTCCAGCACTTGTTTTCAACATCTCTATGGTTTTGTGTTGTACTCTAGCAGATATGTGGACTAAGAAGAATTAGAAATGGTGACTAAGCTAGAAGAATCAAAAGGAGAACATTCAACGCAGGGAATTTGTGAAGTGTTCTTTATATGAATATGTGCCTTGGGCTATGTATAACAGACATTGTTAGAAGTTGATGTTGATGCATGATTTTTTGTGCTGTGCTCTGTGAAGCAAGGTATTATAAAGAATGTAAAGATTGAATGGATTTTTCTATTTGTTTAGTGACAAGGCAGAAGGACTTTGTGTGTATATATTTCAACTTCCTGTTGTGGATGAGCCTTTAATATTGATGGACAGAGCTGGGTTTTAAATTTGGTAGTGATAACAGAGGATCTCCTCAAACATTCAAAGATTGAGAACTGGAAGAACCTAGTTTCTTTCTAACTATTGGCAGTCATTCTCCATGAGGCAAACATTATTCTGAAGAAAGAATTACACTGATGTTTTAATATCCTATTAGATCCAATGTTTTTGTGTGATACCTGATGAAAGTTTGATTTAGTTTGGTTTAACACATGATTCCAAATACTCCAGATTTTGGATTAAGTTGAGCTAAGGTGAAATCATGATAAATTTATTGAAGATCTCTCAGAGAGCTGAGTGATTTTTGAAATCAGTAGACCAGTTGTCTTATTTTACAGATGAGCATCCAATCCCATCACTTCATGGCAAATAGATGAGGAAACGATAGAAACAGTGAGAGACTTTGTTTTCTTGGGCTCCAAAATCACTGCAGATGGTGACTACAGGCATAAAATTAAAACACACTTGCTCCTTGGAAGAAAAACAATGACAAACCTAGACAGCATATTAAAAAGCAGAGATGTTACTTTGCCAACAAAGCTGTGTATAGTCAAAGCTATGGTTTTTCCAGTAGTCATGTATGGATGTGAAAGCTGGACTGTAAAGAAGGGTGAGAGCCAAAGAATTGATGCTTTTGAACTGTGGTGTTGGAGAAGACTCTTGAGAGTCCCTTGGACTGTGAGGAGATCCAACCAGTCAATCCTAAAGGAAATCAACCCTGAATATTTGTTGGAAGGACTGATGCTGAAGCTGAAGCTCCAATACTTGAGCCACCTGTTGTGATGAGCCGACTCATTAGAAAAGACCCTGATGCTGGGAAAAATTGAAGGCAGGAGGAGAAGGGGATGACAGAGGATGAGATAGCTGGATGGCATCACTGAATCAATGGACATGAGTTTGAGCAAGCTCCAGGAGATGGTAAAGGACAGAGCGGCCTGGCATGCTGCCGTCCATGGTGTCGCAAAGAAGTGGACAGGACTGAGTGACCGAAAAACAGCAACAGGTGAGAAAACCAAAACCAAAAAGGTTGCTCACAAATACTAGTGACAAAAGTTCTTATTTTAATATACAGTATGAAATACAATTCAGTACATTGAAACATGTGGTGAGCAACAAATATCTAGAATTATTAGCTCTATATCACCTTGAAAATCACGGTAATTTTTACTACTTTACATATTCTTTATCTCTTTATTCCTTTTGTTATGCGTGTTCATTAGGCCAAGCATCCCAAATTTCCTCAAACACTGAGGAGAAACGTGTATCCAAGGAGTAAGAGACTTAAGACAGAATGAGTTAGGGTAAGGAAGTACAAGATAGGGGTATCACTGACAAAGTTGATCTGATTCTGGTGACATTTTGTTGCTAACCAAGCTTGTGTGCTTATAATCCTTATTTGTAAAGAAGTTACAGCACTTCCTGATGTATCTAAAGACAAATTTCATTCAATAATTGGTGTAAATATGTTTAGTCCCTTTGATGTCATTTTCCCCATCATGCTTAGAAATTTAAAACTGAATATTTTTTCCTTTTAACTGATTTATAGATGAGAGTAATCTGTCATATATAGGAGGTGTCTTTTCTTCGTTATGATCTGTAATTGTTGAGAAAAAACTTTGTGAAGAAATATTTTGCTTATTATTTCCCCAGTATGAGGATATTGTTTCATTGCTAAGTCGTGTCTGACTCTTTTGTGACCCCAGGGAGTGTTCCCTGCCAGACTCTTCTGTCTATGGAATTTCTCAGGCAAGAATATATAATTATGTAAAAGAATGTCTATGTTTTCGAGAGGTATAGGCTGTAGATCATATAGGATGTGTATGTGTGTCTGTGAACAGTTCCGATATCAAAATGACTGGCTCTAAACCACAGCTCCACCATGCATGAACTGTCAGCGTGGCCTTGTGTCTGTGGATTTGAATTCCAGCTCTGCCGTATGCTAGATGTGTAACTTGGGTAAGTTACTGAGTTTCTCTGAACCCTCAGTTTTCTCACCTGCATCTGTTGCTGTTGTTTAGTTGCTAAGTCGTGCCCGACCCTTTGCGACCCCCTGGACTGTAGCCTCACCAGGCTTCTCTGTCCATGGGATTTCTCAGGCAAAAACATTGAGTGGGTTGCCATTTCCTACTCCAGGGGATCTTCCTGACCAGGGCTTGAACCCATGTCTCCTGCACCTCTTGTATTGGCATGCAGATTTTTTTACCACAGAGCCACCAGGGAAACCTGCCCATACAGAGCAAGCATTCATAATTCATATAATGTATTGGTCTACATTGGATATATTGGTATACTTTTGGACTGGGTGTTACTCTCAGTATACTATATATATTATCAATTAATNTTTTTTTACCACAGAGCCACCAGGGAAACCTGCCCATACAGAGCAAGCATTCATAATTCATATAATGTATTGGTCTACATTGGATATATTGGTATACTTTTGGACTGGGTGTTACTCTCAGTATACTATATATATTATCAATTAATGTAAAACTACTATAATCATTGTTATTTTTGGATACCCAATGATAATGCTTGTTTTGAAGCTCTTATTCTGTTTAAGAACTTCTTCTTGCCTTACTTTTCCACCCTTTTTAGTTCTAATTTATTTTCAGCTATTTATAATAGTAAAAGAGATTCAGATCAATTCAGTTGCTCAGTCGTGTCTGACTCTTTGCAACCCCATGAAATCTCCATCATGACCCTCCCACCTTGGGTGGCCCCACAGGGCATGGCTTAGTTTCATTGAGTTAGACAAGGCTGTGGTCCATGTGATTCTCTTTCTGGAACATGCTAAATTTAACATAAGTAACATGACCTACTATATAGCTAGATACATGCATCTGTAATTCCAGAAAGAAAGTAGAGCCAAAGACATAGATTTGTGAAGCTCTCTGTTACTTTTGCTCTCTCTTACTCTTTCTTAGTCCCCACCCCACCCCAATCTGGAGATGCATCACTATGCCAATTTCTACTTTTAGCTTTGAAGCAGATTTATCTTTTCAACAATCATATTCTCTTCTTTGCCTACACTCTCTTTATCACAATAGTTTTTTAATTAGTTTTGGTATCTGACAGTGGAGGTCCTCCAGTTTTTGCCCTTTTCAAATCCATCTTTGCTGTTTTGCTCCTTTGGAATTCCATACCAATATTATAATTAGTTTGTAACTTTCTACACATTCACTGTACAGGTTTTGCACAGGGTTAGTTATTAATTCCTAGATACTGATATATTTTATATCATCTTAAATGATATAGTTTATCAATGAATACATTAAAAGAAATTGTAGGGTTTTTTTTTAAACTATAACTTTAGCTGGTAAATATGTTACTAGAAGATGTTTAAATAAAGCTTATTAAAAATAAGCAAAAAAAAAAAAAAAAAAGACCCTAAAGTGTGTAGCAAAGGTACTCAGTGACATTTTTTTTTAAATGCTTCCCCCCTTCTTTCATTGAGCAGAACACACTTTGGGCTTAATTTGTGTGGTGTCAGGAGCTGCATATTCTTTTACTTCAACTGAAAACTTGTAAAAATGCAGTCTCATTACAGATAATTTGGAAAAGCCAAGAAAGTAGATAACAATTCTTATAATATCATCAATTATAGATAGTAACATTTAACTGTATTTCTTTCTAAGGTGTTTGGTTTTTTTTTTCTACTTATCTCTTATTTTCCTTCTGATGAATTCTTACATATTTCTATCACTACTAAAGTAAAATATTTTCAACTTAATGTGTGAACATTCTAATTTCCCTATTATACTTAAGATTAAATACTTGAAAAAAAAATCAGTCTAGGAACTATACAACTGGCTTACTAGGAAATGAAATAAAAACACAAATGCCTCTCAACTGTATAGACTTCCCTGAATTATCTGATTTCAACTCACAGCTGCAATGTGTATGTATGACTCTATCCAAAACATCCTAAAATCCGCTTATTTCTCAATATCCTTTTCATTATCCATGACTATGTGAAGGTATCCATTTTCATGAGAAGTAGGTACAGATATTACCTAGAGAACAGACAAAATAAACATTAAACTTTCTGAAAGTCAGCAAGCATTAAATCGGAAACCAATCAAAACTCAGAACCTAGAAGTATGTAAAATTAGTTGGTTAATTGGAAAGACTGTTCTTCAGGGAAAAGAAAAGTTTGGCAATGCCATTTTAAGCTTTTACCTTCATTCCAACCACCCTGCCTCTGGCTGGTTGCCTTGATGCCTGTCACTTGGTTTTGATCTTGACCCAGTTAGTGTACAGAGTAGATCAAATTCAGGCAGCTTTCCATTTGGAATTCACTGGATCAGTTTATCCAATGTGGAGATTCAATGGTAAAGACTTGGCAAGGATACTGACATAATATAAGATGCTTTACATCTTTGATTGGATTTCAGCCATCCCAGCAACACCCTCCACCACTGTTCTGTAAATTTTGGATGCAGCTATCTCATAGAAGGTGATCTGAAATTATGAAGAGACAACTGTTTGGCTCATTATAAAGTCAGATGTGTTCTTTGGCATTTGAGTGGACAGCAGAGACTTTGACATTAACACATGGCTCATTAGGAATGAATTTGAGCTTGGCCTTTTGCTGCACTTAAAACAAAATACCTAATATAGAGAACCGACTCCTTGAAAATGCCAATACAATCTCTTAAACATACAAAGCTGTAATTTAAAACAAAGGCACCATTCCTCTAGGCATTTGCCATTAAGAGCACAGTGCGTGTCTTAAAACTGTGAGGCAAACAATGAATAGACAGGATCATGTTCCTTTTATCTTTCTTGTTCCTAGTGACAAATACACAGACTTTTCCTGTTCTTCCTAACTGTTTGTCATGTTCTAGAACAGACTGTCTCGTAGTTTCATGACAGGGTCATGTTTACAGCATTACATAGTAGTTAGTGGTCAGTTACCACTTTTATGATAAATTTGATTTTGCAACTCAGCTGATTCAATTTACACCCAGCTGAAACTTGAAACATAAAGCAGTTTACTACCTTGAATCTACAAAGCAGAATACTCTTTGATGTTAAGGCAGCTTAGCACTGTGTATTGAAACCAGTATGTACACTATTAGCACAAACTGTTGTTTTTAACTTACACTGTTTATCAGCTTTGCATTTCGACTGACCTTCATCATTCCCCTTGCTTCAAGTACTTTCAACAATAAATTGCAAAGTGTTTCATTCTAAAATAATTTAAATATTATTTTCATTTAATTTTTAAAAAGTCTATATTAGAATCTGTTTTGCTGCTCTGAGCATGTAAAATTGTAAAAAAATAAATGCTGCTTTCATAATTTATGTATAACAAAATATACACCCAGTCAATTGAGAGAAGTGTGCCTGCCAGTCCTGTCAGTTATGATGAAAATTACAAATCCCTTATACTTTGAGATATGTTTGTAGAAGCAAATACAATGCTCAGGGAAAGAGCACATCTATCAAACATTTCATGGACAACATGACATGACTAAAAGCTTCAGAACTTGAGTAATGCTGAAAAGCACAAAATGGGTTCACGTATTTTTAAAACTTCAAGATTTTAAATGATAAAAAGTTAGTACAAAGAGTCCTTAAAAAAAAAACAAACAAAAGAACAGATCAAGTGAACCTCTCTAAGCAAACAAGTTTAGTCTGAGACTGAACCAGCATCCACAACATGTTTTCTGCTACCTATTTATGGTAGTTCCTTCAGTTCAGTTCAGTTCAGTCGCTCAGTCGTGTCCGACTCTTTGCGACCCCAAGAATCGCAGCATGCCAGGCCTCCCTATCCATCAAGGTAGTTCCTTAACCAAGGCATATACCATACTGCAAATGGTGGAATATCCTGCTAGATAACAATATGGCAAAACGTTCCTAAAGGGTCTCTGTCTTGTATTTAACTGAAATATATCATAACCGGAATGAATCTATATTCTGTTCTGTTTATTTGTGTCTTCATGGTTCTCATAAGAAGCACTTATTTGGGAGAATAGCATTGAAATATGTATACTATCATGTAAGAAATGAATTGCCAGTCTATGTTCAATGCAGGATGCAGGATGCTTGGGGCTGGTGTATGGGGATGATCTGGAGGGAAGATGTGGGGTGGGAGGTGGGAGGGGGGTTCATGTTTGGGAGTTCGTGTAAAAAAA
>SJYX01024515.1:446042-486979 GCA_006410675.1 Oreotragus oreotragus
TCCATTGAGTCGGTGATGCCATTCAGCCATCTTGTCCTCTGTCATCCCCTTCTCCTCCTGCCCACAATCCCTCCCAGCATCAGAGTCTTTTCCAATGAGTCAACTCTTTGCCTGAGGTGGCCAAAGTATTGGAGTTTTAGCTTTAGCATCAGTCCTTCCAAAGAAATCCCAGGGCTGGTCTCCTTCAGAATGGACTGGTTGGATCTCCTTGCAGTCCAAGGGACTCAACACCACAGTTCAAAAGCACCAATTCTTTGGTGCTCAGCTTTCTTCACAGTCCAATTCTCACATCCATACATGACCACTAGAAAAAATCGTGACTTGACTAGACGGACCTTTGTTAGCAAAGTAATGTCTCTGCTTTTGAATATGCTATCTAGGTTGGTCATAACTTTCCTTCCAAGTAGTAAGTATCTTTTAATTTCATGGCTGCAATCACCATCTGCAGTGATTTTGTATAGGTGAACCCAAATAAATAAGATCCCAGAAAAGACAATAACTACATAATTAATAGCATTGACTAGGAATCAGAACAAGTAACTCCTAGCTATAACCAATGATAAACTATTTAAGTTATGCCTCATTTTTTAAATCTGTAAAATAGAAAGAGTGACACTTGCCTTTGTAAATTCCAAACCTGTGAAGAACAAAATAAAAAACCTATGATAACACTTTACAAAAATAACAAACCTGTAAGACTGGGGGAAATTATATGCAATAAGAAGACTCAGCTTTGAAAATAAAATCTTGAGAGGTTTTATGTTGTTGCTAGTTAGCTGTTCAGTTGTGTCTGACTCACTGAGACTCCAAAGCCAGGCTCCCCTGTCCTTCACTATCTCCTGGGGTTTAGTCAGATTCATGTCCGTTAAGTCAATGATGTGATCTAACCATCTCATCCTCTGCTGCCCTCTTTTCCTTTTGCACTCAATCTTTCCCAGCATCAGGGTCTTTTCTAATGAGCTGGCTCTTTGCATCAGGTGGCTGAAGTATTGGAGCTTCAGCTTCAGCATCAGTCCTACAATGAATATTCAGGACTGATTTCCTTTACAATTGACTGGTTTGATCTCCTTCCCATCCAAAGGACTTTCAAGAGACTTCTCCAGCACCACAGTTCATAAGTATCAATTCTTCAGCACTTACTGTCACTCCCAACACTCACATCCTTACATGACTACAGGAAAAACCATAGCTTTGACTATAGGAACTTTGTTGACAGTGATGTCTATGCCTTTTAATATGTGGTCTAGATTTGTCATAACTTTTCTTTCAAGGAGTAAGCATCTTCTAATTTCATGGCTGCAATCACTATCAGCAGTGATTTTGGAGCCCAAGAAAAGAAAATCTGTCACTACTCCCAATGTTTCCCCTTCTATTTGCATGAAATGATGGGACCGAATGCCATGATCTTAGTTTTTTGAATGCTGATTTTTTAAGCCTGCTTTTTTGCACTCCTCTTTTACTCTCATCAAGAGGCTCCTTAGTGCCTCTTTACTTTCTGCCATTAAAGTGGTATCATCTGCATATCTGAGGTTGTTTATATTTTTCTTGATTCCAGGTTGTGAGTCATCCAGCCCAATATTTTGCATATTATTCTGAATATCAGTTAAATAAGCATTGTGACAATATTTCTAAACTGTCTAAATATCCAATAAAAAGTGCACCTTTTACAAATCTAGATTTCAGGAGTAAGGAATACTATATTGATTAAGTCGGTAGACATTTAAAAATTTTCTCCATGTTTATTAAAGGATCATCATCACTCAGTAACTCTGTGAAGTTTAAGCTAGATTTCTTTTCTGAGCTGAAGATCAAAGTGCTCCTGATCACAGATAAGTGCTCAGGTACAGAAGAATTTGGAATTACCTGAAGAACTATTCATTCTGTGTGATTTCTGGGTCCTTCTGACCAACCTAGATCACTTTTTTTTAATGAATAAATCTTTTTACAAAGGAACCATTCTTATTTAAGCCTGTTTTGTATAGACAATGTACCTAAGTTGCTTGTTCTGCATAAACTGTATAGAGAGAATCATCAGTTTGGAAATGTGCCTGGCCCAAGTATTTTAAATAGATTCACTTGGGTTTGGAGAACATAGCATAATGCAGTAAAGAGTAAATACGATAATGGGAGAGAAAGAGAATGCAGAATTGAAGATGGGTTTTATATCTTGGACCAGTAAACCAAGTAAAAGATTATGTACTATTATAGATAAATGTAAGGATATTTGTACTAAAAATATTATATTCCACTGTGTACTTAGTTGCTCAGTCGTGTCTTGACTCTTTGTGATTCCATGGACTATAGCCTGTCAAGCTCTTCTTCCATAGGGATTCTCCAGGCCAAGCATTTCAGTGGGTTGCCATGCCCTTCTCCAGGGGATCTTCCCAACCCAGGGATCAAACTCAGGTCTCTTGCATTGCAGGCAGCTTCTTTACAGTCTGAGCCACCATGGAAGCCTAATAATCCTGGAGTAGGTAGCCTATCCCTTCTCCAGGGCATCTTCCTGACCCAGGAATGGAACCAGGTCTCCTGCATTGCAGGTGGATTCTTCAGCAGTTGAACTACCAGAGAAGCCCAATATGCTGCTGCTGCTGCTAACTTGCTTCAATTGTGTCCGACTCTGTGTGATCCCATAGATGGCAGCGCACCAGGCTCCCCCATCCCTGGGATTCTCCAGGTAAGAACACTGGAGTGGGTTGCCATTTCCCTCTCCAATGCCGGGAAGTGAAAAGTGAAAGTGAAGTCACTCAGTCGTGTCTGACTCTTAGCGACCGCATGGACTGCAGCCTACCAGGCTCCTCCGCCCATGGGATTTTCCAGGCAAGAGTACTGGAGTGGGGTGCCACTGCCTTCTCCTACCTGGCAAACACTCAAGTCCTCAGCATGTAAGTGGAAGGAACACAAAGTAAAATGTTTCATTTGTAATAATTCCAGAGTTAAAGGAAATATGAATTTGAGGAATGATGCTTAGAAACTGCTCTTCTGAACCTTCCCTGGAGGTCTAGTGGCTAAGACTTCATGCTTCCAATGCAGAAGGCACCAGGGTTCAGGCCCTGGTCAGGGAACTAAGATTCTGCATGCTGTGTGGTGTGTCCAAAAACATAAAGAAAATAAAGTAGAATTAGGAACACCTAAAAATATTTTTTAAATTGCTAATCTGTCAAGTACAGCAGATAACAGCATTCAATTCAAAACGTCTTTTGTTGACAATCTCTTTAACAAGTGATGCTGGGAAAACTGGTCAACCACTTGTAAAAGAATGAAACTAGAAGACTTTCTAGCAACATATACAAAAATAGACTCAAAATGGATTAACGATCTAAACGTAAGACCAGAAACTATAAAACTCCTAGAGGAGAACATAGGCAAAACACTCTCCGACATAAATCACAGCAATTTCCTCTATGATCCACCTCCCAGAATATTGGAAATAAAAGCAAAAACAAACAAATGGGACCTAATTAAAATTAAAAGCTTCTGCACAACAAAGGAAACTATAAGCAAGGTGAAAAGACAGCCTTCAGAATGGGAGAAAATAATAGCAAATGAAGCAACTGACAAAGGATTAATCTCAAAAATATACAAGCAACTCCTGCAGCTCAATTCCAGAAAAATAAATGATCCAATCAAAAAATGGGCCAAAGAACTAAACAGACATTTCTCCAAAGAAGACATTCAGATGGCTAACAAACACATGAAAAGATGCTCAACGACACTCATTATCAGAGAAATGCAAATCAAAACCACAATGAGGTACCATTTCACATCAGTCAGAATGGCTGCGATCCAAAAGTCTACAAGCAATAAATGTTGGAGAGGGTGTGTAGAAAAGGGAACCTTCTTACACTGTTGGTGGGAATGCAAAATAGTACAGCCACTATGGAGAACAATGTGGAGATTCCTTAAAAAATTGCAAATAGAACTGCCTTATGACCCAGCACTCCCACTGCTGGGCATACACAATGAGGAAACCAGAATTGAAAGAGACACATGTACCCCAATGTTCATCGCAGCACTGTTTACAATAGCCAGGACATGGAAGACGGTAATGATAAACCTGTATGCAAGACAGCAAAAGAAGCACAGATGTATAGAACTGTCTTTTGGACTCTGTGGGAGAAGGAGAGGGTGGGATGGTTTGGGAAAATGGCATCGAAATATGTATAATATCATATGTGAAACGAATCACCAGTCGAGGTTCGATGCATGATACAGGATGCTCAGCACTGGTGCACTGGGATGACCCAGAGGGATGGTATGGGCAGGGAGATGGGGAGGGAGGGTCAGAATGGGGAACACGTGTATATCCGTGGCAGATTCATGTTGATGTATGGTAAAACCAATACAATATTGTAGAGTAAAAAAAAAAAAAGATATGGACATTAAAATTTTTTAAAAAATGTCTTTTGTTAATGATTTTAAAGACTCTGCCACACACATGCACACATACTTTTGTCCATCAAAAATTTTCCAATTAACATCCACTTAAAAATTAAACTGAATTTTAATTTTTATGTGAATGTTCCTTTATACTCTGTATTTTATGTATAAACAATGCAAATGTTACCTGTGTAGCAGTAAGAAAAATGAAGTCCTCAACTAAGACACTTCCTGAAAAGATTGTTCAAATTTTGTATAATTACTGGTGAACTCATTACTGTATCCACCTGCTTTAAAACAGCTCCACATTCACCTCACTCCTTACTAAGCCCTCTTCCTGATCTTCAGCTCCAAAAATGCACATAATCATTTTCTAATAAGCTTTAGAAAAAAAGTTTATCCCAGAGTTCCCAAGGTATGCATGTAAGGTAAGCAACTCCACAAATGATCTAGGTAGGATTACATGTACTTGTGAATCTTGGGAACAGTAAAGTTTTTCAACATCATTATTATTAGTGTTTATTGTCCCAAAGTTTATACTATATGCATCCTCTTACTTATCACCAGTCCCATACATCAATAATCCAAAATCTGAATTAAGAGAACAAGGAAGGAGAAATGAAAAATAATATTCAGAATTATGCCACATGAATGCCCACTTCTAGAAGTATTGGGAACAGTAAGGTTTTTCAACATCATTATTATTAGTGTTTATTGTCCCAAAGTTTATACTATATGCATCCTCTTACTTATCACCAGTCCCATACATCAATAATCCAAAATCTGAATTAAGAGAACAAGGAAGGAGAAATGAAAAATAATATTCAGAATTATGCCACATGAATGCCCACTTCTAGAAGTGAAAGGGTGGAGATGATTCTCAGCACACAGGCCATTTTTGGTTTTAAGCTCTATGGCCTGATTTCGAATTGACTACCATAATTTCTATTTGTGAAGATGTTAGAGGTATACAGCAGAAGAACTTGTGCTCAGTTTTATACTTTCACATACATTTACCAGATTATTATTTTTTTACTTGTTCTTGACAGTGCTTCCTATATTTTGGAATTAATTTTGAGGAGAACCTATATCACCATCATTTCTCTAATAAGGGACACTTTGTTTTAGACATTGGTTACTGGTGAAAAACTGTAAGCACTGACCTCTGCACATTCTGAAGGAAAAAGCTTTCATCCATTGCCAGAAAAGGCCTCTCAGGGATATTCCTACTTATATTTGGCTGGATTTCTGAGCCTGAGAATCTTCATGTACCACAGAGAAGGTTATTCCTCCTGGTATAATCAACCTATCAAACAGTCATTTATCCTGAACAATACTGTGCTGCTGCCTACATTTAGTCTCATAGTAAGAATAAAGTCATTTCTCATGAAATCTCTTAATAGATACCTCTACAACTCATTATTCTTTATTGTAAATAAGGTGCTAGGCAGTAATAAAACATGATAAAATGGAAAATACAGTAACGCTTTTGTTAAATCTCAAGTTGGTGGTTTACCTTAAAGCATATTTTTCAGAAAATATTTCTTATATTTAAACAGATAGGACTCAAAACCATCTTATTCAATAATGCTAGTTTCATGGGTATGTGAAATAACTGACAAAGAAAGGAGTAAGAAAGGAGATGGGGTTTTTAAGCATCAAGTATGCCGACTGCAATGACAATACACTACCATAAGGAGAGCCGAAGAGAAAGAATCGTGTCTTGACAAAATAAGTTCCATTTAGTTAGGGATCAGACCTGATATCTGGGGTTCCCAGGTGTCTCAGTGGTGAAAGAATTCGCCTACCAGCGTAGGAAACGCGGGAAACATGGGTTTGATCCCTGGGCTGGGAAGAGGCCCTGGAGAAGGAAACTGCAGCCCACTCCAGTATTCTTACCCAGGAAATCCCATGGACAGAGGAACCTGGTGGCCTACAGTCCATGGGGTTGCAAGGAGTTAGACACGATTGAGCACACACGCAGCTGAACCTGATATTTGAACACAGCACTTGAAAAACCTATCCACAAGAGGAAACTCAAATGTAAATAAAAAGAGTGTTTTATCATTTGAATATGGAGAAGGCAATGGCACCCCACCCCAGTACTCTTGCCTGGAAAATCCAATGGACGGAGTAGCCTGGTGGGCTGCAGTCCATGGGGTCGCTAACAGTCGGACAGACTGAGTGACTTCACTTTCACTTTTCTCTTTCATGCATTGGAGAGGGAAATGGCAACCCACTCCAGTGTTCTTGCCTGGAGAATCCCAGGGATGAGGGAGCCTGGTGGGCTGCCGTCTATGGGGTCACAGAGTCGGACACGACTGAAGTGACTTAGCAGCAGCAGCATTGGAGAAGGAAATGGCAACCCACTCCAGTGTTCTTGCCTGGAGAATCCAGGGACAGGGGAGCCTGGTGGGCTGCCGTCTAAGGGGTTGCACAGAGTCAAACACGACTGAAGTGACTTAGCAGCAGCAGCAGCAGCATTAAGTGGTCACTCCATGATGCTTTGAGATACTGTGCCCACTGACCTGGAGGGTGATGCAATGCAGAGCTGATTTCTGGTGAGAGGTGGGACAACGGCATGAAGTTCAAGGAGCCTCCTGGGAGGGAGGTATTAGAATTTCCCTGATGGATTAGGACGTCTCTGTAAGAACCCCTCTCAAGAGGAAAGGAACCAAAGACCCCAAAGGAAAAACTCACCATGAGAAAAGGGGCAGTCTAGTCTGACGGTCTTGGCTTTCCAGCAGGGATGTAGGGTAGCCTAAGGCAAATTTATTAGAGTTGTTCACAGTGGGAAATGGTCATTCTGCTGGTTTTGTCATTCCTGGACCCAAAGTGCCCATGGTTTCTAAATAATTTATACATTCTTTTACCGTCTCAAAGATCACATCTGCTATACAATCACTCAAGTCTTGACAATGTCAATAAAAACATAGGAACTGTTTGTGTTGGGCTTAGAATTTGCCATGGACAGGATATCAGGAGTGTGCTTCAACATGAATCTGTCATCATCAAACTTTTCCCCTATATGGACTTGCAGCCAGTGTCATTATGGAATAGGAAGTTTTCAGCCTGGCATATAAAGCCCAGAATAATTCTGTGAAAGCAGGAATCTTTAAACCTTCACTTCCAGTGCTAAGAGCACAAAAATTTTCTCTTGTTTTTGGAACTCTGTATTCAAAAAGCTCAAAGGAGACACTGTCCAGGGGCTCAATGTTGATGATGATGTGGAAAAAATATGGTGAGGCTGACTAAGGCTAGTGGTAAAGAATTCACTACCGATGAAAGAGATACTGAGTTTGATCCTTGGGAAGATTCCCTAGAGTAGGAAATGGTAAATTGCTCCAGTATTGTCTGGAAACTTCCATGAACAGAGAAGCCTGTCAGGCCACAGTCCATTGGGTCACAAAGGGTCGGACATGACTGAGCACACACACAAAATGACTAAGGCTGGCATGTCTCCCGGTGGCAGCCACAGCATCAACAAAACCCAGAACAGGTAAAATTTTAACTGAACTCTGTTCATTTTTTCCTTTTCATGTGTTCTATCACATCTCCCAGAACAGTACCCTTTATGTATCCTTGGGCCTTACTAGTCTCTTCTCCTCTAACCATTTTTAAAAAGAAGAGTTTATAAGCATTTTGATCAGATTTCAATATCTCAATATTTTTATCATCAAGTTATTTCCTCATTTATTTACACTGAACACTCTGGAAGAAACTGACATGTTCTGCTCTGTTCTCTACTTATAAGGTGCACATCCTAGTTTCCACTGAAGGTATGTGTAGCTTCATAAATTATTCCTATTGAGAAATGGTGATGGAAGTGTAGCATGTCATCTTCAGGCCATAGACCATAAAACCACTTGGTATACTTTGTGCTATTTTTTCTCTTCCAGGTTAGGGTAGAAAGGTTTATGTTGACCATGGAGAACATACATTGAGGAAGGTAAAGACTCTATTAGTCTGCTTCCTTTAATGACCATGTAGAAAAGAACCCTTTCTGTTGGACAGTTCTACAGAAAACCATAAAGTTATATATTGTTTGTTTCATGAGCTGCATTCTGCACTAATACGTTGCAGTAAGTGGATTATGTCATTTGGGTGCTTTTGTGCTATTGCTTCCATAGTGACCAACTTGTTGCGACTCCATGGACTGTAGCCCGCCAGGCTCCTCTGTCCATGGGATTTCCCAGGCAAGAATACTGGAGTGGATTTCCATGCCCTCCTCCAGGAGATCTTCCCCACCCAGGGACTGAGCCTGTGTCTCTCACGTCTCCAGCATTGGCAGGTGGGTTATTTACCATTGAGCCACCTGGGAGGCCCTACATCACTTTACATATGTTTATAAAGATGACTTACATATGGTGGAATTTCAGACATGCATCCTCACAGGTAACAGATAGAGGAAATTTTGCTTAGCTATTCATCCTAAATATCTTCCCGTACTGGTATGAAAAAAGTAATCTCATTTTTGTAAAGGTTGTATAATATTTCATTTTGCCATATTTTATTTAACTAGTTTCCCATTGACAGGATGTATCATATTTCATTCTGCTATACATTTAAATGTAGTCAGTGCTTACTGAAGGTTCTTTCATAAAATAGTTTATCACCCCTGATTTATTTTCATATATATTACATCAGTTAGGTGAATATCAGCAATTTCATTTTTTTTCAGGAATGCTTGGATGTTATAATCTCCAAGCACTGCATGTGTTTGAGATTCTTCTATCTTCTTTACATTTGAATGAGAACTTGGTGAGGACAAAACAAAAATAATTATTGGTTTATGGGATTATGATTATTTTCTCAAGATTTGTAAAACATTGCTACTGAGTCATCTTATGCTGAATATTTTAGTGTGGAGTACTTAGACAAATTATACAATGTTTTCCTATATTTTTTGTAATGTGTCTTCATCTGAATGCCCAAAGAACTTTATCTTGGTGATAACTGAACCCAGAGACCCCTCCACTGAAATGTCCATACATTATTTTATTCCATTAGTTCAATACTAAATACGGATATAGTAAATATTTACAGCACTCTATTAGTCCCTCTTGCATCCATGTGCCATTTGACCTGGAGATTTAGATTTTTATCTAATATCTATACTTCTCTTTCATAGTGTCAATAATTTTCAGAAGCATCAATTGTGTCTAAGTTGTATCAGAAGCTGTATCATCTTTGCCTAATCTTATAAATCACCATTTCTTGGGTTTCATACATTCATTATCTACTGCAAATTACACGATTTTTCAAACTTGACTTTCCTTCCCTAATTCAGTTTTAAGATGTATCCTTTATAATCCTTATCACTTTTAATTTGTTTCACTTATTTTATGTCTTTATAGAAATTTTAGGAATCTTTCATAAAAGTGAAAATATTTATTATTTCCTAATATATTCTTTCTTCTTGGGGGCTTCCCTGGTGGCTCAGAGGTTAAAGCGCCTGCCTCCAATGTGGGAGACCCGGGTTCGATCCCTGGGTGGGTCGGGAAGTTCCCCTGGAGAAGGAAATGGTAACCCACTCCAGTATTCTTGCCTGGAAAATCCCATGGATGGAAAAGCCTGGTAGGCTACAATCCATGGGGTCGCAAAGAGTCGGACACGACTGAGCGACTTCACTTTCACTTTCACTTTCATTCTTTCTTCTTGGCTATAAAATATTTTTCATTGCCTTTATTTTCTTAGGAGTCATATTCTCTATTTTATAATAGGGAATAGTATTTACCTATTACATAAAAATTCCATGCATCTTACTTTTACCATTTAGCTACCTTTTATTCATTATATTTATCTTCTCTATTAACCCCTCCATTGATACATTTCATGCTATGCTATCTTAATTTTCTTTATTATCAATAATATTTAGATAGCAAGGTTTACCAAGAGCAACAATTTGTCTAAGGATAATATAATAAAGGAAATTAGAAAGTAGCCTGGAGGCAGTAAAAAGTAAGGAACATACTTCCGAAATATGGAACTGGAGGATAGATGTAACTAAAGAATGTTCCAAACAGACAAATCATCTTTGTTTTCTACAGCACAGATCCCTAACTCATAGTGATGGTCTGAAGTTAATGTGGGATTAGAAAAATATATAGTGTAGTACTCTATTTCACAAGATCCAAGGCCCACATACCATTCTTCATGTAAGATTCCTGCAATATTTATTCCATTAATTCTGCTGACATGACCAGTCTAAATCATTCAGGAAGAATATCTTTATTTTTCAATCAGGTCTCTTAGAAGACAAGAAGAGTAAAATGCAATTGTTGTAAAGAATATAGAAAACAATATGTTTTATGAAATAACAGGAAAAACATTTCAAGAATTTAGGACATGCAAAATTTTTCCAAGTTGAAAGTGAAATCATTAAGAGCATTCAATAAGAGAAACCATAGATGCTGAGTCATTAAAGAGCTTTTAATAGCTCAAAAAAAACATTTTTGAACATCACAAGATATAAAAGTGGGTAGGGTATGTGATGCATGGGAGTAAATTAGGAGAACAGTTATGTAGGTCCTCTTTAGTTCAGTTCAGTTCAGTCGCTCAGTTGTGTCCTACTCTTAAAGGAACTTAAATGTTAACTTTCATGGCACGTATAATTGTATAAGTTAAACCTGGTTGGTATACACACCTCTAAGTTTTTGTTGTTGTTGTTTGTTTGTTTTTAAGAAGAAATCTTGCAATATAGTACATAGTAAGCCAGTTTGAATAGAGATTATTGGTAGAGAGACCTGAAAATTCTCTTGGAATAGTCCAAGTAAATTCTAATTAGTGATCATTTAAACAATGGCAGTACAGTACACGGGGCACTCTATATTCAAGAGCAAGTTCATAAAATAGATTTGATGAAGTGACTATAAAAATATCAGTAAAGTTGTACTATGATAAGGAAAAAGAAGACAAAAAGTGGTAATGGAACTTGTTGACAAGAGAGTTTACTTATATAGTATCTCGGGAGGATAAGTCATAAATTCAATAAAATAGTTTGAGTTAAAATAATTCTGAATAGGAATTATATACAGAAATACTTGTATGAACTTTCATTATTAATCATTCTGAAGTTTGGTATATTTAGCAAAAGAGATTTTAATTTGAGAGTGCCCAACTTTGAAATGATAAATAAAATTTGTTAGAGCTAATAATGTCATTAATCATTTTTCAAGTAAGAGTTTACATAAGATAAAAAAGTAATCAAATTGAAAATGACTAGGAAGTCTGTCATTTAATGTGCAGGTAGAGAAGGATGATAAGCAAAGGCAAGGACTATGAGAAATGTAGTAGAATTAGCTACTATGAGAAGAAATGAATTGTAGAAACCAAGGGAGAATATATTATAAAATTCAGAGTATAGATAACACTATCAAAAACTATAGAGATAAAATATGGTGAACATTTTCTATAAACAAGTGTAAATTTATAAAAGCCAACACTCAGAAGTTGATACTGAATATAATTTAAATGATAGAGTAAAATAGTTTGTGTAATGCCCAGACGCTAATGTCTTAAGAAGTATATACCAATTGAGTAATTTGAGAAAGCTAAGAATATAAGCACAAAACATTATTTCAAGATAATGCTGTGGTACAGGAAAGANTTTTGATGAATCTGTGAGGGAGAAACTGGTGTCCCCGTCCTATTCTTCCGCCATCTTGCTGCTCTCCCCCAGACGCTAATGTCTTAAGAAGTATATACCAATTGAGTAATTTGAGAAAGCTAAGAATATAAGCACAAAACATTATTTCAAGATAATGCTGTGGTACAGGAAAGATGCATTTTGTTAAGAAATGGATTTCCATAGGCTTTTTCTTATTTGGTTATTTTCCTTATGAAGAATGCTTATACAGAAGCATTGGAACAAAGAGAAAACGGAGAACAAGGATGAAAGGGAGAAAGAAAGGAGAGCAACAAAGGCAAAGGAGGGTAAGGAAAGAGAGAGGGAGGGAGTATCAGAATGGGGAAGAGAATGAATGAATAAAAATGAATGAATAATGGAATAATGGACACACTTAGGGACATAAGTTTCTTGACAAACATTTGTAGAAGACAGAAGTTAAGGAAATGTGAGTTTTGGAAAATGAGAAAAAGTACAGTCTCTATGACAATGAAAAAGTAGAATAGGTATGATTAGGAACTAAAGGAGATGGAAGTTGTTTTTCCTTTTCCTGACATTATTTTTAATCTCTAAATTATGAAGTGTGAATATTGCCTTTACAGAAGGGAAGCAGAGTTTCCAGAGACTTAAAAATGGTGTCAACAGGTTTTACAAAGACATGACTGAAGCACCTTAGTACACATGCACAGCACTACGAAGACCCTCATGACTGGGCTTAGATCCCAGGTACATCTGGCAAGTATAGATTTACAACTTCATCGCAAGGTTGTGCGTTTTTTGCTAGCAATGTCAAGCAACATTAAAATACTAAAGGTGAAAACAGATGACTTGTTTTAGTCCATGCTTGGACTAGTCAGTTTTAGGATAAACATGAATTTGAGACTGCTGGTAGTCTTGGGGGAGAAGTGGTATTGTTGCTATTAAGTCTGGAACCCAGGTTTAAAAGGCTTTTACTTGGAGAGTTCTTACTTCACTTGAAAATCACAGTATATAAATTCCTGCATAAATCTCTTTTTCCATACTGAAACATCTTAATCTCTGTGCCTGTCATCCCTGCATTCATACAGGCAGTCGTACCCATCCTTCCATACACACCTAAATGTTTTGTCTCTGTGTTCTCTTGATTTTCTCCCTCCTCCACACCTAGCTCCCAAATAACCACCTCCATTTTGCTCTAATATATGTGCTGGCAGGTAACTGCATAGTATTCACTTTGTAGATCTCACAAGCTGAAAGAAGAGGAAACTGCTTTCCAGGCCACCACCTCAATATCTCTCCCAAATCAGTTTTAATGCTTGGTGTCTAGATATGGCTTGATTCTATGAGTCTTCCAGTAGACTCAATCCAGAAAGTGTTACACAAGTGAAAACTTCTGATCTATTGAATCTTTTCAGTTCAGTTCAGTCACTCGTTATGTCCGACTCTTTGCGAACCCACGATTTCCAGCACGCCAGGCCTTCCTGTCCATCACCAACTCTCGGAGTTCACTCAGACTCACGTCTATCAAGTCGGTGATGCCTTCCATCCAGCCATCTCATCCTCTGTCATCCCCTTCTCCTCCTGCCCCCAATCCTTCCCAGGATCAAAGTCTTTTCCAATGAGTCAACTCTTCGCATGAGGTGGCCAAAGTACTAGAGTTTCAGCTTCAGCATCATTCCCTTCAAAGAAATCCCAGGGCTGATCTCCTTCAGAGTGGACTGGTTGGATCTCCTTGCTTTTAGCAGTCAACAAAATTTGAAACTACTACTACACATTATAATTTGCTGAAACTTTTAAATTATTGTTAAATAACGTTGATTATTATTATGCTTGAGTATTTTTCAAAATATTAACTGCATACTTACACTTTTCAATAAAATTTGTATCATTATTGCTTTGGGGCTCTTAGAATTTCAGAAGAAACTTTTACATATGCATTCAAATATATTAACTAAGTAAAAGCAAGTCTTAAACATCTGCTTCTATAAAATTTGCTGAGGTCCAGCTATGTAACAAAAATGCTGTTACTGAACCACAAGGTAAAAACCATTCTAGAAGAGACAAGCTCAGTAGTCTAGGAAATGTGTGGAGTGTTTCTAAGATAAATAATTAATAGACAAATAAGAAATAAATATTTCTAAGATAAATAATTAATATTTCTAAGATAAGTAATAAATATGAAATACAATCATTTACACTCTCTTCATCAGATTAATGTCCAGGAATCAGAAACTATATAAATAACTTTTATAGTTGTATAATGGAGAAGGAAATGGCAATCTACTCCAGTATTCTTGCCTAGAGAATTTCATGGACAGAGGAGCCTGGTGGGCTACAGTCCATGGGGTCACAAAGAGTCGGATACGACTTTGCCTGTGTGTACTGAACTGTAACTTCCTCCAATTTTAAAGGAAAACTGGAAAAGAAATGGCAACCCACTTCAGTGTTCTTGCCTGGAGAAGCTGTCTATGGGGTCGCACAGAGTCAGACACANGAGGAGCCTGGTGGGCTACAGTCCATGGGGTCACAAAGAGTCGGATACGACTTTGCCTGTGTGTACTGAACTGTAACTTCCTCCAATTTTAAAGGAAAACTGGAAAAGAAATGGCAACCCACTTCAGTGTTCTTGCCTGGAGAAGCTGTCTATGGGGTCGCACAGAGTCAGACACAACTGAAGCGACTTAGTAGTAGTAGTAGTATAGTTGTATAAACTAAATCACACAACAGAAAGCATAATTTACAAATACTCATTAAGATTTTTGAAAATATAGAATGAAAGGATCTGTTTAAAGCTTTTAAATGCACAGTACCACACTGTCTCCAAATTTTCTTTAAGTGCTTTCTCCTTTTGTTCTATATCATTCACTCTTTAATTAGTGTTTAGGTTTCAATTACTCTGCTTTCTCCATGGAGTTATTGGCACCCTTTATAATAACTATATTATTACATTCATATTATTTAAACCCACTCACAATGCCAGAACTAGTAATTCAGTAGCACTTATACTTGTATTGCAACATGACTTCCATTTGGATGTGTATGTTTCAAAGTCATTTTTTTAGGGTTTAATCAATTGAATCATATACCTTTCAGAAATGAATCTGGATACTACAGCCAAATTTCTACCCAAATATTAAGATGTGCCTTGTCTGTTTTACTAATGTATTATAAGAATTAATTAGTAATAAGTTTTCAATTCCCTTGTCTTGGCTTTATATAATTTAGAAGTGATTTCACAGCTTCCACATAATTAATTCTGCTACTATTCTTTGATCTTTAATCAACATTTCACATTCGTCTGTTTATTTCTAATGGTACCCTGCAGCTTTTAAATTTACTTTGTTCCCACTTTATTTTCAAGGCCTAAAAGCAAAGCTTAATTTTCTAGGTGTAACAACAGGAACAAAACACCTGTGCCTCATTTTCAATAGTGAAAATACAATGAGAATTAAATAAATAAAAATAATTGAAACAAAAATAAAAAATAAAAAAATACTTTCTAGCAAGTCCTTAGAATCTCATGTGCTATTCTTACTGTTTTTCTAATCTTTAACATATATTTGCTATAAACTTGCCAATTTAAAATCATACATATTCAAGACCTTAACAGAATAAATATATTGATGTATCTTGAGAAAAAATGTTGTGACGTCTAAAACATATATGATGGTTTCAGGAATATTTTATCTCAAAAGATCCATAAAGCACACAAAATGTACCTATATCCCAAGCACTGGTGCTATATTGTGACACTGACTGTCAGAATAAAAATTATCACGATAAAACATTTGCTTTTCTGCTGTAAGTTACAATTGATTCTATTTAACAAAATCAAAATTCTCTAAAGGAGCACACACAAAAAATTATACATGAATTAATTTAAAAAAAGAGGTGATATGATTCTATATGTAGAAAATGAAATCTGTTAAGAGTTATAAATGTGAAATATATTTCAATTTTAGATATGAGAAGATTCTACTTGCAAAATGTTTTACTAAATGGTAATAACAACAAGCTATTTTTTATAAAGAACTCAATTTTAACATAAGGTGATTTATTCACTAACCTTCAGGATAATAAAATACAGTGTAAAAATACTTTAAATATATTGGTAACATCTGACTGGAGATAATGCTCTTTGCAACCCCAGGGACTGTAGCCTGCCAGGCTCCTCTGTCCCCAAAATTTTCCAGGCAACAGTCCTAGTCAGTTGCCATTTTCCTACTCCAAGGGATCTTACCAATCCAAGGATTGAATTTCTGTTCCTTGCATTTCCTGCATTGGCAGGTAGATTCTTTACCACTAAGCCTACTGGGAAACACAATTTAATATTTACTTTGACGTTTATACAAGTTTGTATTTTGGAATTTTCTCTTACACTTTTAAAATAAATTTAATATTTACTTTTTCATAGTAAATGTGAATACTTACTATGATCAATATTTTTTTAATTAAAGTGTGATAGATTTGCATAAATGTTTAGTGGATGTCTAAAATGTTCTTTTCCCAAATTATTAAAATAAGAGAAACAAATATCAGAATAATTACAGAAACTTCAATGACAATTGCTTTAGGAAATATACACTTTGGTAGTTAAAAGTTATTTGCCTGAACAAGATTTAGGAGATGGAATTGACTAAATTAAAGAAAAGACAATATAATGGCTTGGTAACTGCCATGTAAATACCCCATCATTACACTGTGAATATGTGATTGCTTCTCTTCTTTAAAGACGACTCCAGTTTACATGGTATTTACTTAGGGACTATTAAATGTAATTACAGGGTGAATGTCAGGAGAACAGAAACAAAGTGGGATTTGGCTTTGCATATCTATATCCTCTAAGAATTAATAACTATTCTGCAAAAGTCACTCTGTTTGGATGAGTACATTGCTTGTCCCTGTCATTGTCTCAGAGTGTAATTGCTCAGTTGTGTCTGACTCTTTGTGACACTTTGGACTGTAGCCCACCAGGCTCCTCAGTCCATAAGATCCTCCAGACAAAAATACTGGAGTGGGTTGTCATGTCTTCCTCCAGGGAATCTTCCCAACTCAGGGATGGAACTTGCGTTTCCTTTGTCTCCTGCATTGCAGGTGGATTATTTACTGGCGGAGTCATCTGGGCTCCCCCATCCCTGGGATTCTCCAGGCAAGAATACTGGAGGGGACCCTGGTGGGCTGCTGTCTATGGGGTCACACAGAGTCGGACACGACTGAAGTGACTTAGCAGAGTCACCCGGGAAGCCCGTCCCTGCCCTTAACCAATTGGTAAAGTTACACAGTGATGCCAGAAGAAAATTTTTAACATGATATAACTTTCTTAATATGTTGCATATCTTATTTTAAAGGTATAAATATATTGCAGCTGACAAACAAAATGGGTGCTCAAGAAATTTGTCAGTGATGCCACATGATGATCTTTGTTCCACAGTTTTCATTACAATGCTCTTTAGAACACAGGTGATAATATATAGACAGTAAGACTCTGTAGCAGACATTCTGTTTATGAAACATGTTTCCACTGCTTTTTGGGGAAACCAAACTATATTTCCTAGTCTTCCTTACATTTAGATGTGGCTATATGACCTAGGTGTAGCCAAAGGTCACACAGCTCTGGCCTGTCTGACCAAGTCCAACATTGTGTAAAGACTGGAAATATCCACATTGTAGTTTGTGTGAGTAAGAAATAAACATTTGTGTTAAACCACTGAAATTCAGAGGTATTTATTATAATATTTACACATTTCATCATAAACAATTATTTACCCTAAATTACACTCCCCCAAAAATTTGACTGTAATTGATGTGCTGCCACTTAAAAACTGAATTGTGTGGCATTTGTTTAGTTATCAAGAAATGGGCAATCAGAAAATAGAAACAGAGATTTCTGTTGAGTCGTACCAAAATTTGCATCTGCCATACCTTGGAAGACAAGTCTTATACATAATGAGACAACTGCTCTAGAGAAAGTGATTGGGAAGATGAAGAATGAAAAGGTAGTTGGTTACTTTTAGCTGCCTTTACCAAAATGTTTTTAGAAAGATATGGTCCAAAGTTTAAAAAGAATTGGAGGATGTCCAGAAATCAAAAGTCATTAAGGATTGGCAAGTCAACTATTTTAGACTCTCCTTTAGAAAGTGCTAAATATAGGGAGAAAAAAACCACCAACAGTTCAGTGAAAATTAAATAGGTAAAAGAACTAAACAGATGACAGAGAGAGAAAAATAGAGAGTAAGATAACTCAAAATTAAGTGCAGTTTGGAGGGTCCTTACAAAACTAAAAACAGATTTGCCTTATGACCCAGCAACCTCATGGTTGAGAATATATCTGGAGAAAACTCTAATTTGAAAAGATACATGTACCCCAGTGTTCACAGCAGCACTACTTGCAACAGCCAAGACATAGTAACAGCCTAAATGTCCACTGACAAATGAATGGATAGATGTGGTATATATACATACACATACACACACACAATGGAATATTACTCAGCCATGAGAAGGCACAAAATAATGTCATTTGTGGCAACATGGATGACATAGAGATCATCACAGTAAGTGAAGTAAGTCAGACAGAGAAAATCCAAATATCATGCATCACTTATATGTGGAATTTAAAACAATGGTACAAATGAATTTATTTACAAAACATAAGCAGAACCACAGACATAGAAAACAAATTTATGGTTATTATCAAAGGGGATAACCAGAGCCCAGGGGATAAATGGGCTAAATTAGGAGTTTGGGATTAATAAGTACACCCTACTATATTTTCTAAAAAAAGGTAAGTAACAAGGGCCTACTGTATAGCACAGGAAACTATACTCAATATCTTGTCATAACTTATAATGTTGAAGAATCTGAACAAGAATATAAAACTAAAGTGTATTTAAAACCTTTGGGAAAGAACTGGATGATCTTATTGACACATGGAACTGATTGGACTCATAGATCAGAAGGTATGGATGTGAAAGTTGGACTGTGAAGAAAGCTGAGTGCCGAAGAATTGATGCTTTTGAACTGTGGTGTTGGAGAAGACTCTTGAGAGTCCCTTGGACTGCAAGGAGATCCAACCAGTCCATTCTGAAGGAGACCAACCCTGGGATTTCTTTGGAAGGAATGATGCTAAAGCGAAATTCCAGTACTTTGGCCACCTCATGCGAAGAGTTGACTCACTGGAAAAGACTCTGATGCTGGGAGGGATTGGGGGCAGGAGGAGAAGGGGACGACCGAGGATGAGATGGCTGGATGGCATCACGAACTCGATGGACATGAGTCTGACTGAACTCCGGGAGATGGTGATGAACAGGGAGGCCTGGAGTGCTGCGATTCATGGGGTCGCAAAGAGTCGGACACGACTGAGCGACTGAACTGAACTGAGATCAGAAGGTTGGCAAGTTTCTTTTATGAATTATATAACCCAAAGAAACTAAGAGTAAAATCTAAAAATACTAGTGGCTTTTCAAGCCTTTTAAAAAAAAAAAAAAAAACTGCACCAGTAAGCAAACTGCAAGCACATGTAGACCCCAATCAGGAGATACTTCATTCACATAAGACATGATCACAGAGGAGAACAAGAAAGACTCTACATGCATGGTGAAGCCAAGGCCCTAGGAGAACTACGGATAGAAAAAATAAGGGTGTTTGTGTCCAAAATCAAAATCAGTCTAATGAAGAAATCTTCCTAATCAACTTCCACCATTCAAGAGTCTTCACAAAACATGCCTAGCAGGATATCAAACACTGAAATGTATCTGCGATGCTGTGTCCTCCTATTTCCATATTTTCTTTTGTCATTCTGGACCTTCTACCTCACTGTGTATTTGATGTATTAGGGACAGATAACTTGTCTTTTTCAGTTCATTGATGTCTGGACCAGAAAAATATAGTTGGACTTGATGGAAAGGATAGAGTATCATCAGAAAAGCTTTAAGATGGATGAAACAGAAAGACAAAACATTGGCTTTTCTCCGAGGGTTAGTGCATCAAATATGTGGGAGACAAGTAAACATATTTGTTGATGAACAAGCCAGACAAGCTTGCAGAGATTGCTTTCCCTGCTACCTTTGTCTGAGACTGAGTTCCTCCAAACCGGACTTGGGGATGCATATTTACAAGTGAGTTTGTATACCCGTGCACAGGAATGGAGGAGGTAGGATTCTGTAAAGGAAGAAGTCAAACTGTTATGAATTCACTACAAAAGCCTCAGTCATCCCACAGGAAATGCTGAACTGAGAGGGCCCTTCACAGTTGCCCTGCCTGTGGCAAGCTGGCCAGGTCTTTACAGACCACACTGACCACTCACAGAAGGTGTAGCCTCTGAGGATCAGACAAGAACTACTGTGTCTGATCTTTTCACGTGAGGGCAACTTCTAGAGAAAGAATTAACTGAAAGCTATCCTCTACCAGCAATTCAAGCAACTGGAGAAATAAGCACCTGAGTCCTCATGGGGGATCTGAAGGACAATGACTATTCTCCAAGGCACCGAAAGCAAAAATATATTTGCTACTCTGACACTCTTGCAGTCAGGTATGGTGACACAATGAATGGATGCATCCAATTCCCAGGCCTGGTTAATAAAATTCCCCTGCATGATCTTCAACATTCTAACCATCCCCCCACACTCCCCACATACACACATCCTGCATGTTACAGATGATACAGCAAAGGACAAGGCTCCATAAGAATCTAGAAGGTCAAACAAGCTTTGGATCCTAAATGACTGGGATGAATATTGTCACTTGACAAGAAATATCTAAGTCTGAATCTTTCTATAAGGGAAAAAAAAATGAACCTGCTTTGTGTTAAGGGACAGAGATTTAGGAGTTACTCCTTATAGACAGATGTATTATTTATGAGTGGCTTCCCTGGTAGCTTAGGTGGTAAAGAATCCACCCACAGTGCAGGAGACCCAGGTTCAGTTCCTGGGTCGGAAACAATCCCCTGGAGAAGGGAATGGCAACCCACTCCAGTATTTTTGCCTGGAGAATCCCATGTCAGAGGAGCCTGGCAGGCTACAGTCCATGAAAGAAAGTGAAAAATGAAAGTGAAGTCGTTCAGTTGTTTCCAACTCTTTGGGACCCCATGGACTGTAGCCTACCAGGCCTCTTCATCCATGGGATTTCCGGGCAAGCGCACTGGAGTGCNAAAACAAATTTATGGTTATTATCAAAGGGGATAACCAGAGCCCAGGGGATAAATGGGCTAAATTAGGAGTTTGGGATTAATAAGTACACCCTACTATATTTTCTAAAAAAAGGTAAGTAACAAGGGCCTACTGTATAGCACAGGAAACTATACTCAATATCTTGTCATAACTTATAATGTTGAAGAATCTGAACAAGAATATAAAACTAAAGTGTATTTAAAACCTTTGGGAAAGAACTGGATGATCTTATTGACACATGGAACTGATTGGACTCATAGATCAGAAGGTATGGATGTGAAAGTTGGACTGTGAAGAAAGCTGAGTGCCGAAGAATTGATGCTTTTGAACTGTGGTGTTGGAGAAGACTCTTGAGAGTCCCTTGGACTGCAAGGAGATCCAACCAGTCCATTCTGAAGGAGACCAACCCTGGGATTTCTTTGGAAGGAATGATGCTAAAGCGAAATTCCAGTACTTTGGCCACCTCATGCGAAGAGTTGACTCACTGGAAAAGACTCTGATGCTGGGAGGGATTGGGGGCAGGAGGAGAAGGGGACGACCGAGGATGAGATGGCTGGATGGCATCACGAACTCGATGGACATGAGTCTGACTGAACTCCGGGAGATGGTGATGAACAGGGAGGCCTGGAGTGCTGCGATTCATGGGGTCGCAAAGAGTCGGACACGACTGAGCGACTGAACTGAACTGAGATCAGAAGGTTGGCAAGTTTCTTTTATGAATTATATAACCCAAAGAAACTAAGAGTAAAATCTAAAAATACTAGTGGCTTTTCAAGCCTTAAAAAAAAAAAAAAAAAACTGCACCAGTAAGCAAACTGCAAGCACATGTAGACCCCAATCAGGAGATACTTCATTCACATAAGACATGATCACAGAGGAGAACAAGAAAGACTCTACATGCATGGTGAAGCCAAGGCCCTAGGAGAACTACGGATAGAAAAAATAAGGGTGTTTGTGTCCAAAATCAAAATCAGTCTAATGAAGAAATCTTCCTAATCAACTTCCACCATTCAAGAGTCTTCACAAAACATGCCTAGCAGGATATCAAACACTGAAATGTATCTGCGATGCTGTGTCCTCCTATTTCCATATTTTCTTTTGTCATTCTGGACCTTCTACCTCACTGTGTATTTGATGTATTAGGGACAGATAACTTGTCTTTTTCAGTTCATTGATGTCTGGACCAGAAAAATATAGTTGGACTTGATGGAAAGGATAGAGTATCATCAGAAAAGCTTTAAGATGGATGAAACAGAAAGACAAAACATTGGCTTTTCTCCGAGGGTTAGTGCATCAAATATGTGGGAGACAAGTAAACATATTTGTTGATGAACAAGCCAGACAAGCTTGCAGAGATTGCTTTCCCTGCTACCTTTGTCTGAGACTGAGTTCCTCCAAACCGGACTTGGGGATGCATATTTACAAGTGAGTTTGTATACCCGTGCACAGGAATGGAGGAGGTAGGATTCTGTAAAGGAAGAAGTCAAACTGTTATGAATTCACTACAAAAGCCTCAGTCATCCCACAGGAAATGCTGAACTGAGAGGGCCCTTCACAGTTGCCCTGCCTGTGGCAAGCTGGCCAGGTCTTTACAGACCACACTGACCACTCACAGAAGGTGTAGCCTCTGAGGATCAGACAAGAACTACTGTGTCTGATCTCTTCACGTGAGGGCAACTTCTAGAGAAAGAATTAACTGAAAGCTATCCTCTACCAGCAATTCAAGCAACTGGAGAAATAAGCACCTGAGTCCTCATGGGGGATCTGAAGGACAATGACTATTCTCCAAGGCACCGAAAGCAAAAATATATTTGCTACTCTGACACTCTTGCAGTCAGGTATGGTGACACAATGAATGGATGCATCCAATTCCCAGGCCTGGTTAATAAAATTCCCCTGCATGATCTTCAACATTCTAACCATCCCCCCACACTCCCCACATACACACATCCTGCATGTTACAGATGATACAGCAAAGGACAAGGCTCCATAAGAATCTAGAAGGTCAAACAAGCTTTGGATCCTAAATGACTGGGATGAATATTGTCACTTGACAAGAAATATCTAAGTCTGAATCTTTCTATAAGGGAAAAAAAAATGAACCTGCTTTGTGTTAAGGGACAGAGATTTAGGAGTTACTCCTTATAGACAGATGTATTATTTATGAGTGGCTTCCCTGGTAGCTTAGGTGGTAAAGAATCCACCCACAGTGCAGGAGACCCAGGTTCAGTTCCTGGGTCGGAAACAATCCCCTGGAGAAGGGAATGGCAACCCACTCCAGTATTTTTGCCTGGAGAATCCCATGTCAGAGGAGCCTGGCAGGCTACAGTCCATGAAAGAAAGTGAAAAATGAAAGTGAAGTCGTTCAGTTGTTTCCAACTCTTTGGGACCCCATGGACTGTAGCCTACCAGGCCTCTTCATCCATGGGATTTCCGGGCAAGCGCACTGGAGTGGGGTGCCATTTCCTTCTCCAGGGACTCTTCCCGACCCCGAGATCGAACCCGGGTCTCCTGCATTGCAGGCAGATGCTTCACCCTCTGAGCCACCAGAGAAGCCCATGAGATCGCAAAAAAGTTGGACATGACTGAGCAACTAACACTTTGGAATTAAGAGCTATATTATTACAGTGAATCCTATATATGTGACAATATATAATTTTATCCAAAGTTCAAAATAACAGTAGTGATGATATAATAACAAGAAAAAATTACAAAAAGAAATAGACTCTGTGTATTAGTAGTTCACGTGAGCTCCCAAAGTTTGTTTGTTTGTTCATTGGTTAATTAAAGAATTGGATGGGATCATCAAGGTTCTTTTCAGCATTAATAATCAATGATTTTATGACATTCTCTCTAGGATAGAAGGATGGCATACAATCATTTTTTTTTAACTTCATAATTCTATCAAGCTGCATGGGTCACCCAGTGTGAAATCTGATATTTAGAATTCATGCCAAAACCCATGTAATTCATTTACCGTAAGCCCTATGCTTTATCACTGGCCAAGATTAAGACTTAGATGTTACATGTTCATGATTAATGTGCTTCTTTGGGGAGTGTTCAGTACCTTTTATGCCAGAAATCTAACTTTGGTATTGACTGAATGAATTATCACACTTTTCTCTTAGGACTGGGTGCTTCACACTCAGATCATCTTAATATGTAGACTATTTATACCTTAGTAAAAGGAATCTGCAGAAAAAAAAAATGTTCCCTCTTTCTTTCTAGAAACTGGTGTTTCTTGTGCTACTAGAAAAGATTTCTATGATTAAGTCCATCATCATAATAAAGGTGCTTTCTCCTCAAAAGGTGTCTTTCCTGGCCATTCACAGTTGTTTGGCCAGTCACAGTGTCAGATTCTGAGAGAATCACTGGTATAATGCGTATTCTAGGTGTAAGTACTGCTTAGCAGCAAAGGCACAGGGCTTCCAATACTGTGTGCAGACAATAGTCAGGAGGGAGAGCTTCACGTAAAATTAATAGCCACCTTGTGCTTAAAAAAAAAAATCAATGTATTATTGAAATGGTACTCCTTCAAGGTTGCACACAGCTGGTTTAATGCTGATTATGCTTTAAGACAGAGAGAATAATTAAATAGGACAGAAAATGGTGTAAGGTTATTCATGACAGAAAAGATGCCAAGAACACTACAACAAAGGCCAGTGCCTGATAAAAGAAACTAAGATAAATTTAATGAAAAAGTACTAGTTTACAACTTTTTTTTCCCCTCATCTAGAGTTAGCTTGGTGAAAATACTGTACACACTTGAAGAGTTCCACACTTTAAAAACCACTCTAATACACATTCTTGTTTTTCTCATTTCTAGGTTTATATGCACTGAATAGGGTACATAAAACCCAATTAAGCTTTAGCTTTATGGGCATTTTCATATATATGTTAATCAAAATAAAACAATGTTCTTAAAGTAAAGAACTCTTAGGGGCTAAATTAAAACATAAAGGAAATAAAAATTTAAGAAATACAATCCTATCATAATTATTTTAATGAGTATTCATGAAATAAACCTATATTATTAGGTAATTTTAGGGAACTTGGGTTTCATTGCTAATGTTTTTAAAAAATTTATTAGCACTTGATTTTTTCTGTCATGCCCTTTTGTTAATGATGCATTGATACTAATCTTTTAAATATTGATGCTTCTTTAAGTATAATAATTAAAGTTACTCAATATTCAGATATCATTTTAAAAAGCAATATTAAACCCATTCATGTTGTAATTCTTGTTCTCATATTTTAGAGAGTTAACATTATGATATTTTTCACTTGAAATGACTTGTCTCATTTAAATTAGGTTATTTTAAATGTTATTCCCTTGCTGAATCCACTTCAAAAATGTACTAGCTTTGTTATTATTGGTTAATATCTGAGATCTTTAAACTATTTAGTACACAGATATATATGACTTAAAGGATTTCAGAATCTTTTAAGAAACAATTTAAATGTATCCATTACACATATACAGACACACATTCACAGAGGCTGAGGTTTGGAGTAATTCTAATCATCTCTGATGAAATCACTGCTGCTGCTAAGTCATTTCAGTCATGTCTGACTCTGTGCAACCCTATAGATGGAACCCCACTAGGCTCCTCTGTCTCTGAGATTCTCCAGGCAAGAATACTAGAGTGGGTTGCCATTTCCTTTTCCAATGCATGAAAGTGAAAAGTGAAAGTGAAGTCGCTCAGTCGTGCTGACTCTTAGCGACCACATAGACTGCAGCCTACCAGGCTCCTCCATCCATGGGATTTTCCAGGCAAGAGTACTGGAGTGGTGTGCCATTGCTTTCTCCGGATGAAATCACTACAATTTACAAATTAAAACCCTAACTATAATGGCTCTGATAAGTATATACAAAACATCTAGTTCTCTAGCCAGATGGTTTCACAAATAGATTTCATAAAGGAATCACAACTATTTGCTACATTCTCTTCTATGAATCTTAAACTCTCTAAGCAATGATGTATCTCCCTGAGCATCTTCTTTCTCATTACATCAGATAAGGTAAGAGTAGGATTAAAATGTCTCTTTAAAGAGGAAACAAAAGTTGGGGCTGGGAATTACTATTTTAAAGAAAGAATTATTACTGCAGCCTACCAGGCTCCTCCATCCATGGGATTTTCCAGGCAAGAGTACTGGAGTGGTGTGCCATTGCTTTCTCCGGATGAAATCACTACAATTTACAAATTAAAACCCTAACTATAATGGCTCTGATAAGTATATACAAAACATCTAGTTCTCTAGCCAGATGGTTTCACAAATAGATTTCATAAAGGAATCACAACTATTTGCTACATTCTCTTCTATGAATCTTAAACTCTCTAAGCAATGATGTATCTCCCTGAGCATCTTCTTTCTCATTACATCAGATAAGGTAAGAGTAGGATTAAAATGTCTCTTTAAAGAGGAAACAAAAGTTGGGGCTGGGAATTACTATTTTAAAGAAAGAATTATTTCTGCAGATTTTGCATTGGTTCAGTGGCAAAATTGCTTCTACACTGCTTTGCTCAGCATCCCGCTGGTTGTTCACTCTGTCACAATATATAAAATATCATTGCTCTGATACCACTGCAAGCTTTCCAAGCGATTGCATTCCAGACATAATTAAGAATAAACTAATGCCTTCAGACATGCTACTTTCTCCATTTCAGATGATCATTTTACAGAAGAAAGCATTATATTTTTCCATCAGAGTTTGATTTACTACTCATAGCTGAAGGATAAATTTGATCTCTTTTATCTATTGGATATTTTAGAATAAATGCCTCCTTTCATTTAAAAATTTAGTAATTTAAAGTTATATTACCTCTTCTTATCAATTCATGTTCTCCCATCATTTTCAACTCTTTGTGAAAAAAGCATCTTACAACTTTTTCATATGACTTAAACTGATTTCCAAAGATAAGGTAATAAGAACTCAAAAGGAAAACCTCATTTTAGTTGCCCTTTAATAATGTGCTTCTAAGAAATATACTGGAGTTTTATAATTCTTAGCTGACTTAACAAAATAGAAAATTTCCCAGATACTATCTTGGTATTTCAGGCATCACTGAAACAGGGACATAAATGTTTTGATTTTTAAGTCAAACAAAAAGGTGTTCTTTGAAGAGTACTCAGATGTGACCTCAGAAAAGCTTAGTTTAGAGATTTCGGGGCTTCATTCTGACTGCCAAGAGCACAGAAATCATATTTCATCCTACTCACCAATGTTTGAGATACCACATTTCATAGTAAATATTTCTCAGATATTGTTACAGTCACCCTTCCCACTGGGCTCCTTACTGTAAAAAATAATTCATCCTCAAATTAACAATTTTGAATAGATAACTTCTAATGGTGTTAAAAATGCCTCTAATTCAATTCACCAAGAATATTTATTACCACCACATTTCTATTCTCAAACTTGATTATTTTGGTTAATAGGACTTTTAAAAGATCCCACTCAACTACTTACCTTGTTTGAACCCCCTCTGTACATCTGATAAATGATGCCCCTGATTATGTTGTGTAAGAGGCTATATATAATGTCTTTTCCCAGCTTCACAATGTGAGATCCAATGAATTCCTTTTGAAATACTCCAGTCAATGGACCTCACACATTCTATTGCTTTATCTTGATCATGGGTAGGTTTCTTGAAAAATCAGGCAGAAACAGAAGCATTAAACTATCTACTGTAGCAAGTACAACTGAAATTATTTTTTTAAACCAGTTGATTTCACATGTTTTACCTTCTAATTACATACAAGCATTTAAAAATATTTTTGTATGTGTTTAAGGCAAATTTGTAACTACCCACATATAGAATACCTGTATCTATCACATTTTAGCTGAAATGAACAGCCCAGTCAAAAGATAGTACTTCAGTGGAATGATTTTTTAAACTAATTTTCATTAAGGCATCAGATATTTTATTCAAAGTTCACTTCTAATAAATAAAATTGTTCTAGCAATAAAAAGATAAATGTGGTATGTCTAATACTGAACATATAAAGAAATTATTTAATTTTGGAAATTATGTAATTGAAGTACTTGGCTTACTCACATATTATATCCAATCCCTAAGAAATCAATGTTCCATCAACAGAAAAAAAAAGTGCATTTATTTGAGCAGCTGTTGCATCAATTGCCAGATTCACCCTGATTCATCTTTGTTTCAGTTTCTCTCCCCATCAGCAGCTGCTGCTGCTGCTAAGTCACATCAGTCGTGTCCGACTCTGTGTGACCCCATAGACGGCAGCCCACCAGGCTCCCCCGTCCCTGGGATTCTCCAGGCAAGAATACTGGAGTGGGTTGCCATTTCCTTCTCCAATGCATGAAAGAGAAAAGTGAAAGTGAAGTCGCTCAGTCTGTCCGACTGTTAGCGACCCCATGGACTGCAGCCCACCAGGCTACTCCGTCCATTGGATTTTCCAGGCAAGAGTACTGGGGTGGGGTGCCCATTGCCTTGCCCGCCCTCAGCAGCAGTTCCACAGAAAAACATACACTGACTTTCAGTAAGTTATAATCAAAGCACTTCTGCTTTATATTCATTAGAACCTAGAGGCTTTCATAGGATAGCTTTGAATAAAAAAAATAATAATAAAAATTGAATTGTTTCATTTCTCAGAGTGAGGTATGACTAGAATCTGGGTTCATGAAAAGACATGCTGAATCCTGTGAGACGGCTGCTTTTAAAGGCACAAGACGTGAGTCCCCTGTCACTTCATGCAGCTAGATTGCCACCAGACTACCTGATAACGAAGAGCTGACTCATTGGAAAAGACCCTGATGCTGGGAAAGATTGAAGGCAGGAGGAGAAGGGGACAACAGAGTATGAGATGGCTGGATGGCATCACTGATATGAGTGTGAGCAAGCTCCGGGAGATAGTGAAGGACAGGGAAACCTGGCATGCAGCAGTCCATTGGGTGGCAAAGAGTTGGACACGACTGAGTGACTGAGCAACAAAAAATCCTGGCCAGCTTGTTTTTAAATTTCTTGATTATGCCATGCTTGTTCTGATCTGAAGGCCTTCATGAATCCCTTTTCCTCCACCTGAAATTATCCAATCCCACCTGTCCAATTCCACTCCCTGGAGGACATGTACTCAATGTAGCATGTCTAGCTGACCCCATTTTCCTTTTCACCCCACCTAGTTTTGGTCACATGCTTTCCCAAAGACATGAAACTGCTCCTTCACTGCAACTTTCACAACTATGATAAACTTCCTTTCACTGTTTTCTTTTTGGCTCTGTCAGCCTTACCATATGTTTTAATTGCCAATAACACTGCACCTATGTCTGTTTTATAATCACTTCATTACCAATAAATGGATGCTTGATTAATGTTTAGCAAAAATCTAGTCAAATAATACAGATACATTTACAGAAGTATTTCAAATATAGACATATTTTTCTTTTCCCATCAGAGTGATTTTTTTTTTCAACAAGATAATTCTAAGTAAGTATTAGTGGAATAAGTATTACTATTATAATTAACAAAATACTTAGTAGGTGCCTTACTAGTTAGGATATATTCTGCTGCAAGAAAAAATGATTAAGAATTCAAACTTTTAACAGTTAAGAAACTTATGACGATCAGGCATAGGAAGAACCTAGACTTCCTTTACTCAGTGCTCAAACATACGCTGAGGGCTCCAGGTTGTATTCATTTTAGAATCATAGGTGTTTTCTCACACTAGACCACTCTGACAAATCTATGTGCCCCTTCCAGAAATGAAAAAGAAAAATTAGAGAAGAGGTTTAATTTCTCTATTTCTCTTTGAAGCAGAATCTGTCTTTTTTTTATCAGCTGGAGTGATATACACACCTTCAGTTTAACCGTTCACTAACAAGAAGAAAGGGATCACCATGATTAGCTTAGAGAAGCCAGGATCTACTCCTCTAGCAAAAGACTGTGCCAGTCACCCCTGAGGCACAAACTACCAAGAAAGAGATAAAACAAATTCGTTTTCTCTTAGGAAGGAGGAAATCGTTTGGGGGGATTAAAATTAGGTAGATAGCAAGCAGTGTCAGAATTAGTGACCAAAACTGTAAGGTACTGAGGAAAATAAGATTTTTTTTTAAGTGAAACAATTTCTTCTAGCATTTTATATTTTTGCTACAGAAAACATTAAGAAGCACATTGTGGTGTTTTTTTTTTTTTTTAATTTCCCCAGAACATTATACAATTTTCACCTCATAATTTGTGTAAGCCCTTTTCTTCCCTTTTAAAATGTAAGATATTATAGGCTTGAGGTATGTATAGGGTTGTGCAAGAAGCAGGGGGAAGAATGACAGCAAAAGTGAATAAAATGATTGTCATTCTGTAAAATTACAAAAGTAAAAAGAGGCCATGTGTTCTGTCTATATTATAGGACAAAAATATGACAATGGAGTGTCTTTTATTTTGGGAAAAATATAGAATTCCCTTTTAAAATGTAAGATATTATAGGCTTGAGGTATGTATAGGGTTGTGCAAGAAGCAGGGGGAAGAATGACAGCAAAAGTGAATAAAATGATTGTCATTCTGTAAAATTACAAAAGTAAAAAGAGGCCATGTGTTCTGTCTATATTATAGGACAAAAATATGACAATGGAGTGTCTTTTATTTTGGGAAAAATATAGAGATAATATCTGTATTATCTATATTTTCTTCTAATATCCAAGAAAAGCATTAAAAAGTGACATGTAGTGAGGAAATATTTCTTTCTTCTGAGGTGACTTTAATTATAATTTTTTTATGATTTCATAATAAGGGTTCTAATTTTTTCTTTCTTTTCCTTTGTCTTTAAATGAGCTAATATTCTACTAATGAATTTAGTTGAAATTGGATATAAGTTCAATTAACATGTGTTCCTTGTAGTCTAGAGTATCATGAAAAGTATCCTGCTGCTGCTGCTGCTAAGTTGCCTCAGTCGTGTCCAACTCTGTGTGACCTCACAGACGGCAGCCCACCAGGCTCCCCCGTCCCTGGGATTCTCCAGGCAAGAACACTGGAGTGGGTTGCCATTTCCTTCTCCAATGCATGAAAGTGAAAAGTGAAAGTGAAGTCTCTCAGTCATGTCCAACTCTTCGTGACCCCATGGACTGCAGCCTACTGGGCTCCTCGGCCCATGGGATTTTCCAGGCAAGAGAACTGGAGTGGAGTGCCATTGCCTTCTCTGAAAAGTATCCTAGCATGATACTAAAACCTCAATATATGTAAGCAGGAAAGTTAATCACCATCATTACCACTTATACTTCATTCTGATAACTGCTGAGTCTTATAACAGTAAATTATATCGACAATACAAAACAGCAAAAAATAATTATATTTAGCAGAGAACTCAAAATACCATATACAGTAACAGCCTTAGATTTAGTGATCATTTATATAAAAATAAAGAAAAAATAACACTAAGTAACACTGGTTTTATCATAGCAAAAGAGATTTCAAAAAGCTCGCTAGTTTGAAACTGGATATAAGCAGCCTCTGCTCTCCTAGTACTACAATGTTTTACAACTGCTCTGACCAAAGTTAATCATTGATTATTCAAGGAAAACGTACCACTATGGGCACTTTTCAGGCCCCTTTGCTTCAGCTTTATTGCGCTCTTTCTAATTTTGATTATTTCATCCCTCATTAACATAACCCCGAAAGGATAACAGAAGGAATGAAGCTGAACACAGTACAAATAAATCGGTCAAAGTGACTCTGGTAGAGGAAAGGATTGACAACTTTAGTTGAATATCAACTACTGATTATAGTGTAGTATTCAGAATACATTACTGAAAGAGTTAAAATGTCAAAAATATTACTTAAGTCAAGCACAAATTATTTGAGTGGTATATCCCCTTGAAAATTTCAGAGCATTTAACAGAAGGATCAAGTAACCAGAACACTGCATTAAAAGAAATCGGGAGTTTTATTATAGGAGTATCCTATAAAAATGATGTTTTGATACTCAAGTCAATTCCCTATCTGGTCATTCCTACATTTCAGGACACAAAGAAAAAATATGTTCACTTCTAGCATATTTACTGAGATACAACTGAGGCAAAATGCATTACATCTGTTTACGTTTTCACACGTGTATTATCACCACCAACATGGTAGTAAATACATCTATCACCCTAAGTTTCCAATGAATTTTATTTTTATTTTTTTTAATTGTTTATTTATTGATTGATTGATTTTTTTACATGAACTCCCAAACATGAACCCCCTGTCAGATTTTTGTTTCAAATTCCTCAACAAAGTGCATTAGAATTTTGATAGGGATTGAACTGAATCTGTAGATCACTTTGGGAGAGTATGCCATCTTAACAATATTTAAGTCTTCTGATCCATGAATACAAGATCTTTCTATTTATTTAGATCTTTAATTTCTTTTAGAAATTACAGTTTCAGTGTTTAAGTTTTATATCTCCTAGGTTAAATTTATTCTTAAGGTTTTAATTCTTTGTGATGCTATTGTAAAAGGAACTGATTTTAAAATTTACTTTCAGAAATTTGTTGTTCATCACTAATGTACATAAATGCAACTGATTTATGTATGTTGACCTTGTATCTGATAACCTTGTTGGATTTACTTAATAATTCTAGTAGTTTTTCATGGATTTCTTAGTATTTTTCGTATATAAGATCATGTTATCTGAAAATAAAGGTAGTTTAACATCTTCCTTTCCAACTGGAATGCCTTTCTTTCTTTTTCTAACCTGACTGGTTTAGATGAAAACTCCAGTGCAATGCTGTATATCAGGTAAAAGTATTCATCCTTGTCTTCTTCTTAATCTTATGAGGAAAGCCTTCAGGTTTTCACCATTCAGTAACAGTGGATTTTTCATAAACATTCAGTCACGTTGAGAAATTCTCTTTATTCCTAGTTTTCTGTTTTTCTACTTAAAAAAAAAAAAACAACAAACACCTGTGTATCATGAAATTGTTAGGTTGAAATGACTCTTCTGCATCAGTGGAGATGACCATGCCTGTTTTTCATTCCTTCATTCTACATTGATTATTTTTTATGCTATGAACTACCCTTTCATATTATAATAAGTTCTACTTGGTCATAGTATATAGTCCTTTTAATATGTTGCTGGATTTCTTTTGCTAGTATTTGAGGACTTTTACATTTATATTCATAAAGATACTGAAAAGATAAAGAGATTTGCTTTCTTGTAATGCTTTCAATAATGGCTTCTTGTAATCGCTTCATTATCACGTTAATGAATTAGGAAGTGTTCTCTCATATTTTTTTGTTAGATTTTGAGCAGAACTGGTAATTCTTCTTTAAATGTTTGGTAGAATTACCAGTGAGGCCATCTCACTCTGAACTTTTCTTGGTTGGGAGGTTTTTTATTTATTCAGACTCTTCTGTTATATTTATTCAGTTTCTAATTTTTTAGTCAGCTTCAATATTTGTTTTGGTTCAGGAACAAGCCTATTTCATGTTGGCTAATTTATTGGTATGTAGTTTTTCACAGTACTATCTAAAAATCCTTTTCTTTAAATAAGGTGATTAGTAATGTCCCCAATTTTACTTCTGATTTTAGTGTTTTGAGTTATATCTCTTTTATTCTTGGTCAGTCTAGGTAAGAACAATCAATATTTTGATCTTTTCAAAGAACTAATTTTGGTTGTACTGATATTTCTGTAGTTTTTATATTTTCTGTTTCATTGATCTCCATCTTTCTTTTATTCTGCTTGCTAGTTCCTTGGCACCCCACTCCAGTACTCTTGCCTGGAAAATCCCATGGATGGAGGAGCCTGGTGGGCTGCAGTCCATGGGGTCGCGGAGTTGGACACGACTGAGCAACTTCACTTTCACTTTTCATTTTCATGCATTGGAGAAGGAAATGGCAACCCACTCCAGTGTTCTTCCCTGGAGAATCCCAAGAACAGCGGAGCCTGATGTGCTGCCTTCTATGGGGTCGCACAGAGTCAGACACGACTGAAGCGACTTAGCAGCAGTAGCAGCAGCTAGTTCCTTTGGTTGCAAAATTAGGCTACAGATTTGGTATCTTCCTTTATTAAATAGACAATTATACCTATAAATTTTTCTATAAGCAATGCTTTCACTGCACCCCATGAAGTTTGGTATGTTTGTTTTCACTCATATCTAATTTCCTTTGTGATTTCTTCTTTGATGCTTTGGTTGGTGGAGCGCTTTTTACATTTTAAAATTATTTTCCACAGATTTGTAAATGTTCCAGGTTTCCCGTTTCCTTCTGTTACCAATTTCTAGCTGTTTCCAATGTGCTTGGCAAAGGAACTTTGCCGTGTTTAGTCTTTTATTATTTATTTATATTTGTTTTTTGACTTAATATGAGATCTATCCTAAGTAATGTTTCATGTGTACTTGAGAAGAATATATAAATTTCTGTTGTGTGACAGAATGTCCCATATATGTATAAAAAAGTCTCCCTAGTTTATAATGTATTTCAAGTTCTTTATATTCTAGTTGCTATTCTATTTCTTTTCTCCATTACTGAAAGTGGAATCCCAAAGTCCCAACTATTATTATAAAAAAAAAACTGTTTATCCTTTCAAATCCATCAAATTTTATTTCATATATTTGAAGACTGTGTGGTTAGGTGTAGAAGAGGTACATGAATACACTGAAGAACTCTACAAAAAAGGTCTTAATGACCCAGATAACCACAATGGTGTGGTCACTCACCTAGAGCCACACATCCTGGAGTATCAAGTCAAGTGGGCCTTAGGAAGCAATACTACAAATAAAGCCTAGTGAAGGTGATGGAATCAGCTGAGCTATTTCAAATTTTAAAAGATGATAACGTTAAAGTACTACCATCAATATGCCAGCAAATTTGGAAAACTCAGCAGTGGCCACAGGACTGAAAAAGGTCAGTTTTCATTCCAGTTCCAAAGAAGGGCAATGCCAAAGAATGTTCAAACTACTGTACAATTGTGCTCATTATACATGCTAGCAAGATTATGCTCAAAATCCTTCAAGCTAGGCTTGNGCAAATTTGGAAAACTCAGCAGTGGCCACAGGACTGAAAAAGGTCAGTTTTCATTCCAGTTCCAAAGAAGGGCAATGCCAAAGAATGTTCAAACTACTGTACAATTGTGCTCATTATACATGCTAGCAAGATTATGCTCAAAATCCTTCAAGCTAGGCTTGAATTTCCACATGTTCAATTTGGATTTAGAAAAGTAAGAGGAACCAGAGATCAAATTGCCAACATTTTTTGGGTCATGCAGAAAGCAAGGGAATTACAAAAAAAAAAAAAAAAACACATCTGCTTCACTGACTACACTAAAGCCTTTGACTGTGTGGATCACAACAAATTGTGGAGAAAATTCTTAAAGAGATGCGAATACCAGACCACCTTATCTGTCTCCTGAGAAACCTGTATGTGGGTCAAAAAGCAACACTTAGAACCAGACATGGAACAATGGACTAATTCCAAATTGGGAAAAGAGTACAACAAGGTTGTATATTGTTACCCTGCTTGTTTTTATATGCAGATTACATAATGCTAATACAAGGCTGAATGAATCCCAAGCTGGAATCAAGATTGCTAGGAGGAATATTAACAACCTCAGATATGCAGATGATACCACCCTCAAGGCAGAAATTGAAAAGGAACTAAAGAGCCTCTTGATGAGGGTGAAAGAGGAGAGTGAAAAAGCAGACTTAAAACTCAACATTCAAAAAAAAATGAAGAGCACAGCATCTAGTCCCATCACTTCATAGCAAATAGATGGGGAAAAAGTGCTAAGAGTGGCAGGTTTTATTTTCTTGGGGTCCAAAATCACTGTGAATGGTGACTACAGCCATGAAATTAAAGAGGCTTGCTCCTTGAAAAGAAAGCTATGACAAAACTAGACAGCATGTTAAAAAGCAGAGACTAGTCTACCAACAAAGGTCCGTCTAGTCAAAGCTTTGGTTTTTCCAGTAGTCATGTATGGATGTGAGAGTTGGATCATGAAGAAGGCTGAATGCTAAAGAATTGATGCTTTCAAATTGTGGTGCTGGAGAAGACTCTTGAGATTCCTTTGTACTGCAAAGAAATCAAACCAGTCAATCCTAAAGGAAATCAACCCTAAATATTCATTGGAAGGACTGATGCTGATGATGAAGCTCCAATACTTCAGCCATCTAATGCAAAGAGCCAACTCATTGGAAAAGACCCTGATGCTGGAAAAGATTGAAGGCAAAAAAGAGAAGTGGGTGTTAGAGGATGGGATGATTAGATAGCATCACCAACTCAATGGACATGAATTTGAGCAAACTCTGGTATATACTGAAGGACAAGGGAGCCTTGCCTACTACAATCCAAGGGGTTGCAAAGAGTCGGATGTGACTTAACAACTAAACAACAACACAATTTCATAACTGTATGTTCAAAATGGATTCATTCTATCAGTCTGTCACATAAAAGTGTCACTTTAAATATACAAATGCATTTTATCTGCATATAATATTATTCTCCATATTTTATTTCCAAAGTATTCATATTTCATTCTTAAGTAGATGTCTTGTAGATAGAGATAGTACAATTGTTTGTTTGTTTTGTCAGCTTCTTTTAAGGGGAGAATGTTTTTATCTTTAATATAGCTATTATTAAGGAAATACTCTCATTTGTTTTCTATTATTTATGTCTTTTACTGTTGTTGCTAATCAATTTTTCTAATAAAGTTTTTTGCTTAATTTCTCTTTTTGTATACGTGTATCTTGATTCCTTTCTCATTTCTTTGGCTGTGTAGTCCTGTTTTCTTGATGGGTACTCTGGGGATTGTAATTATCCTAAGTTATAATTATCTTGTTAAAATTAACAATAATTTAGTTTCAATAGTATACAAGAAGTTGCTCATATGTAGCTTCTTACCACCCCCCTCCACGTTATATGGCTATTGTCACAGATTATACTTTTTATATAGATTGTGAGCCCTCTGAGGTAACTTTATAGTTAATATTTTATGCATGTCTTTTAAATCATATGTTTATAAAGAAGAATCTTGAGGGTAGCTTTGCCAGTTATAGAACAATTATTTAACAGTTTTCCTTTGGCAGGACTTTAAAGATTTCATTCACTATTTCTTCAGGGCAAAGGTGGAAGAGCAAGGTGTCTCAGGTCTTTTCTGAGGATGTGTCAGATTTATGCATGGCCTTCTAAATTCCACACAACACACAGGAACTTTTCAAAACTGAAATTTCTCCATAAATCTCCTTTTCAAGATTCTTCCTAGTCAAACTTTTTGTTCTGCTTGTTGTTTGCCCCAAATGTTACCAGGCCCTATGTGTTAATGGTTAATTTCACTTGTCTTTAAACGCTTTCAACAAATGCTGCCCCGGAAGTGATCACAGTTCTGGGGAAGGTCCAAGGCAGATGAAACAAAGGCAAACCCAAATTCATCTTCTATGTGTGTCTCCATTCCTTCCATAAAAATAGGTTCATTAGTACCATTTTGCTACATTCCATATATGTGTTGGTATATAATATTTGTTTTTCTCTTTCTGACTTACTTCACTCTGTATAACAAGCTACAGGTTCATCCACCTCACTACAACTGTCTCAAATTTGTTCCTAGAGCAAGAAAAGGAGAGAGTACAATGAACTGAGAGAGTATCATTGACATATATATACTGCTATGTGTGAAACAGGTAACTAGTGGAAAGCTGTAATATAACACAGGAAGCCCAACCTGGTGATCTGCGGTGGCGTAGAGGTCAACTCAACAAGGAGGGTTGTATACACACACACACACACACACACACACACACACACACACATGTATATGTATGTGTTATATACATACATACATGTATGTATATAACACATACACATATATATGTATATAACACACACATACATACATATAAGACCAATTCACATTGTATGGCAATACAGTGTTATAAGTAATTATCCTCCAATTAAAAATAAAAGATAAATTAAAAAAATATTAAATAAATAAAGGCAAACCCTTCAGGGAACCAACAAACATGTCATGAGATACAACCACAATTTTGGGAAAAAAAGATCTGTTACTTCTTCTGTAACAGCAAACAGTACCAGGGATGCAGGCTGCTGTTTTCAAGGTTTCCCCAAGCTGAGGAGTGAGAGAGGATAATCAGTTCAGTTCAGGTGCTCAGTCATGTCCAACTCTTTGCGACCCCATGGACTACAGCATGCCAGGCTTTCCTGTCCATTACCAATTCCTGGAGCTTTCTCAAACTCATGTCCATTGAGTCTGTGATGCTATCCAACCACTGCATCCTCTATTGTCCCCTCCTCTTCCTGCCTTCAATCTTTCCCAGCATCAGGGTCTTCTCTAGTAAGTCAGTTCTTCCCATCAAGTGGCCAGAGTATTGGAGCTTCAGCTTCAGCATCAATTCTTTCAATGAATATTCAGGAATAGTTTCCTTTAGAATTGACTGGTCTCATCTTCTTGAAGTCCAACCGACTTTAAAGAGTCTTCTCTAACACCGCACTTCAAAAGCACCAATTCTTCAGTGTTCAGCTTTCTTTATGGTCCAACTCTCATATCCATACATGACTACTGGAAAAACCATAGCTTTGACTAGACAGACCTTTGTCAACAAAGTAATGTCTCTGCTTTTTAATACGCTGTCTAGGCTTGTCATAGCTTTTCTTCCAAGAAGTAAGCATCTTTTAATTTCATGGCTGCAGTCCCCATCTGCCGTGATTTTGGAGCCCAAGAAAATAAACTCTGTCAGTGTTTCCATTGTTTCCCCCATCTATTTGCCATGAAGTGATGGGACTGGATGCCATGATCTTCTTTTTTTGAATGTTGAGTTTTAAGCCAGCTTTTTCACTCTCCTCTTTCACTTTCATCAAGAGGGTCTTTAATTTCTCTTCACTTTCTGCCATAAGGGTGGTGTCATCTGCATATCTCAGGTTATTGATATTTTTCCCGGCAATCTTGATTACACCTTGTTGATTCATCCAGCTCAGTATTTCACATGATGTACTCTGCATAGAAGTTAAATAAGCAGGGTGACAATACACAGCCTTGACAGACTCGTTTTCCAGTTTGGAATCAGTCCATTGTACCATGTCCAGTTTTGTTGTTTCTTGACCTACATACAGATTTTTCAGGAGGCAGGTAGTCTGGTATTCCCATCTCTTTCAGAATGTTCCACAGTTTGTCATGATCCACAGAGCCAAAGCTTTAGCATAATCAATAAAGAAGAAGTAGATGTTTTTCTGGAACTCTCTTGCTTTTTCGATGATCCAAAGGATGTTGGCAATTTGATTTCTGGTTCCTCTGCCTTTTCTAAAACCAGCTTAAACANGAAGTAGATGTTTTTCTGGAACTCTCTTGCTTTTTCGATGATCCAAAGGATGTTGGCAATTTGATTTCTGGTTCCTCTGCCTTTTCTAAAACCAGCTTAAACATATGGAAGTTCTCAGTTCACGTACTGTTGAAGCTAACTTGGAGAATTTTAGCGTTACCTTGCTAGCATGTGAGATGAGTGCAATTGTGCAGTAATCTGAGCATTCTTTGGTGTTGCCTTTCTTTGGGACTGGAATGAAAACTGACCTTTTCCATTCCTGTGGCCACTGCTGATAATAGAGTATGTTAAAATTACAGAGCTCTCATCAAAATTCATGTTTCATTTTTTTCTTTGTTAAACATTCTCTTGTTTGTGTTGTTTTTGATTAAATGTTAGAATTGAAATAGTTTATCCTGACAGTTTTGCAAACTTATTCATTCTTATTTAGAGGCAAGGAGTTTGAGACTTCCCAAGTTTATAATTTTCACTGAGCTAATTCTAATCATGCCATTTTAAAAACAGTTGATATTTTATTTCTTCTTTTTGAGCCATTATGTTTTATTTTTCTTGCACAATTGCAATGCTTACAATTTCCAGTAATATTACAGTGTAGGATAAAAGAGGTGATAAAAGTTATCTTTATCATGTTAACTAACAGGGAAAATTTAAGTAGCTCACTTTTTAAATACCTTTATTTTAGAATAATTTGAACACTATAAAAATTACATTCAAGTGACTTTTTGTAAAGTTGCAGAGCTGTGCATCCAAAACCATATTCCAACTTTAGAACATTTCTCTTGATTTCTACCCATTTGCAGTTACTCTCCATTTCCATCCAAGCCACAGGGAATCACTAATCCATGTCACATCTCTATAGATTGCCTTTTCTAGAGACTGCATATTAAGAAAGCTTACCATATGTCATTATCTTATATCTAATATCTTTCAGTTATCATGTTTTTTAAGTTCATCCACCAAGTGGAATGTCAGTTCAGTTCAGTTCAGTTGCTCAGTCGTGTCCGACTCTTTGAGACTCCATGAATCGCAGCAGGACAGGCCTCCCTGTTCATCACCATCTCCCGGAGTTCACTCAGACTCACGTCCATCGAGTCCATGATTCCATTCAGCCATCTCATTTTCGGTCGTCCCCTTCTCCTCCTGCTCCCAATCCCTCCCAGCATCAGAGTCTTTTCCAATGAGTCAACACTTCGCATGAGGTGGCCAAAGTACTGGAGTTTCAGCTTTAGCATCATTCCTTCCAAGGAAATCCCAGGGTTGATCTCCTTCAGAATGGACTGGTTGGATCTCCTTGCAGTCCAAGGGACTCTCAAGAGTCTTCTCCAACACCGCACTTCAAAAGCATCGATTCTTCTGTGCTCAGCCTTCTTCACAGTCCAACTCTCACATCCATACGTGACCACTGGAAAAACCATAACCTTGACTAGACAGACCTTAGTCGGCAAAGTAATGTCTCTGCTTTTGAATATACTATCTAGGTTGGTCATAACTTTTCTTCCAAGGAGTAAGCGTCTTTT
>SJYX01024515.1:498537-524832 GCA_006410675.1 Oreotragus oreotragus
TCAAAATTGGGAAAGGAGAAATGATAGGGGTCCCTTGGACTACAAGGAGATCCAACCAGTCCACTCTGAAGGAGATCAGCCCTGGGATTTCTTTGGAAGGAATGATGCTAAAGCTAAAACTCCAGTACTTTGGCCACCTCATGTGAAGAGTTGACTCATTGGAAAAGACTTTGATGCTGGGAGGGATTGGGGGCAGGAAGAGAAGAGGACGACAGAGGATGAGATGGCTGGATGGCATCACTGACTCGATGGAAGCGAGTCTGAGTGAACTCTGGGAGTTGGTGATGGACAGGGAGGCCTGGCGTGCTGCGATTAACGAGGTTGCAAAGAGTCAGACACAACTAAGTGACTGAACTGAACTGAACTGAAGGTTATAGTTAATTAAAATAGTTATAAACTGAATCTGCATATGCCAAAAGAAGTTAAGTTTGAACCATATTTTTGAAGTACTGTATACATTAATTTTTACCACATACAAAAATTAACTCAAAATAGATCATAGACTTAAATAAAAAATCTAAAACTATAAAACTTCTAGATGAAAATAAAATAATTGAGTTGTAGTAGAATATTCTCTAATTTATAGAATGGCATATTTAACATTTCTTTTTCAACCTTTAATTTCAGCCTATAGAAATACTGTGGAAATGCCTTAATAGATAATAAAGAATTATCATGCATTATCCTCCTACACCCGCTATTTCTCTGGAATTTTAACTAACCTACAATCCTTGTTTGTTTTTCTTGCCATAATCTCTACAAATAACAGCCATTCTTTGACTTTACTTATTGACATTCACATGTTTGCACTGACGTTAAAGCCTTTTTGAGGGATACCAGTCTAGATGTACAGAAACTGCAAAACTGAACTCAAACTCTCTGGGATCTCTGGATAAAAGGGCTGTAGAACTACACATCTCTTCTCTAAAATGTGCACTAGTTTCTAAACCCCTTTCTGAATTTTTCACAAGTGATGAGGCACAAGGCTGATCATTACAAAATCAAGAAGAGGAAAATGATAGTTTATTTTCCAAGGGCCTATAAACCAGAATTCTAAATGTACTAGTTTTATCCCTATTGTAGCAAATATAAAACACATTGAAACCAGCATATATTGTTTCATTTATGTTCACATGGTGTGGAATTATTACTATTGTAATATTAATACCCTTTCACAGTATACACTGAATGATACTCTAACTTTTGGAAAAGTGAAAGTGTTAGTCACTCAGTAATGTCCTACTTTTTGAACCTCCATGGACTGTAGCCTGCCAGGCCCTCTGTCCATGGATTTCTTCTGGCAAGAATACTAGAGTGGGTATCCACTCCCTTCTCTAGGGGATCTTCCCAACTCAGGGATTGAACCTGGGTCTCCTGCATTGCAGGCAGACTATTCTATGGAAAAGTGAAAGTGTTAGTCACTCAGTAATGTCCTACTTTTTGAACCTCCATGGACTGTAGCCTGCCAGGCCCTCTGTCCATGGATTTCTTCTGGCAAGAATACTAGAGTGGGTATCCACTCCCTTCTCTAGGGGATCTTCCCAACTCAGGGATTGAACCTGGGTCTCCTGCATTGCAGGCAGACTATTCTTTACCATCTGAAACATGGCTGACTACGAGAAGCTTTTGGAACTTCCCTAAAAATGGTATAAAGGATATATGATTTTAAATTCTAATCAGTACACTTATTTTACTTATATTAGCATTTTAAGATCAGAGTAATCCAATGATTACAGAAATTTTTAAAGTAGAAAAAAATGTTCAAACAAAGAAATAGGAAAAAATATGAAAAATGTTTTAATTCAAACGTATTATTTTTCTATGTATGTTTTCTTTAGGAAAGCAGCAAACAATAAAAAGATGATGAGTGTCTAGAGCATTCATACTTTTAATAATTTACTTTGATTTAAAGAATTAATACTGGCATTGTGGTAATAAAATGTCACATTGTATTGCATACACATACCTTGCTTTGTCAAACATAGACAATAAGACTAAGTCTAAGAATATTGACTATCTTTTTTTAAAAGATAGACAATATGACTGAGCTATGAAACTAACTTGGTATAATGAAAAAACAAAGGAAGAAAATAACATCAATTAATAGAACTTTCACAGTATTGCACTAAATTTGTGACTAAAAAATCTCAAAGGTTTACATTATGACACCCAAATTTCTGAGCCAGACATTACAGATAGAGAATGACAAAGAGTAATCTAAGCTTCCATATAATAATCCACAATTTCTATTCATCTACAGCAATCTTAAAGTAATATGATGTAGGGGTGCAAAACTCAGCTTCAGTTCAGTTCAGTTCAATTGCTCAGTCGTGTCCGACTCTTTGCGACCCCATGAATCGCAGCACGCCAATGCACTAAATTTGTGACTAAACAATCTCAAAGGTTTACATTATGACACCCAAATTTCTGAGCCAGACATTAGAGATAGAGAATGACAAAGAGTAATCTAAGCTTCCATATAATAATCAACAATTTCTATTCATCTACAGCAATCTTAAAGTAATATGATGTAGGGGTTCAAAACTCAGCTTCAGTTCAGTTCAGTCACTCAGTCGTGTCCGACTCTTTGCGACCCCATGAATCGCAGCACGCCAGGCCTCCCTGTCCATCACCATCTCCTGGAGTTCACTCAGACTCGCTTCCATCAAGTCAGTGATGCCATCCAGCCATCTCATCCTCGGTCGTCCCCTTCTCCTCCTGCCCCCAATCCCTCCCAGCATCAGAGTCTTTTCCAAAAGCTCTTAAAATTAATAATATAACTGACTGAAAAAAAAGGCTTAAAAGAAAAATCCTTCATAATTTAATCAGAATGACAGCAAATGTGGCAAATAGTTGTACACATAAAAAAGTGAATTTTCAATTGTTCTTTAGTCATGAGACATTCAAGAGATTTTTATAACTGATGATTAACATAATTGGCAAGTTCCAATTTCTCTGTTTGCAAACAAGCAGCTTGCATTTTCAATTAGAGATGTTGGTAGAGAAATAACAGTTTTGACTGTGAAAATCTGCTAATGAAAGCTGCTACTTCATGTTCAATGCATAGAAACTGCATAACTACTGCAGTGAATTGATATTCTTATACCATAGAACTTCACAAAGATATCAAAGAATGTAATTCATAGCTTAGTACTTCTCAAACAACTAGTGCTGAATGAGAAAGCAGCTGATCAAGAGGAAAGAAATGTCATGAGTGACTATATACAAAGAATGAAAAACCAGGTGCTTTTAATTTATGATAAAAATTTCAAGTACATAAGATTTCTCTTCCTAGATAAATATAATTAATAACCAAACCAACAGTAATATATTAAAAAGCAGCCGTATACCAGATCAAAAATAGACATAAACTATTAAATGATAAATGGAAATGTTAACACAAAATTTAGGTTAGGGTGAAAGTGGGGGCAAGAGGAGAAGGGGACGACAGAGGATGAGATGGCTGGATGGCATCACTGACTCGATGGATATGAGTCTGAGTGAACTCCGAGAGTTGGTGATGGACAGGGAGGCCTGGCATGCTACATTTCATGGGGTTGCAAAGAGTCAGACATGACTGAACGACTGAACTGAACTGAACTGATATATGTACGAAAGTATTAAAAAAATTATCTACAGAAATTAGCTGCCATAACACTGGTTCTAGTATTAACACTTGTACTTAGTATGTTGTTGGTGTTTAGTCGCTAAGTTGTATCCAACTCTTTGCAACCCCATGAACCATAGCTCACCAGGCTCCTCTGTCCATGGGATTTCCCAGGCAAGAATACTGGAGTGGATTGCCATTTGCTTCTCCAGGGGATCTTCCTGACACAGGGATTGAACCTGCATCTCCTTACATTCTGAGCCACCAGGGAAGTATAGTTAGGGATATATAACTATTAATATACAATAATACACAATTATCTCCTATAGGATAATAGTAACTTTATTTTTTGTATATAATATCAACAGCAGTTAATATCTTAGTTATAATATCATCAAAATAGCTAATGACATAGATTGATTAATTTATCATAAAATAACAAGATATAATAAACTACTATCATCCCTAATCAAAATCTGGGTAAACTGCGACACAGACATTTAGCAAGTTGATCAATGTCCTAGAACTAATAAATAATAGACCCAAAATATAAATTTGGTAGTTTGGAGCTACGAATGACCTAATATAAATGATTTAGCACAAAACCCCATTATTTGAAATAGCAGCTGCAGCAAGGCAGAGAATATGCAAATAGTTCCTTTTTTCAGCCAACCATAAACTTATGTGGCAAAGTAAAAGAAAAAAAAAAAAAGAAAGAATGAGGACAGACTTTGCTTAAAAGTCACATATGATTGAGTACAGATTTTGGCTTTCAAGTATGGTTAGTATAGAAATATTTTGCTTCAGACCAACATTATGAGCTAGAAAATGTGAAAACAAATGAACAAAAAGACATATCTGAGAGGAAATCAGGAATAAGAGATCAAAATCAAAGAGAAAAAGCAACCACAAACAGGTTAACTGATACTCTGCTCACCATCCTTCCCCTTTGCATAGTATAATGCTTTGTAAAAAGCAATACGCTAAAATCCACATTCAGCGTATGTGCAGAAAACCAGATGTACCAACAATCTTGCAAAAACAGACTTATAGTTGACCCTTAAGTGTGATAACCAAATCTAGTGAACAATGGAGTAACAGCTATAATGCTGAAATGAAATCATTTCAAGTATAGACTTCTATAGCCAATAAAAATATTCTTCAAAAGTGAAAACTAAACAAAAATACCTGCAGATGATTAAAAACCAAGAAGATTTACTGCCAGAAACCTGATATTACACAAATACTGTCAACATCTTCACACAAAAGAGCAATTGTCCCAAAGTGCAGAAATGCAGCCAGTGAATAGAGCGAAGAAAATAATACTATAAATAACAAATATAATAATGTTTAAAATATATGTGTAATTTAATCCATATATATTTAAAATATATGCATGTTGTTATTTAGTCACTAAGCTGTGTTTGACTCTGCCCCATGGACTGTAACCCACCAGACTCCTTTGTGCATGGGATTTCCCAGGCAAAAATACTGTAGTGGGTTGCCATTTCCTTCTCCAGGTTATCTGAACCTACGTCTCCTGCACTGGCAGGAGAATTCTTTACCACTGAACCACCAAGGAAATCCTAAAACGTTCCAAGGCAATCTGATAAGTGGTATCGTTACATTATTATAAGTTAAGGATGCATATTATAATATATGGGTTCATACCACTGTATGCACTAATACCATTAGCAAGATCTTTGTGTGAACAGAGTATTCTATCTCAGACTTAGCTTCAAAGGATGATAGATGACAGAAACTTAAGGATACCAATGGAGTAGCATCAGTAGTGTCTCTTCAGTGGGAATTTTTACAAAATGTAAGCTAAATGTTTAGATAAAACTTGTAGAGTGAGTTAGAAAATACCAATACCTGTAGGTCACGGATCAAGTTGGCAAAGTAAGGACACAGATCTCATCTCCCTGCCTGAACACATCAAAAATACATCTATATGTGGAAAAATTCTCACTGAACACAAACTTGCAGAAGGATCCCTGCACAACCAAGGCTTTAAGATGCACACCCATCTTGGTAAGGGAAGAAAGACATCAGAAACAGTCCCCTGAGGGGGTACTCAGAGGAAAAGGGAGATTACAGGGATGATCACCTCCCTGGGAAGTGAGCAATTCAATTGAAAGGCTACACATTGCAATCATTGGGTTCTACTTAGAGGAGACACAGGACTCCCCTTGCCTGGTTGGAGGATCACTGGGACTAATAGAAGGAGAACCAACCCTAGACTCTACTCGTGAGGAGTATACACACAGACTTGCCCCCCAAGGCAAGGTGGACAGAGATCTCCTCTAGTGGTTGCGGGGTTTCCTATGACTGCCTCCCGACCTGTGCCCCAGTCCAAGCCGAGCAATGCTCTAGATGTACTCACTGTGTGTCACAGTGCCGCTCTGGATGTGGGTCAGTCAAGACTGGAAAAAACACCTGATTGTGAGACACAGAGGAGATCCAGTTCCAAGGCAGATCTGGTAGGTGAGTCAGCAGCCACACTGGGACTAATAGAAGGCGAACCAACCCTAGACTCTATTCATGAGGAGTATACACACAGACTTGCCCCCCAAGGCAAGGTGGACAGAGATCTCCTCTAGTGGTTGCAGGGTTTCCTATGACTGCCTCCCGACCTGTGCCCCAGTGCAAGCCGAGCAATGCTCTAGACGTACTCACTGTGTGTCACAGTGCCGCTCTGGATGTGGGTCAGTCAAGACTGGAAAAAACACCTGATTGTGAGACACAGAGGAGATCCAGTTCCAAGGCAGATCTGGTGGGCGAGTCAGCAGCCATCATTGGCCCTTATGTAAGCAGCTGTCAGCCAATAGGGTAGGAGATCCCTGTAGAAAGAAAATCACGCGTGACTTTCTTAAGAGAAGCCACTTTGGGCCTATGCCATTTTGTGATCTAAGCATGGCAAGAGAGCTTGCCTTTGAAAAGGTCTCAATCATGCATGATTTTAAGGAACAAAAAGCAAAAGAGAGAGAAAGAAATTAACATTTTCAGGAAAGAGAAATAACAATAGCAAAAATAAAAATATCATTTGTACAACTCTCAGATCTCTTTCAGTAGTAAAGATTAGCCTGAAGTACTCAATCACCAGATCAATGAGAACCTAAGGGATGATGTTGACCTTTTCTGACCCTTGTGACTTCAGTCAACTAAAGCTTAGACTGTCAACCACAGAAGCAACTTTATGAATGCAGTCTTAGATTAAAATTTTCCAGATTGTGCTGTTAGAGAGAAACTGCCTTGGGAAAGATCCTCAGTGTTCTCCTTATTTACTGCAAGTAATAAATTCTTTCTTCTCCCAGTCTTTGGCTCGGTTGTGTCTTTTGGCTTGACAATCAACAAGAAACAAATGCAGTTTTCAAGTAACAGCTTCTCAGAAGCAGCCCAGATTTCTGATACTGGCCACTCCACCACAACTCACAGACACATTTCAAGAGGCCATGTGGGCACCACCACCTGCGCTGTAGAGATCTCACACCAGGACAGGGGCAGCAGAGGCTGGAGGTAGTTCTATAAACAAAAGGGCCTTACAACAGAGGTTGCATCTGTGCAGAAGTGTGAATGCCTGCACATTCAGTTCATTAGAACTGTCTCCAGGGGACACAAGACAAGAGCCCACACAAACCTCACTTGTATCAGCAATCCCCTCCTTTCTAGCAAAGATCCTTGTGTGGGGAAAAAAAGAAAATATACACTTAAAGGAAGAGAGCCAGCTTGGGTCTGATCCTCAGGGTTTCTGCTCAAGCAACTTGGGGTCAGACCCCACCTCCCAAAGGGCAGTGATGGCCACTGAGCAGTCCAGCCTCAACCAAACATCAGCTGTTGCACTTCCATCTCCAGTTATGTCCCCTACCAAGGTGAGAGCTGCCAGCATACTCTCAGGAAAGAAGTAAATTGTACCCACGTCAAATCTAGTTTTTCCTCCAAAGGCTTTAGGGACACAAAGTCTATATAAGGACACTCCCACATAAGATCACCCTTTTGAGATCAAAAGAGATCAATGTTTCACCCAAATTCATAAAAGCAGAGAAAGTAAAGCAAAATTAAAAAGCAGAGGAATGACTTTCAACAGAAAGCAAGAGAAAATCCCTAAAAATTAATGAAACAGAAATAAACAGGTTAGCAGATAAAGAATTCAAAGTATTGGTTAAAAAAAAATAACTGAATAGGGGAAAAAAACTGATGTACACAATGAACACATTAATAAGCAAATAGAAAAATATTTAAAAAGAACCAACCAGAAATCAATAATTCAACAGTGGAAATAAAAAACATAATACAAGGAATGAAGAGCACATTAAGTGAAATAGGAGAATGCAGTAAGTGACTGGAAGATAGAATAATGGAAATGTCCCATCAGAACATTTTCTTTTTCTTTTCAAAAATAAAAGCAAGTTAAAAAAAAAAAGACAACAGTCTAAGACATCTCTCAGATAAAAGTAGCATGAATAACATTCACATATTGGAGTCCTAGAACAAGAAGAGAGAGAGAGAAGGGAATTGAAAACATGAGGAAATGGATATTCAGATACACAAGCAGAGTACAAAACAAAATGAACCCAAAGAAACCCTCACCAAGACATATAGTTAAAACGACAAAGGTTAAAGACAGAGAATTTTACAGGCAGCAAGAGAGAGACAAAAAGTCATATACAAGAGGACCCCTATAAGCCTGGGCTAGCCTGGTGGCTCAGTGGTAAAGAATTCACCTGCAGCGTAGGAGACGCTGGAGACAATGGGTTCAATCTCTGGATCAGGAAGATCCCCTGAAGAAGAGCATGGCAACCCACTACATTATTCTTGCCAGAAAAATCCCATGGACAGATGAACCCAGTGGGCTACAGTCCACAGGGCCAAAGAGTAAGACACAATTGAAGCAATTGAGCATGCATGCACATTATAAGATTACCAACTGATTTCTCTGCAGAAACTTTACAGATCAGAAGGGAGTGGAAGTATCTATTTAAAGTCCTGGAAGGAAAAAATATGCAGCCTAGGACACTCAGAAAAATTGTCAATTAGAGTAAGAAGAGACATAAAAATTCATCAGACAAGCAAAAACTAGAAGAACTCAGCAACAATATACCTACTCTGAAAGAAATATTGAAGGTACTTTGCTAAATGGAAAAGAATCAAGAATGTATAGTAAATGGAAAATTCCAATAGGAAAGGCTATATTAGAGATTGAAAGTCATTTAAATAAGCCAGCATAAAGACTTAAAGAAAATTGTAAAAGCAACTACCAACTAAAATAAACAGTAAAAGGATAACCATGAAGATGTAAATTATTACATCAAAAAAAGAATCTGGGGGAAGAAAATAAAAAATATATATATAATATTTTAGAATGTATTTGAACTTAAATGACAAGTTTAAAAAAAGTAGATATAGGTGAACATACATGAACACCAAAGTATCTACTAATCAAAGACCTTTAATAGATTCACAAAAACTAAAAAAGAAAAAAGGCTCATAAGCATACTTTACAGAATCAAACCACAGAAGAAACAAAAAAGAAGGAATGAACAGGAAACACATACATAAACAGCTAGAAAACAAGTAATAAAGTGGTAATAAGTAAATAATTATCAATTATTAAATGTCAATGGACAAAATGTTCTGACCAAAGAGCATGGAAAGGTGGGAATTTGGACAAAAAAAAAAAAACAAAAACAAAACAAAAACTTCTACATGCTTCTTATAAGGGACTCCCTTCAGTGTGAAAGACACACAAAGACTGAAAGTGAAAGGAGAGAAAAAGACAATCCACGCAAAAGGAAACATAAAAGTAGGGTTAACAGTCATAAAAGACAAAATAGACTTCAGAGTAAAGACAAAGAAGGGCATTATACAATGATAGAGAGCCCAATATATGAGGAGGATATTATACTGTTAATATACATGCATAGTATGTTGGGTGTACCCAATATAGGAGCACCTAAATATATAAAGTGAATATTAACAAACAGAAAGGGAGAAGTTGACAATAGTAGTAGGAAGTTTTAACAGCCTACTTACATTAATGGACAGATAATTCACACAGAAAATCAATAAGGTAAAAACAGTTTTAAATGATACAACAGACCAGTTGGACATTCCTATTTTGCAAATAGGAAAAGGGGTACATCAAGGCTGTATATTGTCACCCTGCTCATTTAACTTATATGCAGAGTACAACATGAGAAACTCTGGGCTGAATGAAGCACAAGCTGGAATCAAGATTGCTGGGAGAAATATCAATAACCTCACGTATGCAGATGACACCACCCTTATGGTAGAAAGTGAAGAAATACTAAAGAACTTCTTGATGAAAGTGAAAGAGGAGAGTGAAAAAGTTGGCTTAAAGCTCAACATTCAGAAAACGAAGATCATGGTATCTGGTCTCATCACTTCGTGGCAAATAGATGGGGAAACAGTGGAAACATTGGCTGACTTTATTTTGGGGGGCTCCAAAATCACTGCAGATGGTGACTGCAGCCATGAAATTAAAAGATGCTTGCTCCTTGGAAAAAATGCTATGACCAACATAGACAGCATATTGAGGAGTAGAGACTCTACTTTGCCAACAAAGGTCTGTCTAGTCAAGGCTATGGTTTTTCCAGTAGTCATGTATGGATGTGAGAGCTGGACTGTAAAGAAAGCTGAGCACAGAAGAATTGATGCTTTTGAACTGGGGCGTTGGAGAAGACTCGAGAGTTCCTTGGACAGCAAGAAGATCCAACCAGTCCATCCTAAAGGAAATCAGTCCTGAATATTCATTGGAAGGACTGATGCTAAAGCTGAAACTCCAATTCTTTGACCACCTTATGTGAAGAGATGACTCATTTGAAAAGATCCTGTTGCTGAGAAAGATTGAAGGTGGGAGGAGAAGGGAACAGCAGAGGATGAGATGGTTGGATGGCATCACCGATTCAATGGACATGAGTTTGAATAAACTCTGGGAGTTGGTGATGGGCAGTTAGGCCTGGCGTGCTGCAGTCCATGGGGTCGCAAAGAGTCAGATGTGACTAAGTGACTGGACTGAACTGAAATTATGTCCTAGAGGAATTAGGAAAAGAAGAACAAACATAGCCTAACATCAGCAGATGAAAGGAACAAAGATCAGAGGGGAAACAGAGATAAAACAAAAAAGGAAAAATCAATGAAACTAAGAGCTAGATTTTTTTAAACATAAATAAAATTGATAAACATTTAGTTTGGCTTACTAATAAAAAAGGGATCCAAATAAAATAAAGAATGAAAGAGAAGAAATAGCAACTAATACTACAGAGATACAAGAAATAAGTGACTACTATGAAGTTACATCCTAACAAATCAGACAATCTAGAAGCAATGAACAAATTTCCAGAAACATACAACCTGACAATACTGAATCAAGAAGAAACAGACAATTTGAACAGAATGACTACTATCAGTGAAATTAAATTTGTAATAAATTAAACAAAAATAACTTCCCAACAAACATAAGTCCAGGATCAGATGCCTTCACAGAGGAATTCTACAGAAGATATAAAATAAGCACTAATACCTATCCTTTTCAAAATATTCCCAAAACCAGGAAAGGATGGAACACACTCAAATTAATTCAGTCCAACAATACAGGAAAAGGACCATACACAGTCATCAAGTGGGATTTATTCCAGGGACAAGAAGATTATTCAACACTCACAAATCAGGTGATATACCACATGAACAAAATGAAGGATAAAAATCACAAGATCATCTGAACAGATGCAGGAAAACCACTGACAAAATTCAATACCTGTTCATGATAAAAACAAAAATCAAACCTCTTAACATGTGCACGGAGGGGACATATCACAATATAATAAGGACTATTTACAATAAACTCATAGTTAACATCATATTCAATGGTGAAAAGCTAAAAGCATGTACTCTAAATTCAGGAAAAAGACAAGGATGCCCACTTTTGTCACTTCTATTTAATATAGTACTGGAAATAATATACACATCAGTCAGACAAGAAAATGAAATAAAAGGCCTCCAAATTGGAAGGGAAGAAGTAAACTGTCATATTTCCAGATGACATGATACTTCATATAGAAATCCTTAAAGTCTACCCCAAAACTCTTTATAACTAACAAATGAATTCAACAAAGTTGTAGGATACAAGATTAATATACAGAAATCTGTTATATTTCTATACACTAATAATGAATTACCAAAAAGACAAAGTTAAAAAAACTCATTTAAAATAATATCTAAAAGAATAAAATATCTAGCAATAAACTTGAGACAAAACACCTATGCTGTGAAATCTATAAAACATTCACAAAGGAAACTGAAGATGATACAAAAATGGAAAGATATCTTGTGTTCTCAATATTAGTTTTTAAATGACCATACTACTCACACACCTACAGATTTAATGCAATCCCTTTCAAAACACCAATGACATTATACACAGTGTCCAGCTCTTTGTGATCCCATGGACTGCAGCACGCCAGAATTCCCTATTCTTCACCATTTCCTGGAATTCACTCAAAGCAAAGTGATGTCTCTGTTTTTTAATAGGCTGTCTAGGTTTTTCATAGCTTTCATTCCAAGGAGCAAGTGCCTTTTAATTTTGTGGCTGTAGTCACTGCCCACAGAGATTTAGAGCCCCACAAAATAAAATATGTTACCGTTTCCATTTTTTTCCCCATCTATTTGCCATGATGTGATGGGACCTTAGTGATGGGATGCCATAATCTTAGCTTTTTAAATGTTGAGTTTTAAGCCAGTTTTTTCATTCTCCTCTTTCATCCTTATCAAGAGACTCTTTAGTTCCTCTTTGCTTTCTGCCATTAGAGTGGTATCATTTGCATATCTGAGGTTGTTGATATTTCTCCCAGCAATCTTGATTTCAGCTTGGGATTCATCCAGCCTGGCATTTCACATGAAAACAGTGTCAGACTTTATTTTTGGGGGCTCCAAAATCACTGCAGATGGTGACTGCAGCCATGAAATTAGAAGACGCTTACTCCTTGGAAGAAAAGTTATGACCAACCTGGATAGTATATTCAAAAGCAGAGACATTACTTTGCCGACTAAAGTCTGCCTAGTCAAGGCTATGGTTTTTCCTGTGGTCATGTATGGATGTGAAAGCTGGACTGTGAAGAAAGCTGAGCACCGAAGAATCGATGCTTTTGAACTGTGGTGTGGAAGAAGACTTTTGAGAGTCCCTTGGACTGCAAGGAGATCCAACCAGTCCATTCTGAAGGAGATCAACCCTGGGATTTCTTTGGAAGGAATGATGCTGAAGCTGAAATTCCAGTACTTTGGCCGCCTCATGCAAGAGTTGACTCATTGGAAAAGACTCTGACGCTGGGAGGGATTAGGGGCAGGAGGAGAAGGGGACGACAGAAGGTGAGATGGCTGGATGGCATCACTGACTTGATGGACATGAGTCTGAGTGAACTCCGGGAGTTGGTGATGGACAGGGAGGCCTGGTGTGCTGCAATTCATGGGGTCGCAAAGAGTCAGGCACCACTGAGCAACTGAACTGAACTGAACTCTGCACAAAAGTTTAACAAGCAAAGTAACAATGTACAGTCTTGACATAGTCGTTTCCCAGTATTGAACCAGCCCATTGTTCTATATCCGGTTCTAACCATTGGTTCTTGATCTCCATACAGGTTTCTTAGGAGGCAGAGAAAGTGGTCCAGTATTTCCATTTCTTTAAGAATTTTCCACATTTTTTTGTGATCTACACAGTTAAAGGCTTTAGTGTAGTCAATGAAGCAGAAACAGATTTTTTTTTTTCCTGAAAACCCCTTGCTTTCTCTATGATCCAACATGTGTTAGCAACTTGATCTCTGGTTCCTCTTCTGTTTTAAATCCAGCCTGTATATTTGGAAGTTCTTAGTTCACATACTGCTGAAGCCTAGCTTGAAGGATTTTGAGCATTACCTTGCTAGCATGTGAAATTACCACAACTGTGTGGCAGTTTCAACTCTCTTTGCATTGGTTTCTTTGGGATTGGAATGGAAACTGACCTTTTCTAGTCCTGTGGTCATTGCTGAGATTTCCAAATTTGCTGACATATAGAATGCAGCATTTTGACACCATCATGTTTTAGGATTTGAAATGCTCAGCTGGAATTCTATCACCTTCACCAGCTTCATAGCAATGCTTCCTGAGACCCATTTGACTTCACACTCCAGGATGTCTGGCTCTAGGTGAGTGACCAAATCATTGTGGTTATCCAGGTCATTAAGACCTTTTTTTGTATAGTTCTTCTGTGTATTCTTGCTGCTTCTCCTTAATCTTCTGCCTCTTTTAGGTCTTTGCTGTTTCTATCCTTTATTGTGCCCATCTTTGCATGAAATATTCTCCTGATATCTGTAACTTTCTTGAAGATATCTCTAGCCTTTTCCATCCTATTATTTTCCTCTATTTATTTGCATTGTTCATGGCACAATTTCTGATTTCCTCCTAAATTCTCTGAACTGTGAACTATTTAAAAAAGCCAAAAGAAAGAAGCAACCTACATAAACAGAAATGGATATAGAAGAAGTGGTATATATACACAATGGAATACTACTCAGCCATAAAAAAGATGAAATTCTGCCATTTGCAGCTACATGGATATACCTAGTGATTATTATACTTAGTGAAATCAGTCTCAGAAAGGCAGATACTGAATAGTATTGCTTATAGGAGGAATGTAAATAATAATACAAACAAAGGCATATAGAAAAACAGAAACATAAAGATAAAGAAAATAATCCAGTGGTAACCAGTGGTTAGAAGGAAGTGGAAGGCATATGTTAGATAGACAGGATTAAGACATAGAACCTACTAGGAATAAAGTTGATAACCAACAAGGGTACACTGTATAGCACAGGGAATAACAGCAATTATTTTGTAATAACATTTAATAGAATATAAACTATAAATCTCAAAAAAATCTCAAAAATGACAGAATGATCTCTGTTCATTTCCAAGGGAAAACATCCAATGTCACAGCAATCCAAGTCTGTGCCCCGACCAGTAATGCTGAAGAAGCTGAATTTGAATGGTCCTATGAAGACCTACAAGACCTTCTGGAACTAACACCCAGAAAATATGTCTTTTTCATTATAGGGAACTGGAATGCAAAAGTGGAAAGTCAAAAAATACCTGGAGTAACAGGAAAATTAGTCCTTGGGGTACAGAATGAAGCAGGTCAAAGGCTAACAGAGTTTTGCCAAGAGAACACACTGGTCATAGCAAACACTCTCTTCTGACAACACAAGAGAAGACCCTACACATGGACATCATCAGATAGCCAACACCAAAGTCAGATTGATTATATTCTTAGCAGCAAAGATGGAGAAGCTCTATACAGTCAGCAAAAACAAGAATGGAAGCTGACTGTGGCTCAGATCATGAACTCCTAATTGCCAAATTCAGACTTAAATTGAAGAAAGAAGGGAAACCCAGTAAACCATTCAGGTATGGCCTAAATCAAATCCCTTATTATTATACAGTGGAAATGACAAATGGATTCAAAGGATTAGATCTGATAGAGTGCCTGAAGAACTATGGACGTAAGTTTGTGACAATGTACAGGGGGCAGTGATCAAGACCATTTCCAAGAAAAAGAAACGCAAAAAGGCAAAATGGTTATCTGAAGAGGCCTTACAATAGCTGTGAAAATAAGAGAAGTGAAAGGCAAAGGATAAAAGAAAAGATATACCCATTTGAATACAGAGTTCCAAAGAATAGCAAGGAGAGATAAGAAAGTCTTCCTCAGTGATCAGTGCAAAGAAATAGAGGAAAACAATAGAATGGAAAGACTAGAGATCTCTTCAAGAAAATTAAAGATACCAAGGGAAATTTTCATGTAAAGATGGGCACAATAAAAGGCAGAAATGGTATGGACATAAGAGAAGCAGAAATTAAGAATAGGTGGCAAGAATACACAGAAGAACAATAAAAAGATCTTCACAACCTAGATAATCATGAAGGTGTGATCACTCACCTAGAGTCAGATATCCTGGAATATGAAGTCAAGTGGGCCTTAGGAAGCATCACTACTAACAAAGCTAGTGGAGGTGATGGAATCCCAGTTGAGCTTTTTCAAATCCTAAAAGATGATGCTGTGAAAGTGCTGCACTCAATATGTCTGCAAATACGGAAAACTCAGCAATGGCCACAGGACTGGAAAAGTTTGGTGTTCATTCCAATCCCAAAGAAAGGCAATGCCAACGAATCCTCAAACTACTGCATAATTGCCCTCATCTCACATGCTATCAAGGTAATGCTCAAAATTCTCCAAGCCAGGCTTCAACAGTATGTGAACCATTAACTTCCAGATGTTCAAGGTGGATTTAGAAAAGGCAGAGGAACAAGAGATCAAATTGCCAACATCTGCTGGATCATTGAAAAAGCAAGAGTTCCAGAAAAACATCTACTTCTGCTTCATGATTATGGTAAAGCCTTTGACTGTGTGGATCACAGCACACTGTGGAGAAGTCTTCAAGAGATGGGAATACCAAACCACTTGACCTGCCTCCTGAGAAATATGTATGCAGGTCAAGAAACAACAGTTAGAACTGGACATGGTACAAGAGACCAATTCCAAATCAGGAAAGGAATACGTCAAAGCTGTATATTGTCACCCTGTTTATTTAACTTATATGCAGAGTACATAATGAGAAACTCTGGGCTGGATGAAGTACAAGCTGGAATCAAGATTCCTGGGGGAAATATCAATAACAGAGGATGAGATGGCTGGATGGCATCACGGACTCGATGGACGTGAGTCTGAGTGAACTCCGGGAGATGGTGATGGACGGGGAGGCCTGGCGTGCTGCGATTCATGGGGTCGCAAAGAGTCGGACACGACTGAGCAACTCTACTGAACTGAACTGAAGTATATGTGCATATGAGTGAGAGACATAAGACATAAAGCTGTCTTATGTCTTACCTCCTTAAATATGGGGGTAAATATCAAAGAAAGTTAAAAGGGTGTTAAGTGGTAACCTCTGGAAATCAGTGATCCAGAGTTAGGAAAACAGACTGATTTTTCTAAAGTGATATACATTTATAGCATTAATGAAAAACAAGGGTTAAAAATTTTTAAGTATTTTCCTCACTACTCTCTAATTCCAAAAAGGCGGAAAAGTCTAGGCTTAGTGATGTCCTAGAAATGGCTGGTAAAATTATTTCCTTTTTCATGTTTACTTATACAAGTAGGCAATTTAAATAATCAATGAACTCCTGCTGGCAGATTCAAGACCTATACTGATCTCAAAAAGATATTGCCAGAAGAGACTCAAAGGCAATATTTAAAGTGTTTTAAAAGCACTTCACTGGGAATATAAAGACACAGTGTGGCAGACATAGACTTGAAACAACTTTATGAAATAGATATTATTATTTCTCAATTATACCGATGAGGAATCGGAGACTTGGAAAAGAAAAATACATTTGTCCAAAGGCTTGCGGGCTGTAGGGTGTAGAAGCCGGACAACCTTATTCCATTTTTAATCACTATACTTTCAGTTTCTCAATTCTTAGCTAGATTTTACAAGTGATTAGCTGTGTGATCTGGCAAGTTGTTTACATCATCTGTGTCTACTCTTCTACAGAATTAAAGGTTTATCTAGCTGTCTTTTTCAAGTACAGAATTCTGGGAAGGAGAACAACTTCCAGATTCAGAAGAGATTACAAGAGTAACATATAAGGTAAAAAGTAATTTAATAAAATTCTTGCCCTCCAACTAAAATAAAAATAATAAATCAAGACCTAATAAATAATGTATGATACTGTATTTCAATTCTGTTTCCTTCAGCAAAGAATAGCCACAATGATGGGTACTTATGAACCCTGACAAAGACCTAGAACAGACATAAAAGGCACTTCAATACTCTGATTCTTATGTATTACAGATCTAAAAGTCAAGTATTGGATTGTTAAAATCCAAGTCCCACTGTTGTCCCTTATCAGTTCTGAGACATTAGTTTTCTCATCAGGTGTAAACACATCAAAAGGATAATCACATATCACAGTTTATATCTGATGTCTGGGATAATTATTAATAGCATCCCCTTTAACTCTCAAAGGACTTCATAGAGAAGAATACATTACATGTTCACTCTAAATCATCAATAAAATAAGGAAATAACAAACCTATGATTTCAAATTTACTTAATAGGACTTCTGATTTCTGGTCCACCACATAAGGAGCCTGGAAGTTTCCACTGTGTCCTAACAAGTGAAAAGTCAACAACCCTTCTTAGATTCATCAGAGTAGTGAGGCCACAGAGCAAACCATTGCCCACTCCCCATATCTGGAGAGACAGATAGGTGAATACAGAGAATCACAGCTTACTGCAGCAGAAAGCCATAAGCAGATAATTCTGCAGGAACAAAGGACCCAGGCAGTAAAACCTAAACTGTAATTGATAAACTGCTGGAAGTTCAGTGTGGGCAGTCTTAATAGTTAAAAACTCCAGGAGGACCCAGTCATAGAGGGTACCCATACTTTTTTGAGTTTTGCCCCCAGGAGCTCAACCAGGTTCTCACAGTGAATATCTGAGAAAAAAAAAAAATGTCCTGTGCTTTAGGCAGGGGAAGAAAGAAACAACCTGATTTAAAAATGGGTGAAAGACCTAAACAGAAACCTTATCAAAGATATATAGATGGCAAGTAATTAATTCTTGCCTCTTCACCTTCACAATGCTATCCGTCTCAGCTCCAAGTATCCTTCCCTTTTCTTCTTTTTTTGGTTATTTCCTATTCATCCTTCAAAATACTATACAGGCCTCTCCTACAGGTTCTTAATCAGGCTCCCATAAATGTAAGTTTGGAACTTTTTCTCTGTGCCTCAAAACTCTCTGTGTACACTGAAATCATAGTTCTTATATGCTGCTGCTGCTAAGTTGCTTCAGTTGTGTCCGACTCTGTGCATCCCCATAGACGGCAACCCACCGGGCTCCCCCGTCCCTGGGATACTCCAGGCAAGAACACTGGAGTGGGTTGCCATTTCCTTCTCCGAGGCATGAAAGTGAAAAGTGAAAGTGAAGTCACTGAGTCGTGTCCAACTCTCAGTGACCCCATGGACTGCAGCCCACCAGGCTCCTCCATCCATGGGATTTTCCAGGCAAGAGTACTGGAATGGGGTGCCATTGCCTTAGGAATCTGCTTATTTGACTGTCTCATCCTCTAAGTCATGAGCTCTTGAAATAAGGACAATGTCTAATCTACATATTTCATACATATTCATAAGCAATTCTTATAGGTGCCAAACACAAAGTGGGAAGTCAATAAATGTTTATCTACCAAATGAAGAAATGAGTAAAAAGCATATTTATTTTTAGGTTTAGACAAGGATTGGAATACAAATTCCAAAAAAGAAACAGAATACCATTCTACTATGTTACCTAGGTTTGTTGTCAACACGGTGATTTTCCTACAACCACATTACCATTTCTTCCATTTATATATGCAACTAAATTATAAGTAGTGTGTTGTTTCATCTAATTAAGAAATGGGACAAAACCAAGCCATGAACAACATTAGCAGTTGCCAGAAAAGTAATCTGGGACACTATGTACACTGAAACAACAGCATTGAAAAACAAAATCAATGAAGAGTTAGTGTAAACATGTATACAGCTAAATTAAAAACAGACTTAGAAAACTAGATGTCCTTCAGTTAATGCATTTTTTTGTTTGTTTTCTTTTGGGCTTTGGTGGTATTCAGGGTGGGAGTTGAAGTAAATGCTCTTCTTTCTGTTTGGCAAGGGATTATGGAATATTTTACTTCTGAAAGCAATCAGTGATGAATAGGAACACTTTCATCTTTTTTTCCTATAAGTTTTCCATTAACATTATTTTCTTGTTACTTCCAACAATTCTAAATAACACAGTCTTCATTTCCAAAGTCATCTGGTAATACTACTGCATGTGATACTAGGTAAAATTAACTAAATAACAGAAAACATAAAAATTACTGCTGCTATACTAGTAGACACTCTATTTGCTCACCTATTTATCCTCAGAATCTAGCAAAGTACTTGAAAGATTTAATATTCATGAAAGAAAGGGAGAGAAGAGAGAGACAGCAAAGGGAGAAAGAAGATAAAGGAGAGAAAGGAGAATTATTCCAAAGAATAATTTGCAATACTTAGATAAGAGTGGTTCTTTCATTGAAAATCTGTATTCCAAAACATACTAAGGCAAGAAGAAGCAAAAGAAAATGAATCCACATACTGTAGTCTCCCTCCTATTTGCAGTTTCACGTTCTATGATTTCAGTTATCCGCAGTCAACTATGGTCCAAAAATAATAAATGAAAAGAAGGGACTTCCCTGGTGGTCCTGTGGTCCCATCTGCCTGCCAGTGCAAGGGACTTGGGTTTAATCCTTTATCTGAGAGGATCCCACTTGCCACAAGGCTACTAAGCCCATGTGCCATGGCCACCAAAGCCCACACTTTCTAAAGCCTGTGCTCGACAAAAAGAGGGGACAACGCAGTGAGAAATTCATGGACCACAACTGGAGAAAGCCTGTGCACAGTAACAAAGACCCAGCACAGCCAAAATTGCTTAATTAATAATTTTAAATTAAATTTAAAAGTAATACAATAAAAAATAAAAGTCAGAACTCAACAAAGTTCAAAACATCCAGGATTCAAATAAACATCACTAGATACACAAAGAAGGAAAAATGTGACCACAATGTAGGGTAGGAATCAGTCAGCAGTGTCTCTCTTAAAAACTTGGGATTCACAGATAATGTTAAAATATTAAAAACATGCATAAAATGTTTAAAGTTATAAAAGAAAACATGGAAATATAGGCACACCTCGTTTTACTGTGCTTTGCTTTATTGCATTTTGCAGATGCTGCACCTTTTTACAAATTGAAGATATGTGGCAACCCTGCATCATCAGATGATGGTTGGCACTCTTAGCAATGAAGCATTTTTAAATTTAATTTTTATCTTATAGTTGATTTACAATGTTGTGTGATTTTCAGATATACAGCAAAGTGAATCAGTTATGATACATATATCTATTCTTCTTCAGATTCTTTTCCCATATAGGTTATTATGGAATATTGAGTAGAGTTCCTTGTGCTATACTGCTGCTGCTGCTAAGTTGCTTCAGTCGTGCCCAACTCTGTGTGACCCCATAGACGGCAGCCCAACAGTCTCCCCCGTCCCTGGTATTCTCCAGGCAAGAACACTGGAATGGGTTGCCATTTCCTTCTCCAATATATGAAAGTGAAAAGTGAAAATGAAGTCACTCAGTCGTGTCCGACTCCCAGCGACCCCATGGACTGCAGCCCACCAGGCTCCTCCATAAGTGGGGTTTTCCAGGCAAGAGTACTGGAGTGGGGTGCCATTGCCTTCTCCGGTGCTATACAGTAGGTCCTTATTAGTGATCTATTTTTATATAGCAGTGTATATATGAGAAATGAAGTATTTCCTGCCATATGAATAAACAAGGATGTCACAGTTGTCTGTGATTCCAGCCCTCCAAATGTGAATTCCTGAGCCTTAAGGGCACTCAGGAAGAAGAGTACCTGTATGACCTGACAGCCATCAGGCTGTAGTCACTCCCTCTAGTGAGCTCAAGATGTGAAAAACACAGGATCCTGGCCCCAGGATAGCTGAGGTGCACATGAAAGGGATGATTTCAGTGAGTCCAGATTCTTGCATCGTTCCCTACAAAAAGTGAAAGTTGTTCAGTCGTATCCAACTCTTTGCAACACCATGGACTATACACTCCATGGAATTCTCCAGGCCAGAAAACTGGAGTGGGTAGCCTTTCCCTTCTCCAGGGGATCTTCCCAACCCTGGGATCAAACCCAGGTCTCCTGCATTACAGGCAGTTTCTTCACCAGCTGAGCCATAAGGGAAACCCAACACACACAAAGGAAAAAATATATAGAAAACACCCCCGACAGAGAAAAATGCTAAATTCCTNAGCCTTTCCCTTCTCCAGGGGATCTTCCCAACCCTGGGATCAAACCCAGGTCTCCTGCATTACAGGCAGTTTCTTCACCAGCTGAGCCATAAGGGAAACCCAACACACACAAAGGAAAAAATATATAGAAAACACCCCCGACAGAGAAAAATGCTAAATTCCTTAACTTGGGATATCTGGTTTCCTTTAATTAGCAATAATTTTTGATGTTCAGACTATCTGCCCTTTGTTGCTAAACTTCTATGTAACCTGGCTCCTCCCCTTGCCAACTTGGAGCAGTTCTCTCAGGGTCACTTGAGATGCTGTCTCCTGGGCTTAAAGTCCTAAAAATTCCCACTGAATAAAACATAACTCTCAAAGAGGTTGTGACTGTTTTTTAGCAGACAAGATGTTAATCCCAAACTCCTAATTTATCCTCCCCTACCTTTCCCCTTTAAAAGCAAACTTAAGAAAACGAAGTCTGTGAGTCTGTTTGTTTTGTAAATGAGATCGTTTGTATACTTTTTTTAGATTCTGCTTATAAGTGATATCATATGGTATTTGTCTTTGTCTAACTTACCTCATTTAGTATGATAAATCAATAAAGAATTTTTAAATTAAGGTATACACATTTTTTACACATGCTGCTGCACATTTAATAGACTGTAGTATACTATAAAAACAACTTTTATTTGGAAACCAAAAAAAAAAAAAAAANGTTAAAAAGGTGCTTTAACTGAAAAGAATAACTATAAAAATACATATATCAAGTTTCATATTTAGTTGGTGAAATTTGGAAAAATTTTCCATAAGTGGTATGAAAATGTACAGAATATCCATGAACACTGTCTTGGGAAATACAAAAAACAGAGTTATGATATAGGAAAAAGAAAAAAAAAAGTAGAAATTGGGAGGAAAACTACCATCTTTCATAGGCAGCAATTTTGTACATGTAGAAAACTTTAAGTAGATTATAACTAATAAATAAATGCAAAAAGACTTCTGGACAAAAGATGTATAACATCCATTTGTTTATGCATACAGACCTACTTATACACACTAACATAAGCAACTCACTATTTTCAGCCTCAAATCTGCTCTGCATAAAACAAGATATTTAACTATTCTCTGATCCTCTGGTCCTCTTGTATACACATCACTTGAATATCTGAAGAAAATTCTCCTTAGAAATGCAGAAACCCATATACTCTTTCTTCATAGAATTTCAGAGGTCTCTTTTACCTTTCTACTAGTTGGTTTCTAAATTTCTTTCCAGCTCCAAACATCTGTGTTTTCACAATTATGATATAGTCAGATCTTACACTCTCATGTATATATGTGAACATTCACCATTCATTTTGGGCCTCCTATAACACCCTAATACATCATGGTCACCCTATATTCCTAGAACATGGAAGTAGTATTCTACTCCTTTTAGACTTACTGAAATATTTTATTGTTTATAAAAGTATCTAATTAAATGAGTGCTGATAATTTCTTCCAATAACTTATAATATCTCATGAGGATAAATCTATCTACTCATAAGTTATTATGCATAATAGGCCTCCTATAACACCCTAATACATCATGGTCACCCTATATTCCTAGAACATGGAAGTAGTATTCTACTCCTTTTAGACTTACTGAAATATTTTATTGTTTATAAAAGTATCTAATTAAATGAGTGCTGATAATTTCTTCCAATAACTTATAATATCTCATGAGGATAAATCTATCTACTCATAAGTTATTATGCATAATAATTGCATATAATACTGTATTATATGTATGTATACATTTTAAAAATTTCTATATATTTCCCTCTTAAGATTCAATTTGTTGTTCTGTGTCATCTAATGCATATTTACTACATATCTTACTGGAACTTGACTTTTTAAAAGCAATAGTATTACACATATATCAAGGATTTAAAATAAATATGACATTCCCTTACACAGAGGGAAAATATGTTTAAGAAGGTAAAATGGATTCATTAACTGGGATACAGGTTTTTAAGTAAAGCATGACTGAGTTGTTTAATAGGGTAAAACCATTACCACAGAAGCTCCTGATGTTAAGAAGGATTAATGTACTTAAACGTACTATCGTTAAACTCCTGCTTTTAGGATATTTTTTCTTTCTCTTTTTTTATTACTTGGAGTAAAGGTACCAAACACATCTACCCCGGGCTTTGAAAGAAATTATTTTCTCATTTTGCAAATGAAGTCAGAAACCATCTCTAATTGATTAATGACAGTAAAATGCATGGTGACTCAAAGGGATGCAAACATGAACTGCATCTGAAAAAGGTGTGGCCCCACCACTGCCCTTGTGACATGGGATCATTTTGAAAGGTGATGAAATCTTTTGTCACTGACAGATATCAGGTACCATCAGTAAACTCACCTTGAGTTTAAGAAACATGGATGTTTAGATAAAGAAAACTTCTAACTCACTATTTCAAAGTCCATCTACCTCTGAGGGTGTAAGTTTCCACATCTGCAAAGTAAGGGCATTATACCAGAAAGGCTCTAATATTTCTGCAAATTATAATTTTCTATGAGTATTTGCTAAGAAAAAAAATACCTTTCTCAACTTTAAATTCATGTTTATATGTTAAGATACCCAATTATTTCTTTACTTTCAAGTGAACTTTAGCATAAGGCAAAATGACATAAGATATCATAAAACAAAACAGTGCTTCACTTTAAAGTTATATTAAAACAGCCATTGTATATACAATTAATCATTTTATGTAGGATCAGAAATAATTTTATTTCCATTCTGCTACACAATGTAGAAGGCAAATGTAACATATATGATACTGCCCAACCAGACAATATTCCTAATATTCATAAAGCCAACTGTTTTCTGCTCCAGTGGTGCAATGAATTAATTTAAACTGAGTGTATCTCAATATAAATTTTGAAATGCCTTTGCTATGTTCCTTCTATTAAAATTTGCATGTATTAAAAATTCATTAGATACCAAGTGAGTTCCTGAAAATCTTCTTAAACCTGTTATTTTATGTAGTTTATATCCATTCACCTTGATTTATACAAATTATTGATGTGTGGATTAATGAGTCATCACATCCTATATAAGATCATATTTCCCCTTATTGTATTATGATTAAAACATTATATTCTGAAAGAGGAAAATATTACTGGCAATGTGGGTTTTGATGTATACATCTTATTAAGACCAGAGGATGTCAAGGCATTTTATTGTGCTGCCAAGAGAATGAAAGACATAAAAAGGCCAAGTATGAGCAAAGTAATAAAAGAACTTATCTTTGTGTCCCTTTAAGAATTAATTTATTTTTAGTTTCATTCCTATTAACAGTCTTCATTTTTTACCTTAATCAGATGCTTTTGTACTAAGATGCAGTTTTAGCTCTTATGATAGACTNTGAGCAAAGTAATAAAAGAACTTATCTTTGTGTCCCTTTAAGAATTAATTTATTTTTAGTTTCATTCCTGTTAACAGTCTTCATTTTTTACCTTAATCAGATGCTTTTGTACTAAGATGCAGTTTTAGCTCTTATGATAGACTATTACTTCAATTTATAATCAAATAGCCGAATATCTATTTTCTATCTCAGTTCAGTTCAGTTGCTGAGTCATGTCCGACTCTTTGTGACTACTTCATTTTTTACCTTAATCAGATGCTTTTGTACTAAGATGCAGTTTTAGCTCTTATGATAGACTATTACTTCAATTTATAATCAAATAGCCAAATATCTATTTTCTATCTCAGTTCAGTTCAGTTGCTGAGTCATGTCCGACTCTTTGTGACCTCATGGACTGCAGCACGCCAGGCTTCTCTGTCCATCACCAACTCCTGGAGCTTACTCAAACTCATGTCCATCGAGTTGGTGATGCCATCCAACCATCTCATCTTCTGTCATCCCCCTCTCTTCCCTCCTTCAATCTTTCCCAGCAACAGGGTCTTTTCTAAGGGATCAGTTCTTCACATCAGGTGGCCAAAGTATTGGAGTTTCAGATTCAGCATCAGTCCTTCCAATGAATATTCAGGACTTACTTCCTTTAGAATGGAATGGCTTGATCTCCTTGTAGTCCAAGGGAGTCTCGAAGAGTCTTCTCCAACAGCACAACTCAAAGCATCAATTCTTCTGTGCTCAGCTTTCTTTATGGTCCAGCTATCACATCCATACATGAATACTGGAAAAACCATAGATTTGACTAGACAGACTTTTGTTGGAACGTTTTTAATATGCTGTCTAGGTAGGTCATAGCTTTTCTTCAAGAAGCAAGCATCTTTTAATTTCATGGCTACAGTCACCATCTGCAGTGATTTTGGAGCCTGAAAAAATAAAGCCTCTCAGGGTTTCCGTAGTTTCCCCATCTATCTGCCATGAAGTGATAGGACTGGATGACATGATCTTTGTTTTTTTCACTGTTGAGTTTTAAGCCAGTTTTTTCACTTTCCTCTTTCACCAAGAGGCTCTTTAGTTCTTTTTCACTTCCTGCCATAAGGGAGGTGTTATCTGCATATCCAAGATTATTGATATTTCTCCCAGAAATATTGATTCCAGCTTGTGCTTCATCTAGCCTGGCATTTTGTATGATGTACTCTGCATGTAAGTTAAATAAACAGTGTGACAATATACAGCCTTGTCACACTCCTTTCCCAGTTTGGAACCAGTTCATTGTTTCATGTTCGGTTCTAACTGTTGCTTCTTGATTTGCATACAGATTTCTGCATACAGGGAAGGTGGTCTGGTATTTCCATCTCTTTAAGAATGTT
>SJYX01024515.1:536439-586584 GCA_006410675.1 Oreotragus oreotragus
ACCCCTGGTCAGGGAACTAGATCCCACATGCTGCAACTAAGAGTTGGCATACGACAACGAAGACTAAAGATCCAGTGTGCTGCAACTAAGACCCGGAGCAGCCAAATAAACAATCAGTTCAGTTCAATCGTTCAGTCGTGTACGACTCTTTGCGACCTACGGACTGCAGCACACCAGGCTTCCCTGTCCATCACCAACTGCCGGAGTTTACTCAGACTCATGTCCACTGAGTTGGTGATGCCATCCAACCAACTCATCCTCTGTCATCCCCTTCTCCTGCCTTCAATCTTTCCCAGCATCAGGATCTTTTCCAGTGAGTCAGTTCTTTTCATCAGGTGGCCAAAGTATTGAAGTTTCAGCTTCAGCATCAGTCCTTCCGATGAATATTCAGGACTGATTTTCCTTAGGATGGACTGGTTGGATCTCCTTGCAGTCCAAGGGAGTCTCAACAGTCTTCTCCAACACCACAATACAAAAGCATCAATTCTTCAGCCCCCAGGTTTCTTTATAGTCTAACTCTCACATCCATACATGACTACTGGAAAAACCATAGCTTTGACTAGATGGACCTTTGTTGGCAAAGTAATGTCTCTGCCTTTTTAATATGCTGTCTAGGTTGGTCATAACTTCTCTTCCAATAAACAAACAAATAAATATTAAAAACAACAACATTGTACAAGTGTGTAATGTGGACAACCCAATCCACAGTATTCATCAAGTTATCTTCCAGAGATCAACACAAATATCATTTACTTGATAGGTCAGATCTTTGACATGATATAAGGCTAATCTAAAATCACAATTGTAGTTTAGTGAGTACTTGAGTAATTACTTGCTAAACATCTGGCTTTCTCACTAGAATAGATAGAATGCAAATTCCACAAAGGCAGGGATCAGATTTGTTTTGTTCATTGCTGCGTGCACAAATGAACAACACCAATTTATTGAATCAACTGCCATGAGTTTATAAATTATGAGTATTATCTTTATCATGGAAATAAAGATTTTCTCAAGTATTATATCAGGATTAGATGAATAACTTTGATAAAACCAGCTTTGTATAATTAGGACAGTTATTGGTACATTGCAGCAATTTTTTATAGAAAAGCCAACTGAACCCAGTATTCCTATTTTAACCTGACTAGTTTAGTAATGCAAGTGATCCAAAAGCAGAAATAAGAGGAAAAAAAGAAAAGAAAAACTAAATAACACTGTTAGTTTCTGCAAATACCTTTAAAAATTGTCTCAATTTGGAAATGAACATTCTGGGTTCTAAATTCAAATAAAATAGGCACAATAAAATAAATAACAGAAGCATAAAAAACTCTATGAATTTGACCTGCATGGAATGCATAAACCAACATGCAGACATATACCAAAAAAAAAAAGTTTTGATACTATGGAAAATGTCATACACTAACTTCAAAATTTGATAATTTAATTTAAAAAGTTCACCCATTTATTTGTTTTTTATTTTCTTCAGTTATTTTTACAAGACAAAGCATACAAAGCGAATATAAAATATACAAAAAGAAAACCCTCATAAAGAACAAACAAACAAAAAAAAAAGAAATAGAAGAAATGAGGGAGTATTGCATAACTTTCTAACCCATCCTTGCCTGAATATGACCCTGCCGATGTCTTACCAAATAACTCACTGCAGTGTATATTAGAACTAATTTTAGTATAGGTTTCAGGATGGCAACTATGTAATGTGTAAGTTTCACAGATTTTTTTCAGTGTTAAAAGGTAGATACCCATTTTTATTGGGAGAGGCAGTGACTTAAATTTTGCTTAAATTGAGATTACAAACCTACTATAAACCTCGTTTATTATCACATTTAGCACTCGCACAGATCTTTGAATTAGATACCAAAATTTGTATGTTCAGGGAACACAGATAAATGTTACTCAACAAGGAAACTTTTGGTAATCATGCAAAGTCAGGCTGGAAAGTTCCTCTGTACTCTTTCAGGTGACTATGAATTTTTGCTGTAAGGATCTCATAAAACATAACTGATAAAAAAAAGCACTACTGTAAAAATTCAAAGCAAGTAGTTTAAAATTGTATATTTAGTAAGCTATACTGCAGACTTTGGGAATAATGTTGACAAACAGTATCAGAGACAAAGCACAAGTTAAATTTTAGAACACAGAGGTCTGAGTACTATAGTTACTCCAGGTGGGTTTGGACTTCATCTTGGACTCTAATTCCCTCTCCTCTCTAACAATACTTATCAGAGATTTTGTCCCACATAAATAACTCTGCTAAAAAGAAGAAAGTAACAAAACATTGTAAATCAACTGAATTTCAATAAGTTGTTTACATGTTTAAGTTAATTAATGAATAGTGCTTCATGAGGAAAGGAGAAATTATGGAAGTTGCAGATGTTAAACTTAGATTTACCAGTGGTACTTTGTCATTAATTTTAAACAGTTCTGATGGTCATATCTCATAATAAAATGATGGTAATGTTGTATACCTTCAGGGATTGCTTGGCAGATTAAAGTTATTTAAATGACTAATGAATGGTAACCATTATTATTTCAATCAGTGAATCAAATCACTGAAACATAAATTTTGGCATTAAAATGAATAAAATACTAGAATCAGTTAGTCTAGTTCCTGTTGTATGGTAAAATGCAGTTCTAGACCAGATATCTGCAAAGCATCTCCAGATGTTTTTCAGCAAGATCATTTTTCTTTTAAAAGACTTCAAAAGTAATACCACGAATGTAAAACCTATTATGGATAGGCCTGGAAATGCCATCTTAACCAAGTCATAAAGGCTAAAATCAACAGTAAACATTCATGTAGACATTAGGATATAAGAAAGTCACTAATCTCTGTGGTATCCTTCCTCAAAACCCCAAGTCTAATTATGAGACACAGCAGACAAACCCACGCCAAGAGACATTCTGTCGTATCAGTATGCTTTAAAGTTACAAGGTAAAATAAACACATAAATAATAAAACAAGGAAAGACTGACAAACAAGCACAGATTGAAGAAGACTAAGAAAGTTGGTCAAGTGAATCATGGTATCCTACATTGAATCCTGGGTCAGAAAAAGAGTATTACTGAAGCCATTTGTGAAATACAAGTTTGTAGTTAGCTAATAGCATTGCATCATTAGAAAAGACTCTGATGCTGGGAGGGATCAAGGGCAGGAGGAGAAGGGGACGACCGAGGATGAGATGGCTGGATGGCATCACGGACTCGATGTTCGTGAGTCTGGGTGAATTCTGGGAGTTGGTGATGGACAGGGAGGCCTGGCGTGCTGCGATTCATGGGGTCGCAAAGAGTCGGACACGACTGAGCGACTGAACTGAACTGAACTGAATAGCATTGCATCAGTGTTAATGGCAGTTTTGAGAAGTACAAGATATAAGGGCTGTTGACATTAGGGATGACTGTATGGAGAGCATATGAGACCTCTTTGTACTATTTTGGCAACTTTTCAGTAAATCTGAGGGCTTTCCCGGTGGCTCAGGTAGTGAAGAATTCACTTGAAATGCCAGAGACCCAGGTTCCATCCCCAGGTTGGGAAGATCCTCTGTAGAAGGGCATGGCAATTCCCGTTCCAGTATTCTTGCCTGAAGAATTCCATGGACAGAGGAGCCTGGGGACTATAGCCCATGGGGTCACAAGAGTCAGATTTTTTTTTTTCACTTTCAGTAAATCTAAAATTATTTCAAAATGGAAAGTAATAAACCAAAAACATAAAGCAAATTCCTTTTTACCACTAATTGTGACCTGAAGTTCAGCTTATCTTTTGTTTTGTCTTATTTCATACTGTTTCCATTTTTCTAAAACATAACTTCATTTGACAAACCTTTCTTTAGATTCTTTATAAGATTTCTGACTTTTAAAAATTGACTGGCAAAGTTCAAGAAAACTTATTCCCTGATCATTTCTTTACGCTGCCAATGTCATTCACATTCAAGATCTTTGACCTACAATTTTTCTAACTAAATTTCTACAGTGTTGACTGCCATACAAAGAAACATAAATACCATCCTCTGAGAATTGTATGTGCTATATATAGAGAGAAACACCATCTCTCAAAGGTTCAGTTTATTTTAAATTCATCATAAAATAAGTATGGGGGAAAAGTCTGATAGTCTGGCTGAAATAATATATTTATTTAATCAATACAATTCACACTTTTGGCTTCATCCCCTACTGTTCACTGTACAGAGAGCCACAGCACATAATACAGCAGAACTGAAAAGTAAAGTAGCCATCCTATCCTCAAGTAAATTACAGAGTAAGATCACACACGAGTACCAACTTCAATATGTCATGAGTAGAGGTATCCTGGTAGATATAAATTTCCAATAACTGTATCAAATTATGCTTTTATGTTAGTCCCTTAGCTACTAATGCTAGTAGGAGGGCACTGAAGAGAACTAGACCAGTTTTTACTTTGACACAAGTTTTCCCCTGAGGTTCACTCTTATCTCTGATCTATACACCAAGCACTAAATGAGCCCCTGACTTGGACAACTTCCTCCCCAAATGTTCACTAATAGCTTCCATTTACACAAAAATGTTACCAAGAAGTGAAATGACCTTAGCAACTAATCCAGAATGACTATTTCTATCTTAATTCTACGTTCATGCTTCTTTATTCATATACCATAGTTATCTAAGAGTGAGGGATAAGCCCTATTTCTGGGTCAGAGGCAATGGTAGGTGAAGGATAAAAGGATGAAATCCAGAACCAGAACAACTGAGACAGATACAGTGATGAGGTGGCAGCAAACGGCAAATCAGTAGGGTGGTAACAGATTAGGGAGTTCGAAAAAGCAGACAGCTTGAGGAGATATGGCTCAAAACCCATCCAACATTCAGGTATCAAGAAGTATGCCTAAAATGGAGATCAATTTGTTCAGTCAGACAAGGTTTTGGACAAAAGAATCAGATATAGCACACAAGATATTAGAGGACCTTCAGTTCAGGAAAAATCTGACCCGACAACTGTATGGAATTTTTACCATTTCTTGCTGAAATAAGATGTACTGAGTATGGCTAATCAGGTAAAGCAAAGTCCAGTCTACTTGCTGAACCAAAGTGATTCTCTTTTCCAAACCCATATTCTGAAATATAAGAAGTTAAATTCAAGATATTCTATCCACAAAATGTAGTGCTTTTACCTTTATCTTTGACAAAGCCACCAGAAACACCAGATCATTTAATCAATTGATAATTCTTTTAATTTTTCATACCCTTCTATAATAAACAGATAAATGCATCTACTCACAAATGTCTTTGACATTCATCCCCTTTCCTTTATGTTATTGTTTTGATTTTACTGCTCATCACTTCTCATAAGAAAATTTTCAACAACCTCTTAAATGTTTTCCTTACTAAGTTTCTTTTCCATACTTAGTTAGTTTGCACAGAGCCTGGCATGATCACATCACCCACAGCCCAAGAATCATTGACTGCTTCCAGGATGAGCTTACCTTTTAGAATGAAAATTGTAGGTCTTTCCTGAACAGGCTGTAACATATACTTTACAGAAAATCTGCCTTCTCAAGCAGACTTAATTGACCTGCATGAGACTTTGTCCACTATATTTGATCACAATCTTCCCAACTCTAAACATGTCCCCATATCTACACCTTTCCCTCATTATTGCTCTAAGTAATCATCCTTGCTCCCACCTCTGCTTGTGAAAAATATCACCATCCTTTACAGTTCAGTTTATGTTCCACTATGCCTTTCAATCACTTAATGTTGCTGCTGCTGCTTCTGCTGCTGCTAGGTCACTTCAGTCGTGGCCGACTCTGTGCCAACCCGATAGTCAGCAGCCCACCAGGCTCTCCCGTCCCTGGGATTTTCCGGGTAAGAACACTGGAGTGGGGTGTCATTGCCTTCTCTGCAATCACTTAATAGTTCCTATTAAATGTTTCCTTAGCCTCCATGTTACTATACATGATATTTACAATCTTACTTCACACTAATCAAATTGGCTTTCTTCATCAATTGATTATCAGCCATCAAGGTGAAGAGGTCTCTCTGGTTAAGCTCTGTATAACTCAACAACCATCTGAATTGAATGATTAAGAACTAGGTTGACCAGTTTGGAAGGACATTAGAATTTGGATAGAGGACCAAGAGAAAAGCAAAATAAGGAACGTATATAAGGCAAGATTTTATAAAAAGAACAACCCCAAGACTAGACTATCCCATAAAACACACCTAACATTAGCAGAGAAAACTAACTGCTAACAGATAAAACAATAGATTTTGAGTATCTGACACTGAAAAAAAAAAAAAAAAAACAAACATGTTCTTTCTCTTGTTGCTCAAAATGATGCTCCTCATTAGACTAGCCAAAGATTCTCCATATGTGACTCTCAGTAAAATTTATAAACTGTCGTTAACCATTATATACAGAAAACTACCTAGAGGTGCTGCTCTTAACAATACATCACTTGGATGAATCATCTGCTTCTGTATATATTTTCATAGGTATGAGCCAAAGTAATCAGGATGGGAAAAACAAACATTCCACGTGTTCAGAATTTCAATTGTAACATTACTTTCATCTAATGGGTACTAAATAGGAGATCCAAATTCACTCATCTCCATCATCACAGGCAGTCACATTGGAATATTGTCAAACAAACTGACTTTCATCGCCATGTGTGTGACATGTACCATTTTTGCCATCTGACTCATGTTGTGTTTGTCGGGCTATACTGCCAATGCAAGGAGGAAACTTCTTGCTTCATTTCACTCTAACACAGATAGATACAATTCAACATTTTCGACAGATAATTTTTCAAGAAAGAAAACAGGAACATAAATAGCAGCCCACTCAAGGGGAAAATTAAAAAAAAAAACATCGCCTGAAAACCTGTATTTTGGGGAGAGAGAAGCTATATAGGACATTTAAATTCTATTGCCAGTACTACTATCTACAGCCTTCCAACACCTGAGCATCTACCTAACTCCCCTCCTGCGTACTCTCTCTAATTAAAACCAAATGAACCTGTCCCTTTAGTTCAGTTATTGTGGCAGAGACAGTACAGTCAACCACACAGTCCATGTGCTTCACTACATTACCCAGACTCCCTGAAATTATGTGAGGACTTGTGAATAGTTCTAACACATGGCCTATGATGAATACACACCCATTCTCACAAAGAGCAGAGCTCTCTCCCTGTGATTCCTTCACTCATCACAAGGACTAAAAAAGGCAACAAGAAGTGATGAGGATCATTTTGTCATTATATAAAAACTTGGATAGGTATTGGGAATCACAGTGGATTTTGCACCTGTGAGAAACGAACTACTGCATTCAGCTGCTTAGAGGTTGAGGCTGTTACTGCAGAACAGCCTAGCCTACTCTGATGTAGTTAGGTTTTGAGCTTTCAGGCTATAGGGAAGAATCAACAAATGTTGTTCATATGTTTATGGTGCTTACAGATAATAGATATATTTTCATAGGTATGAGCCAAAGTAATCAGGATGGGAAAAACAAACATTCCACGTGTTCAGAATTTTCAATTGTAACATTACTTTCATCTAATGGGTACTAAATAGGAGATCCAAATTCACTCATCTCCGTCATCACAGGCAGTCACATTGGAATATCGTCAAACAAACTGACTTTCATCGCCATGTGTGTGACATGTACCATTTTTGCCATCTGACTCATGCTGTATTTGTCGGGCTATACTGCCAATGCAAGGAGGAAACTTCTTGCTTCATTTCACTCTAACATAGATAGATACAATTCAACATTTTCGACAGATAATTTTTCAAGAAAGAAAACAGGAACATAAATAGCAGCCCACTCAAGGGGAAAATTAAAAAAAAAAAACATCGCCTGAAAACCTGTATTTTGGGGAGAGAGAAGCTATATAGGACATTTAAATTCTATTGCCAGTACTACTATCTACAGCCTTCCAACACCTGAGCATCTACCTAGCTCCCCTCCTGCGTACTCTCTCTAATTAAAACCAAATGAACCTGTCCCTTTAGTTCAGTTATTGTGGCAGAGACAGTACAGTCAACCACATGGTCCGTGTGCTTCACTACATTACCCAGACTCCCTGAAATTATGTGAGGACTTGTGAATAGTTCTAACAAATGGCCTATGATGAATACACACCCATTCTCACAAAGAGCAGAGCTCTCTCCCTGTGATTCCTTCACTCGTCACAAGGACTAAAAAAGGCAACAAGAAGTGATGAGGATCATTTTGTCATTATATAAAAACTTGGAAAGGTATTGGGAATCACAGTGGATTTTGAGCCTGTGAGAAACGAACTACTGCATTCAGCTGCTTAGAGGTTGAGGCTGTTACTGCAGAACAGCCTAGCCTACTCTGATGTAGTTAGGTTTTGAGCTTTCAGGCTATAGGGAAGAATCAACAAATGTTGTTCATATGTTTATGGTGCTTACAGATAATAGAGAACACTTTGGAAATCAACTCTGAAAACAGATCATATGAAGAAGCTTTATAAAAGTTCCTTTCCATATTACATTGTGTGCACATATGTATTACATATGTAATGGTTCTCAATTCTGGTAATTAAATATGAAATATACAATTAGTATAAATTAAATATTAAATATGCATGATTTTATAAATGATAATAAGAACAAAGCTAGTGGAGGTAATGGAATTCCAGTTGAGCTGTTTCAAATCCTGAAAGACGATGCTGTGAAAGTGCTGCACTCAATATGCCAGCAAATTTGGAAAACTCAGTAGTGGCCACAGGACTGGAAAAGGTCAGTTTTCATTCCAATTCCAAAGAAAGGCAATGCCAAAGAATGCTCAAACTACCGCACAATTGCACTCATCTCACACGCTAGTAAAGTAATGCTCAAAATTCTCCAAGCCAGGCTTCAGCAATATGTGAACCGTGAACTCCCTGATGTTCAAGCTGGTTTTAGAACAGGCAGAGGAACCAGAGATCAAATTGCCAACATCCGCTGGATCATGGAAAAAGCAAGAGAGTTCCAGAAAAACATCTATTTCTGCTTTATTGACTATGCCAAAGCCTTTGACCTGTACCGGGGCTGGACCCTGGCACCTGCCTTAGTTAATGTATCATCAAATAGCTCAGAATTAGCAGGAACCTTCTCCCAGTGTTCACTTTGTTACTGAGTCTGTAACATCGAATCAGTAAATCTTTTGTACTCCTGCCATATTTGAATGCCATTAAAAGTGCTGTTGGCATTTTTCAAAGGCTAGTAGAAACTCCAGCCAGGTAACAAATAAGCTAATGACTCTTCATTTTAATTAACAATGAAGGGGTTCTTAACACTGAGGAGTTTGATTTTTGACACTCAAGTCCCACTATCTCTTCCCTTCCTTCTCAGGTTTGTCCTTAGAAACTTAGTTGAATATTAGGATTTAGTAAAGATTTTGGGCAAAAATCATTCTAAGCAGGATGTCTCTTTGGCATTACAAAGCAATGGTATTTATCAACAGTAATTTCTATTTTTATAAATGCGAGATCATGTGAGTTTGTAAGACAGAGCTGTCTATTTGTTAGAGTGAGATTCTTCATGCTCTCCCATGACAAGAAGAGGCACAAGGCTAATAATTTATCTATTCACTCTCTGATTTTACTTTGAAAGCAGTAATTCTTCCAGCACTGATTTATGTATGTGTCAAATGTGATTTCTGGTAAATATTTACACGTTGTATATACAGAAACTTCATTTTTAAGAGTACCAGTAATCTATCAACATAAAGATATATTGATTTTTTTTTATAATGTGAAATCCCACAAATCCACATTAAATTAAAACAAAACCAGGCTGAATGAAGATGTTTCCGTTTTAGAAAATGTTTAAAGGAAGCAGTCTTATTACTTCTACACATATATGCCTTATAGGGATACAGTTGTTATTGGTCAAAGTCTTGAGATTATTTAGTTTCATAAACAGGTGGGAATGAGCTAGAGTTAATATCCATCCAGAATATTAAAACAATTCAAGAAAATATGTAAAATAAGGTGTTGCCAGCAGTTCAAGTCCTGCTTTGAAAATGCATGTTCTCTCATGATCAAAAATGGATTTTATCAAAGCTATGGGAACTTTAAGCTTGAAAATATCACATCCCAGAAAATCGTGCATTGTAAAACATGGCATTTTCAGTTTTCTCTCAATGTCTTGATTTTCAATTGGATGACACTTTTTAATGTTTACAACTGTTGTTTGGAACTCTTAAAACTTCATACAAAACCATTTTGTTTATTTGCATCAATTCCCTGGACAGCTTCACAAACTGAAGTATTTGTGATACCTGGTAGTACATTACATTAGCACATCTCAAGTTGTATTTGTGCTAAACATGAACTTTCACAATTCTTTATACATATATTCCTTGTGGCAGAAGAAAAGATAATATAGGCTTTCGGTAAGTATCTTGATAGGAAGAGAGTGTTCTGCTCCTTTCTCAGTTCAGTTCAGTTGCTCAATCATGTCCGACTGTTTGCAACCCCATGGACTACAGCATGCCTGGCTTCCCTATCCATCACAAACTCCCAGACCTTGCTCAAATTCATGTCCATCAAGTTGGTGATGCCATCCAACCATCTCATCCTCTGTTGTCCCCTTCTCCTGCCTTCAATCTTTCCCAGCATCAGGGTCTTTTCAAGTGATACAATTCTTCGCATAAGGTGGCCAAAATATTGGAGCTTCAACTTGAATATCAACCTTCCAATAAATATTTAGGACTGATTTCCTTTAGGATGGACTGGTTTGGTCTCCTTGCAGTTCAAGGGACTCTCAAGAGTCTTTTCCAACATCACAGTTCAAAAGCATCAATTCTTTGGTGCTCAGCTCCTTTCCCATTGGTTGTAAATCCTAAAAATTACCTTGAATCAGCATATCTACAAATCTGTGTTCCCCCACATAAAATCTGTGGCTCACAACTCACCTTCCATCCTGAGTACTTGCCTTTTCACTACTCAAGTGTGGACTGCAATAACGCTCTGTTTCCATGCCCTTTGTCAGGTTCCTTTGTCATTCCTCCCACTAAACCATTCAGTTCAGTCGCTCAGTTGTGTCTGATTCTTTGCAACCCCACGGACTGCAGCAAGCCAGGCTTCCTTGTCCATCACCAACTCCTGGAGTTTTCTAAACTCACGTCCATCGAGTCGATGATGCCATCCAACCATCTCTTTCTCTGTTGTCCCCTTCTTTTCCTGCCTTCAATCTTTCCCTTCATCAGGGTCTTTTCTAATGAGTCAGTTCTTTGCATCAGGTGGCCAAAGGATTGGAGTTTCAGCTTCTGCATCAGTCCTTCCAAAGAATATTCAGGACTGATTTCCTTTAGGATTGACTGGTTGGATTTCCTTGCTGTCCAAGGGACTCTCAAGAATCTTCTCCAACACCACAGCTCTGGAGAAGTCCATGGGCTGTATAGGAAAATTCATTCCATTGGAAACAAATGTTTCTGAAGTGTTTTTTAAAATAGAGCCCTTCCATCTCCTGTCAGAATCATTTTAGTGTGCATTTTGGAATGTAGATGCTTAGGTTACATCTCACTGAATCAGAATCCTTTGGAAGAGGTATCTGAAAATAGACATATGACCCAGTAATGATCATAATGTCTTTTTGCAACCATAGACTATACTGGCAAAAACAATTCAAGCAGATGAACTGAATCCTGGATCAAAATTTGCAGTGATCTCACTGCAAATGGTGACTGCAGCCATGAAATTAAAAGATGCTTACTCCTTGGAAGAAAAGTTATGACCAACCTAGACAGCATATTCAAAAGCAGAGATATTACTTTGCCAACAAAGGTCTGTCTAATCAGGGCTATGGTTTTTCCATTGGTTATGTATGGATGTGAGAGTTGGACTGTGAAGAAGGCTGAGTGCCGAAGAATTGATGTGTTTCAACTGTGGTGTTGGAGAAGACTCTTTAGAATCCCTTGGACTGCAAGGAGATCCAACCAGTCCATTCTGAAGGAGATCAGCCCTGGGATTTCTTTGGAAGGAATGATGCTGAAGCTGAAACTCCAGTACTTTGGCCACCTCACGCGAAGAGTTGACTCACTGGAAAAGACTCTGATGCTGGGAGGGATTGGGGCAGGAGGAAAAGGGGACGACTGAGGATGAGATGGCTGGATGGCTTCACTGCCTTGATGGATGTGAGTCTGAGTGAACTCCAGGAGTTGGTGATGGACAGGGAGGCCTGGCGTGCTGTGACTCATGGGGTCGCAAAGAGTCGGACACGACTGAGCGACTGAACTGAACTGAAGTTTCTTGATACCTTTACAAGAAAGTTATTTTCAGTCTCTTTTTTTCCTGCTTAAAAGCATATGGTAAATTCTAGCTTTTATAATCTTACATATAAACTCAAGATAGTCTTCGATCAATTTACTTGTTTGTCTTTTTCCTTTTTATTTTGGGATTCATTAAAACCATTTGGATCATGTAACTAAAGAGTCAAGAAACAGATCTTCAGGTATACAGCAAGATCCAAGTGATTAAGCAATATATTTAAAAAATATATCTCTATCATGCAGCTCTATTTATTTCTCTCTGTAGTCTTTCACTTTTAGGTTAGTTATTTCCAAGTAATTCCAAAAATAGTCTCTAAGGTAATCTCAGTAAATACCCATTCCCCTATTCTTGCCTGGAGAATTCCATGGACAGTACAGTCCATGGGGTTGCAAAGAGTCGGAGGCTCATTCCTTATACCTGATGATTGAAAGGATGGGATAAATTTTAAGCATGCACCCCTTTCCCAATCTTTGGCAATAATCTTTGGGTCCCAACAAAATCATATGGATTAAAAATGAGGTGGATGAGGTTAACAAAAAGAAACTCAAACTGTTGCATCCGAAACTGGGGGAACACGTAAGAGGAGATCGAAACCAACAGGTGTCATCCATAATTTAATATATTTATTATTCATGGCTTTCTCAATAAACTTTAAGGGTATATATATATTTAAAAGCCTCATGTATGATTGCTCTGGGGGAGAGAATAAGGAAAACCACAAAAATGCTATGAAGTTGAGTTCAAGCCCTAAAGATCAAGTCAAGCCAATGCACAGAAGTATGCTCAGGTGTGTCGAACCCTCTGTGGCCCCATGGATGAAGCCCAACAGGTTCCTCTGTCTGCGGAACTTTTAAGGCAAGAATACTGGAGCAGGTTGCCATTTTCTATTCCAGGGAATCTTCCCGACCTAGGAATCAAACCTGTGTCTTTTATGTCTCCTGAAATCTTTACCACTAGCACCACCTGGGAAGCCCTCAAACCCTAAGGATACTTACTCTCAACACAAAATCTGATTCAGTTAAAAACAGATATTTTTAACTGAATACCAGTTTCTAACAAATATTCTAGTCCTCAAAGGACGCTTATCAAGCACTTAAGAGAAAATTCTCTTTTTTAAAAAACACTGATGAAAATAACCTCTTTGGAATATAAAAATGTCTTGATAAATGAATACTTTGAGTTTGTAACATGGACATAAGATACAACAACCCATACCACTTAAATATAAATTTTAGTGACAATAAGGATGTTTCTAAGAACTAGATTTAAGTTTGTTTCAGTGGTTGCACATTCCAGATGTTTGTATTTATTGTTTGCTGGTTAATAAATACAGATTTGGAATTAACTGACAAATTTGCTGTTCACATTTCTTTCCAGATTTGTGGCTCTGTGTGCCCAACTTGCCTTCCTAGAACACTATGGAATTCTTTTATTTCACAAGGCAGAAATATCCACCAGATGGTATAAGTACACACACATAAAGCCCAGATGCCAATATTTTCAAAACTTCATTTTTAATGAATGTTGGATGAACACAAACATGCATTATGTGCTGGTTGACATTCGATAGTATTCAAATTCTGTGGGAAAAGTTGAGAATGCTCTCTGCTATAATATTCTCTGTCCATATGAAATCATGGAAAGTGAGATAGGATGGAATATAGGTGAAATTTTGTTGCCTGAAATATATTAGAGATAATTGTAAATACTGAATTAAGGTACAAAAACTCATCTGCGTAAATGCAACAATAAGATGACTTTACTTAATAGAAACATATGTGGAAAGATTTGGGAGCCTCAACATAGAACTTCATGGGATGCGTTCTGAAATAATAGAAGTTAACGTGATGACGAGGAAGATAAATTCAGGAGATGACAGTCTTCTTCCAGTATGCCCTAGCATGAAAACACATGGGGAATTTTGTGAAGTTCTGGGCAATGAGCATTACGTGGACAATGACAAATAGGAATTCACCCAGAAAATAATAGCTGTGTCATATGGGGAATGCTTATTACAAATGGAACTATTTAAGTTGGAGCAAAGAAAATGTAGAAGAGACAAAGCACTATTGCAAACCTGCCACATGGAAGAATTTGTGAAAATGATAGAGGGCAAGCTTCTCATTAACATAAACTATAACATCCTAACATTAGCATCGATTCAATTCAAGATGGATCTTTTCTTGGAGGGTTGTAAGTTTCCAGCCCTAGGGATATTCATGCAGACCTGAAACTGAAAAGTCAGATAGCAGATGTTCTATCAATATTTTGGACTGAATATGTGAAAATAGGGAAGATAGCTTAAATTTATCGAGCACCTACTTTGCTCCTGTCTGAAAATAGTCATATAATTTATTCCATAATTGCTTCCATTGCAAATATTGTCTTCAATTTACTGATTACACAGCTGAAGCCCAGAAGTCAGCTTAACAAAGATCACAAAACAAGTGGAGACCCAGAATTCCTCTATAGATCTTTCTGGCTCCAATCTATGCATGGTCTATCTAGGTTGGGTTTGTTTTTTGTAAGAATCAAGATTATAATCTGTTGATTAATATAGATAATATTGGAGTGGAGACTGTTAAAATGAAGATAAATGAGCATGTTACAAAATATTAACTTTAGTTCAGTTCAGTCGCTTAATTGTGTCAGACTCTTTGCGACACTATGAATCGCAGCACACCAGGCCTCCCTGTCCATCACCAACTCCCGGAGTTCACTCAGACTCACATCCATCGAGTCAGTGATGCCATCCAGCCATCTCATCCTCTGTCATCCCCTTCTCCTCCTGCCCCAATCCCTCCCAGCATCAGAGTCTTTNCAGGCCTCCCTGTCCATCACCAACTCCCGGAGTTCACTCAGACTCACATCCATCGAGTCAGTGATGCCATCCAGCCATCTCATCCTCTGTCATCCCCTTCTCCTCCTGCCCCAATCCCTCCCAGCATCAGAGTCTTTTCCAATGAGTCAACTCTTTGCATGAGGTGGCCAAAGTACTGGAGTTTCAGCTTTAGTATTATTGCTTCCAAAGAAAATCCAGGACTGATCTCCTTTAGAATGGACTTGTTGATCTCCTTGTAGTCCAAGGGACTCTCAAGAGTCTTCTCCAACACCACAGTTCAAAAGCACCAATTCTTCGGCGCTCAGCTTTCTTCATAATCCAACTCTCACATCCATACATGACCACTGGAAAAACCACAGCCTTGACTAGACAGACCTTTGTTGGAAAAGTAATGTCTCTGCTTTTCAATATGCTATATTATGGGTGCCAAATTGGTATCATGACTCAAGAATACATTTCACACGTTTGCTGAAACTTACAAAAATTGGAGGCCTATTTTTATAGTTAAGGATATCCCCCTGCTTGAGTTTCACATCTACTTTAGAACGGTAACACATTATCCTTATCAAGAGTGTATTCCCTTCTAACAGTGCCTCCCTGTTCTCTGCAGGATTCTACCTCGAAAACAGACCTTAAGAGAAAAAGCATTAAGAAAAGTATGTGGTCACCAGCCTCCCAGAAACAGAGACTGAAATGGTACTGCAGGAGAGAAATAATCTAGAATCAGGCAAAATTTATATTTATTTTTTAAAATACATTTATAGAAATTTGGCCTCCAATTAAAGTGTTCTTGAGGCAATTTGAACATTTTTGGTATTATTCATTCCCCTTATGTCCTTGACTCTTCTTTGGGCAAGTCTCCATTTCATCTGAGACCCTTGTGTAGTGCCAAGTACCAAAACTAAATTGGATTTGAAAAATACTCTGTCTTCAGAGAACTTTTGCTATAATTGTTGGGAGGGCATCAATATAAAACTAGTTAGTTACAAAAATATGATGAGAATACAGGAATATGAACCAATACTTTAACAGAGGTATCAGCATTGTACTATGGGAAGAAAGAAAAACTGATAATGACATTCATCATTTAAAGGAATAAATCCCCAAGAAATAAATTTCCATTTTTTATGACTCTACAACATAAGAAAACAAAGTATTTACGGGGAGAAGAGTGGGTAAGAGAGAAGGATAGAAGAGAAATATTGTTTTGGCTTCTCCACATTCTGAATGTCATTAACATTAATGCAGGTAACTGACTCCACAAGATCATGCAAAGATCTAAGCCAGTGGCTTCATTCAGGGTAGATGTTCAAACTTTTCAAAGAATGATTTAATGAGTAAATGAGTGTCTTGAGTCACCTAGCATTGACTTTGTCAGTCTCCCTAAGCCTGGCCAATAATTATTTGCCCCTAGTTCTCAGGCAGTTTTGTGAATTTATGGATTATTGAATTAAATTTGACAGACTCTGGAACACTGACTTTAGAAACAACTTTGTAAAATAATGTTCTGAAAATAGGAACATTGTAAAGATAGAAAAATTTTTGAGAAATATAGTACAAATAACAGGGTAAGTGTAAGTCCCAAAAGGGCAGTTAAATTTACAAACACACACACATATTCCATCCAAACTAAGTAAAAAACTACAAACATTTAAGAAAAGTTATTTGCGTATTTGACAGTGTATGAAAAAAGTTTTTCTAGTCTGTTTCCATGTCCTGAAAAAATCACTACACCCTTTGCAGGACATAGTACAAAATCAGTACTGCATTGAATATTCTTATGAAGTGCCAAGTGGCTCCAAGAGTGCCAGTGAAGGTAGAAAAGACATGTGCTGAAGGAAATGGAGATGTTACTCGTTTTGTTTGTCTGGTATACACTTTGCACTACAAGTGCAGAGAAAGAGCATTAGTCATGAAGGCATATTTACGTTGATACATTCATATTCATTTAATTTTTTTTTTCATAAGAAACTTTTCTCCAAGAAACTTCAACTGCTGCTTTTTGAGAAAGTCTAGTGATTAAAAGAGCCTAATGAGGAAAAGAATCAATGGCCCAGAAGAACTGAAATTAGAATTAAGAATTAATTGATTTTGAAAAATCAGATTCAAAGGGAATATTAAATGCAGTTCCTCTAGAACCATTAAGCTTATAGTAATAAAATGAGTGGATATTGCTTCTAAAGTGGGATATTTTGATTAGATAAGTTTCAAATTTCAAGGAGTTGGTTTTGAAGAAAGTTTCTCTTAAAGACATCAATAATGTCTTCCTTCATTAGTGAAAATAACATGAAACCAATGAAGGGAAGCTCCTTCACTAGAAGAAAAGCCAACTCATGATTTGATATAATCACTATTTTCATATAAAAGTATGCATATTGTCATAATTATAGGTACAGACACATTCTAATTATAAATATAAAATGATTAATTTAGCCTCTCAACCTCTCTTCCCATCTTGTCTTTGCTTTGACATGTAAATTAGATTTTCATATTTTGCCTTTGCATTAAGAATCAGTCAGTTATAATCTAGTATATTGCTGTTAAAAGACTGAAACAAAGAGTAGAGCTGTTCTGCAAATACTTTCAAATTATTTCCTACTGGAAAGTACAACCTTGCTCTTGTGCTCTAAAATCAGAGACTATTCTGCAATTACTGTTGGGAAATTAGCCATCCTATTATAACCATCTTTACTGTTTATGAAATATCTTAGATGAACAGATGTGTTTATGTAATTTGGCTTGAAAATTTACAGAAAATATAAAACTCCACACAAGTATCAAAAATAACAGGTGTGGCATAGAAGGACTCTAAGGAAGTTTTATTCAGTTTTTTAGATTAATCATTTAAAAGCCAAGAGTACATGATAGGATAAAACTATAGGCATTAGCAAATGATAAGAAGCTTGATAATTATACATTCCAAAGTGAAAGAACAACTTACCTGGATAAAACTGAATCCTATGGTGAACTCATGGTTAACAGGAAGGGAGGATGTGGAGAAAGGATAGTTAGGGATTTGGGGAAATGGATAACCAACAAGGACCTATAGGGAACTCTGCTCAAGTGGCAGCTGAGATAGGAGGGAAGTTTGGGGGAGAATGGTTACTTGTAAGACTGACTCCCTTTGATCTCTGCCTGAAACTATCACAACATTGTTCATTGGCTATACTCCAATACAAAATTTAAAGTAAGTAAGTAAATAAATAAATAAATAAACGTGAATCCTATGGAGTCACTCGTCCTGCTTCTATCTCTTCCATTTGCCTCCCTTTCCTTACCCTATTTCCTTATTTCTCTTGTGTTCACAATAGACTATCTGAGTGCATTGTTAATTAAATCTAACCAAAATCATGTCTGGTATACAATACAGGCAATACAACAATAGTTCATGAAAATGAAATCACTATACACTTAAAATATACAGTTAATATTTTTCCAATTACATATGGTTATATTAAATCTTGAGGGCATCCAGAGTATAACTCAACATTATTATCTCTATGAAAACCTCTGTCTGAACTTTCCACAACTACATTATTTACACTAACACCACCTGCTATAGCGCATAATATCAAGAAAATAATAGTAATAGGAAGGACCTTCCTTCTCATCTCAAACTTATCATCCCAACAACAAGAAAAACTATAGTTAACACGTCTGTAAATAGTATGTTTAGAATATCAATTTTACGTGGTGTTTTTACAAGTCATATGCAATATGCTACCAATGGATATCAGGTTTTTAAAAATAGCCCATTGCTAAGTTATGAAATCTTTTCCACAAGTTTAAGTAGAACTTTATGATATTGCTTTGCCTCAGAGCAATCATTATGATTATCAGTTATCAATACAGTAGGTCAGTTTTCACTAAATCTAGGTCCTATATAAATAAAGGGCCCCCCTGGTAGCTCAGCTGATAAAAAACTTTCCTGCAATGCAGGAGACCCCAGTTCAATTCCTAAGTCAGGAAGATTCCCCTGGAGAAGGGATAGGCTCAGTTCAATTCAGTCGCTCAGTCGTGTCTGACTCTTTACGACCCCATGAATCATAGTATGCCAGGCCTCCCTGTCCATCACCAATTCCTGGAGTTCACTCAGATTCGTGGTCCAGGAGATCCAACCAGTCCATTCTGAAGAAGGGATAGGCTACCCACTCCAGTATTCTTGGGCTCCCCTGTTGACTCAGATGGTAAAGAGTCTGCCTGCAATGCAAGAGACCTGGCACTATTGTGGCCATATTGAAGTAACAGAGAATAATGGATATTTCCAGCCAATTTTGAGTACGAGAAAGATGATATCAAAGTATAGGATAAACAAAGTAATTCAGTATACTTTCAACTGGAATTTCTGAAATTGTATATACTCATGTGCATATATTTGCTTGAGACTAGAACTAATTCTTCTGTTGCCTAAATTCAAAAAAGGGTCTTCGGGCTATTTCTACAGGTCCCATCATAAGTAACCCAATCTAAAATCTCCCCTGTCACGGGCTGAAACTTCACTGCTCCTGCAATACGACATGCTCAATCATATTATTGCTTTGCTCTGGCTATTTGCCATACATAAATTAACCGAAGCCTCCTCTGGTTATATAACCTCCTTCTTTGGTTATATAAGCAAAAAAAAAGGTATATTTTGTGATTATTAAGAACATTAGCTCTTAATTTAGACTCCCTGTCTTTCAAATCTTACTCAGTAACTGAGTGACTCTGGACAAGACAATTAGCCTTCCTAAGCTTCAATTTCCATTTTTGTAAATTAAGAACTCATATTTCAGCTTTATTCCTTTGAGTCTTTTAGTGTGAAAATATATGTTGTTGTTGTTTAGTCAGTTGGTTGTGTCTGACTCTTTATGATCCCATGGACTGTAGCCTGCTGGGCTCCCCTATCCATAGGATTTCTCAGGCAAGAATACTGGACGACGTGACACTTCCTGCTTCAGGGTGTCTTCCCATCTCAGGGATTGAACTTGCGTCTCCTGCATTGGCAGGTGGATTCTTTACTGCTGAGCCACCAGGGAAAGCTCATGAAAATATACAGAGAGTTCTTAATGTTAGCTATTATTATTATTATCTTACTCTTCAGGTTCACAGTGATCTACTCTCTTCTCTTAATCTCTATGTTGATTTTTCCTGTGTCATTTGACATACAGATATTTACTTGTGTCATGACTGGATTATAGATTTACTGAGAGCANTATTATTATTATCTTACTCTTCAGGTTCACAGTGATCTACTCTCTTCTCTTAATCTCTATGTTGATTTTTCCTGTGTCACTTGACATACAGATATTTACTTGTGTCATGACTGGATTATAGATTTACTGAGAGCATTGACTGTACTTTGTATTTCATATGCATTACTCTTAGTGACAGTTGCTCCACTGCAAAACTAGAAAATATACAGCATCTCAGCACTTTCTTGTATCATTGTAACTACAGTGGAAGAGAATGGCTTCAGTAATTGGCAACAATAGCAAAAGCTACAGTTATGGAAGTAAAATATGAAAAAATGTATGCCAGGCAATATAGAGTATTATAAAACTTATTCTTTTTGTAGTCACACAGCTAGTATATTGAAACTACAGTAGGAATATAAATTTCTGTCATTCACAGACCAAAACATTGTCTACAAAGATATTAGAAAATCAGCATATATAAGACAATTTTCTTTTTAGAATTATATAGAATTATTTATCTTTAAGTCCAACTATGGTAATTTTAGAGCATATTAGCCATGCCTTCAAACTGAGCCATATCAGTTAAAGTTACTAATCTCTGTTTTTATTTGCATAAAGAGAATCAAAGCCTAAGTTTTGTTTTGTTTTGTTAATTTTGTAAAGCAATTGTCAGAGCAGGAGTCTCATTTTCTTTGAGAACAATTAGGATAGATAAAAGAAACAGGTTAAAATTATGGGTTTCAATTCTAAATATATTGACTGAAATGGAGGGCTCTGTTTATAGAAGAATATGAAGCTTTTTTTAATACCTTAGTTATACCATTTAATGTCTATTATTAAAGAAATAAAGAATAGATGTACTTTTTAAGAACACTAACAAATGCATATAGGTTACTTTGCATCTCTGAAAGACACCTATATCGAGACTGAGTTTAAAAAGCAAACATTCATTGGAAAAAAAGAGATGCATGGCATAAATATATCTGTAGAGTAATTTTATGTTTGTCCACAGAGGACAGTTGGCTTTGTAACCAGCATGATTAATCATAGAATGACAAGGTGGGAATGAGCTGGAGATTCCATGAAGTCCAATACTTTTTTCTCCAAATAGAATCCAGACTAATTTATCTGAAGCAGATAGAAGTATTTCAGAGTAACCAAAAGATTATAACATGAGCAGCGACACTGAGTACTGCACGATAAGACTGCTAGAGAGTGAATCGGTAACTGATGCCATGACATGAAAAACTGGTTAGTGTAAGAAGCCCTTCCTGGGGAGTAAGTCTTCATTCTACACAAAATGCCCATCGCTGGTGTGATTTAACACATCACTTGCTCAATACAAAGTAACCATTTTTACACTGAAAATTAAAAGCAAAACAAAAATGTTGACGTCAATGAACAAAATAAAAGTTTCAAAGAATCCATGTTTCTACCCAACAGTCAACCCATTTTCTGCTTAGAGACTGTTCAGGAACTTCCTCTTTCTTACCGAAGTAAATAAAGCAAGTCTCTACTCCCTCATCACTGTGCACAAACATAGAGCCCAGCATTCTCAGTTCAAAGGCAGTTAGTAAAAAGCGAAAATCAAAAAAAAGTACTAAACTCTAGCCAAAGAAAATTACATATTTAAACTCATTTACTTAATTCCTTGCAAAAAGATAGAAAGTACAATCCTAACTTATATACTGAATATGAAGTGACAAGCATTTTACAAAGATTAACTAAAATTCCTTAGAAATATCAGATATAAAACCCAAGTTATTTAATACATTTTGAATAATTATGGATAAAATAACTGAGACCATGCTACTTTCAGTATAAAAAGTAATATCCACTTCCAAATTTGAATTTGTCACCCAACCATATTTACTAAGAATAGTCTATATTCCAGGTTTTCTACCAAGTCCTGGTGACTAAACAGCGAACCAGAGAGGTATGAAGAATGTGCACACTGCTCAGGACTCTCAGAAGTTAATGAGCAGAACACTAAAGATCCAAACTGAAGAAATACCATTTCCTTGCTCTTCTTATGTTAGTGTTTTAAATGATTTATGTAAAATGACAGAAAACTAAAAATTCATGTCCGAATCTATCATTTTTAGTTTGTAAACATAGTTGTGGTATGTCAGATATATAGAAACATATGTATTATTATTATAGCTTGAGCTTAAAATTTTGATTTTAAAAGGTTGAATCTGAAGGGCTTCCCTGATGGTTCAGTGGTAAAGAATCTGCCTGCCAGTGCAGGAGACACAGCTATGATCCCTAATCCAGGAAGCCACATGTCGCAGAGTAACTAAGCCCATGGGGCACAACTACTGAGCGTGTGCTCTAGAGCCTGGAAGCATCAACTACTGAGTCCATGTGCCACAGGCACGAAAGCTCAAACGCCCTAAAGCCCATGCTCCCTAAAACAGAAGCTCCCACAGTGAAAAGCCCACATGCTGCAACTAGAGAGTAACTCCTGCTTGCCACAGCTAGAGAAAAGCCTATGAAGCGGTGAAGACCAAGCACAGCCAAAAATAAACATATTTTTTTAACTGAGTTTGAATTTTTAAAACTGTGATTTACAACCACATTTCTTTGTTTTACAGAAGTTTCTTTATAATTGTCAGGTGTGTCATGTGAAAGCCTCTACCACAGTAAATATTACGATCTCCAGAAATGTTACTTTTCAAAAGTTTTCTGCTAACTAATTTGTGTTTTTATCTCTGTCTTCAAAAGTATACCCTTGTGCTTTGAGTCATCCGATCACATTTAGCTCTCAAAATTTCTGAAATTAATGAGTATTAATTATAGTAAAATACATAATTTGACTCTTGGTGACCCCATGGACCGTAGCCAACAAGGTTCCTCTGTCCATGGAATTCTCCAGGCAAGATACTGGAAGAGGGTAGCCGCTCCCTTCTCCAGGGCAAAAATTTCCAACCCATTTCCAACCTGCATTGCAGGTGGATTCATTATTGTCTGAGCCACCAGGGAAGTCCAGTATTGACAGAATATGTCCCAATTTTATGACAGAGTCTTATTTTATCTACATGTATTTCCTGAAAAATAGAGTTAGGCATCAAGAAAGAGAGCATCACAAGGCGATGCTTCTACCTGAGCAAAGAGTACTAGCACATAGGCTGGATTGGCCATTGACTAGAAATCCCATCAGTGACACAGCATCATAGTGAGATTTCTAAGATCTTGACAAAAGGAGTTAAAGATGTGCAAAACACAGTAATATGGACCTCTAATTAATCAGTTTGCACCTCTTAAACTGCTCTTTCTACATCTTTAGATTTGGAAACTGCTATATCTGACTGTTGGACAGAGGATCCTGGTGGGCTACAGTCCATGAGGTTACAAAGAGTCAGATATGATTGAACAACTGAGCACACACACACACGTATCTGACTATGATAGATCAAAGATACATTTGTACGGAAGAAATAGCATCTTATATTTCACTCTACAGATCAGAGGCACATTAGATAGTTTTGAATACAAATATCCATATTGATAAATATTTGAATATATAGCACTTTCAGGAAGAGGAAGAGCCTATCCCCCCAAATGGAGTTATTTCAGTAAAATTTAGAGACAGTCTTCTAAGGATGATCTCTAAGTGACATGAAATTCACTAGGATAAGACATAAACAAGTAAACTGAAGAGGTAGTTTGACTCAGTTGTAGAAAGTATTTGTAGAAATTCAAACATTTTCCTCATAAAGTTAAAGATGATACTGAACTGTGATTGGAAGGCAAAGGAAGTCATAGTACTATTCCATATAAAAACAAATCTAAAGTTTGAGGGAGCTTCCTTGGTGATCCAGTGGTGAGGTCTCTGTGCTTCAATGCAGAGAGCACAGCTGCTACCTGGGTCAGGGAACGAGGATCCCAAAAGAAAGCAAGTAAACTGAAGAGGTAGTTTGACTCAGTTGTAGATAGTATTTGTAGAAATTCAAACATTTTCCCTATAAAGTTAAAGATGATACTGAACTGTGATTGGAAGGCAAAGGAAGTCATAGTACTATTCCATATAAAGACAAATCTAAAGTTTGAGGGAGCTTCCTTGGTGATCCAGTGGTGAGGTCTCTGTGCTTCAATGCAGAGAGCACAGCTGCTACCTGGGTCAGGGAACGAGGATCCCAAAAGAAAAGGAAACACACTAAACAAAAGACAAACAAATGAAAAAACACTTAAGTTTGATTTGTGTTTCTCTTTATATCAATTTTGGTTCTTTATTTTACTCATAAAACAAAAGTACATAATATTGTAGTTAGCTGCTCATGTAACTAGGTTATTTTAGATATTGCTAGTTAATGTGTATGTTTCTAATATACACAGAAACAGTATAATGAACTTTTTTCTAATGTGATCTCAGATTTTAACTCTTAATTTGGAACAATTTGTAAGAACATCTACTTCCACTGAAGGTCAAACTTTAAACTCCATGACTACCAAGGGAAATCTACTGATGAACTGACAGCTTAAACCCTTGATTTTCATTCAGCTACCTTATTTCTATTGATTGTTCTCTTCATTTCTGCCTTCCACTTTCACTCTCCTGTTAATATGTAACCACTTTTTGCCTGCTTCCAAGAAAAGTAATGCATGCCAAAAGAGTTTAGAAAATTTAATTCTGAAAATAGTGTTCCTAATGTAACAGTATTTTTAATGATGACTCTGTTTTATTAGACAGATTGACATCTACCTATTCAACTCACTGGCCTAGACAGAGCTGTAAATTATAGTGAGAAATATTAGCAAATTGGGGGCCAAATTTTGGCCTAATCTTTAAGTTGTCAAACAGAAGAATTACAATGCTTACCCTGAAAATATTCTCATATGGGTTATTTTTGTTTCAACCTTTCAATCTACAGAATGCAATTATTTTTTATGAAGTTAATGCATATATTGATTCCAAAGAGAATATAACACCAGATTCTTGAAATATTATAACCACATTTGGATTTCTGACACGAGTTAATTAACAACCTCTCACACATGATATTAGGTGTCAAATACTTCCCATATGCTTTCTGCTAACAACCTGAATCGGCTATCCAAATAAACGGATTTAATGAGCNAAAAATAATTTGCAAATGTTTACAGAAAGTAATGAATTCTAGCAAGAAAGTCTCTTAAGTTTGCTTTCTGTTTTCAATCTTGTTTTATTTCTACAATATTTTTTTTATACTATAACCAGAGTAGTCTTTATAGAATAAAAATCTAATGACGCAGTCTGGCACTTAAACCTCTTAATGAGTCTCCATTGCTGCCCATTGGTTAATCTGTATCCATGCCTGTTCTTACTTCCTCCGTCACTAGCTACATTCCAGAACTAGCTGAATATCTCCCAGCGTACTTTGCTCTCTCTTGCCTCTGTACCTCTGCACATGCTGTTCCCTCTGCCTGGAATGCTTCCAACAATTCCCCTTTTCTACTTACCTTTCAGGTTTCAACTTTGATGGCACCTCTTCCATGCAGACCTCCATGTTTTCTTTTCTTTTCTTTTCTTTTTTTTATTTTTTGTATTTATTTTTTTACATGCACTCCCAGACATGAACCCCTCTCCCACCTCCCACCCCACATCATCCCTCCAGATCACCCCCATACACCAGCCCCAAGCATCCTACATCCTGGAGTGAACATAGACTGGCAATTCATTTCTTACATGATAGTATACATACTTCAGTGTTATTCTCCCAAATCATCCCACCCTCTCCCTCTCCCTCTCATTCTCCCTCAGAGTCCAAAACCATGTTTTCTTAAGTTGGTATTAGGTACCTGTTCTTGTTGCTCAGAAAGGACTTAATAAACTGCTTGGGTACTTTCCTCAAAATACCATAAACTTGAAATTGTAGTTCTGTTTGCCATAACTCTTATTTGTGACTAGATACACTTAGAACTGAATCCATGTACACAATTTCCCCGCCCCCCACTTTGGGGTCATCAGAAGAGGTATTTAAAGACATTATACAAAATAAGTACCTGTCATTTAATATGCAAACTTTTGTATGCTGTAATTCTTACTTCCCATAGTGTCAGTCTGTTCTGTTCTGTTCAGTAACTCAGTCGGGTCCGACTCTTTGCGACCCCATGAATCACAGCATGCCCTGTCCATCACCAATTCCCGGAGTTCACTCAGACTCACGTCCATCGAGTCAGCGATGCCATCCAGCAATGNCAACCATTTCGCCTATTTGTATTTCTTTTCCTTGGCAAATGGTCTTGATCACTGCCTCCTGTACAGTCTCACAAACTTCTATCCATAGTTCTCAGGCACTCTATTTATCAGATCTAATCCTTTGAACCTATTTCTCATTTCCATTGTATAATTGTAAGGGTTTGATTTAGGTCTTACCTGAATGGTTTTCCACACTTTATGTCTGATTTGGCAATAAGGAGTTCATGATCTGAGCCATCGTCAGCTCCCAGTCTTGTTTTTGCTGACTGTATGGAGCTTCTCTGTCTTTGGTTGCAAAGAATATAATCATTTTGATTTCAGTATTGTTAATTGTAAGGGTTTGATTTAGGTCTTACCTGAATGGTTTTCCACACTTTATGTCTGATTTGGCAATAAGGAGTTCATGATCTGAGCCATCGTCAGCTCCCAGTCTTGTTTTTGCTGACTGTATGGAGCTTCTCCGTCTTTGGTTGCAAAGAATATAATCATTTTGATTTCAGTATTGACCATCTGGTGATGCCCACGTGTAGAATCTTCTGTTGTGTTGTTGGAAGAGGGTGTTTGCTATGACCAGTGCATTCTCTTGGCAGAAATCTAGTCTTTGCTCTGCTTCATTCTGTACTCCAAGGCCAAATTTGCCTGTTTCTCCAGGTGTTTCTTGACCTACTTTTGCATTCCAGTCCCCTATAATGAAAAGGACATCTTTTGGGGATATTAGTTCTAGAAGGTCTTGTAGGTCTTCATAGAACCATTCAATTTCAGCTTAAGTATTATTGGTCAGGGCATAGACTTGCATTACTGTGATATTGAATGGCTTGCCTTGGAAACGAACAGAGACCATTCCGTCATTTTTGAGATTGCATCCAAGCACTGCATTTCGGACTCTTTTGTTGACTATGATGGCTACTCCATTTCTTCTAAGGGATTCTTGCCGACAGTAGTAGATAGAATGCTCATTTGAGNTTGCCTTGGAAACGAACAGAGACCATTCCGTCATTTTTGAGATTGCATCCAAGCACTGCATTTCGGACTCTTTGGTTGACTATGATGGCTACTCCATTTCTTCTAAGGGATTCTTGCCGACAGTAGTAGATAGAATGCTCATTTGAGTTAAATTCACCCACTCCAGTCCATTTTAGTTCGCTGATTCCTAGAATGTCGACGTTCACTATTGTCATCTCCTGTTTGACCACTTTAAGTTTTCTGTGGTTTATGGACCTGACATTCCAGGTTCCTATGCAATATTGCTCTTTATAGCACCGGACTTTGCTTCTGTCACCAGTCACATCCACAACTGGGTGTTATTTTTGCTTTGGCTCTGTCTCTTCATTCTTCCTGGAGTTATTTTTCCACTGATCTCCAGTAGCATACTGGGCAACTATCGACCTGGGGAGTTCATCTCTTAGTGTCCTGTCTTTTTGCCTTTCATACTGTTCATAGGCTTCTCAAGGCAAGAATACTGAAGTGATTTGTCATTCCCTTCTCCAGTGGACCACGTTTTGTCAGAACTCTCCACTATGACCCGTCCATCTTGGGTGGCCCTACACGGCATGCCTCGTAGTTTCATTGAGTCTGACAAGGCTGTGGTCCATGTGTTCAGATTGGTTAGTTTTTTTGTGATTTTCAGACTGTCTGCCCTCTGATGGAATAGTATAAGGCGCTTATGGAAGCTTCCTAATGGGACTGACTGTGGCGGAAACTGGGTCTTGTTCTGATGGGCAGGGCCATGCTCAGTAAATCTTTAATCCAATTTTCTGTTGGTGGGCTGTGTTCCCTCCCTGTTATCTGACCTGAGGCCAAACTATGGTGGAGGTAATGAAGATAATGAGGTCCCATGCATACACTGCTACACTCAATGCCCCCAATCCTGCAGAGGTCACCACTCATCGATGCCTCTACCAGAGACTCCTGGACACTCATAGGCAAGTATGGGTCAGTCTCTTATAGGGTCACTGCTCCTTTCTCCGTGGTCCTGGTGTGCACAAGGTTCTGTTTGTGCCCTCCCAGAGTCTGTTTCCCCAGTCCTGTGTAAGTTCTGGCAGCTCTGCGGTGGGGTTAATGGTGACCTCCTCCAAGAGGGCTTATGCCATACCCAGGTCTGCTGCACCCAGAATCCCTGCTCCCTCCTCAGGAGACACCCAAACACAGTTCTGTCTCAGTTCCTGTGGGGTCTCTGGGTCCTGGTGCACACTGGTATATTTAAGCCCTCTGAGCATCTCTGGTGGGTATGGGGTTTGATTCTAAATGTGATTTTGCCCCTCCTACCATCTTGCTGGGGCTTCTCTGCCCTTGGATGTAGGGTATCTCCTCACAGTTGCTCCAGTGCAGGCTTAAGTGAAGTCACTCAGTCGTGTCCAACTCTCTGCGACCCCATGGACGATAACCTACCAGGCTCTGAGGTCCATGGGATTTTCCAGGCAAGAATACTGGAGTGGGCTGCCATTTCCTTCTCCAGGGGATCTTCCCAGCCCAGGGACTGAACCTGGGTCTCCTGCATTGCAGACAGATGCTTTACCGTCTGAGCCACTAGGGAAGCCCATATAGTGCAGGCTTAAACCAAACTGAAATCAGAGACTGTTGATGTGGTTTATACCATTCAGCATCTCAGAACAGAGTGAAGAATGGGGATATTAAAGAGACCAGGGAAGGGGAGTAAATGAAGATAAACTTTGGTGGTGGTAGTTTAGTTACCATACACGTCCAACTCTTGCAACTGTCTGACTATAGTCCATGGACTGTAGACCACCAGGCTCCTCTACACATGGGATTTCCCAGGCAAGAATACTGGAGTGGGTTTCCATTTTCTTCTCCAGGAGACCGTCCCAACTCAGGGACTGAACCCACATCTCCTGCATTGCAGGCAGATTCTTTACTAAATCTTTACTGAGCCACCAGGGAAGCCCTGATGACACACTTTAAAATAAACGAACCTAAGTAGCAGAAGGCTAACCACTGACAGGAGTACCAGAATACAGTGTACCTCTGTATTAGTTCAGTATATTAGGAATCAGTTGGTAGTCTCAGCATTGAGTCTGGTGAAACATTGTTCATATAAGTGAATATATTATTCTTTGTAAACTAAAAATTTTAGACTGATAGTATTTAACCCTGTAAAGGTGGAAAGTAACATCGGTGATTGTTGTTGTTCGGTTGCTCAGTATGTCCGACTCTTTGTGACCCCACCGACTATAACGTGCCAGGCTTCCCTGTCCTTCACCATCTCCCGAGATTGCTCAAACTCATATCCATTGAATCAGCAATGTCATCCAACCACCTCATGCTCTGTCTTCGCCTTCTCCTCCCGCACTCAATCTTTCCCAGTTTCAGTCTTTTCCAATGAGTCAGCACTTCACATCAGGTGTCCGTATTGGAGCTTCAGCATCAATCCATCCAGTGAATATTCAAGGTTGATTTCCTTTAGGATTGACTGGTTTGATCTCCCTGCTTTCCAAGGGACTCTTAAGCGTCTTCTCCAGCACTACAGTTTGAAAGCATCAATTATTTGGCACTCAGCCTTCCTTATGGTCCAGCTCTCACATCCATACATGACTACTGGAAATCCATAGCTTTGACTATATGGATCATGATTGGCAAAATGATGTCTCTCCATTTTAATATGGTATCTAGGTTTGTCATAGCTTTTCTTCAAAGGAGCAAGTGTCTTTTAATTTCAAGGCTACCGTCACCTACAAGAGTGATCTTAGAGCCCCAAAAATATAAAGTCTGTCTTTATTTCCTTTAACCTCATCTCTATGCCATGAAGTGATGGGATCAGATGCCATGATCTTCTTTTATTGGATGCTAAGTTTTAAGTCAGCTTTTTCACTTTCATCTTTCAACTTCATCAAAAGGCTCATTAGTTCCACTTCACTTTCTGCTGTTAGCTTGCTTATCACCTGAATATCTGAGGTTACTGAATTTTTTCCCAGGAAGCTTTATTCCAGCTTGAGCTTCCTCAGTCCAGCATTTTGCATGATGTCCTCTGCATATAAGTTAAATAAGCAGGGTGAAAATATACAGCCTTGACATACTCCTTTCTCAATTTTGAAACTGTCTGTTGAATTTCTGGTTCTAACTGTTGCTTCTTGACCTGAATACAGGTTTCTCAGGAGGCTGGTAAGTTGGTTCAGTAGTCCTGTCTCCTTAAGAATTGTCCACAGTTTGTTGTGATCCAAACAGTCAAAGGCTTTAGTGTGGTCAATGAAAGAAAAATAGATGTTTTTCTGGAATCTCCTTCCTTCTTCTACGATCCAGCAGATGTTGGCAGTTTGATCTCTGGTTCCTATGCCTTTTCCAGCTTGAACATTTGGAATTTCTCAGATCACATACTATTGAAATCAAGTTTGAAGAATTTTGAGAATTACTCTGCTAATATGTGAAATGACTGCAATTTTGCAGCAGTTTGAACATTCTCTGGCATTGCCTTTCTTTGGGATTGGAATGAAAACTGACCTTTTCCAGTCCTGTGGCCACTGCTGAGTTTTCCAAATTTTCTGATGTATTGAATGCAACACTTTCATAGCACTGTCATTTAGGATTTGAAATAGCTCAGCTGAATTCTATCACCTCCACTAGCTTTGTCAGTAGTAGTGCTTCCTAAGGCCCACTTATCTTCACATTCCAGGATGTGTGACTGTAGGTGAGTGATCACACCATCACAGTTGTCCAGCTCATTACAACCTTTTTCTTATGGGTCTTCTGTGTATTCCTGCCACCTCATCTTAATACCTTCTGCTTCTATTAGCAAAAACAAGACCTGGAGCTGACTATGTCTCAGACTATGAACTTCTTACTGCCAAATTCAGACTTAAATGGAAGAAAGTAGGGAAAACCACTAGGCCATTCAGGAATTACCTAAATCAAATCCCTTATGATTATGGTGGAAGTGACAAATAGATTCAAGGGATTAGATCTGATGGAGTGCCAGATCTATGGACAGAGGTTCATAATATTGTATAGAAGGTGGTGATCAAAGCCATCCTCAAGAAAAAGAATTGCAAAAAGGCAAAATGGTTGTCTGAGGAGGCCTTACAAATAGCTGAGGAAAGAAGAGAAGTGAAAGGTAAAGGAGAAAAGGAAAGGTATACCCATCTGAATGCAGAGTTCCAAAAAATAACAAAAGGAGGTAAGAAAGCCTCCGTGATCAGTTCAAAGAAATAAAGGAAAACAATAGAATGGGAAAGACTAGAGATCTCTTCAGGAAAATTAGAGATACCAAGGGGACATTCCATGCACACCTGGGCACAATAAAGAACACACTGGTGATTAATAGAATCAATAGAGAGCCAATCCCACATTCATGCTTAGTTCCTGAACTCACACTTTACACTTAGAAGAGAAAGAAACCTATTTACTGGCTGCTGGCTCAAAGCATATACTGAAGTTTGTACAACATTCCTCCACCATCAGTAAGCATATTAATAGAGCCTTTAGTAGGCCAGACCACTTTTCTATAAGGTCAACCATTTCTGCTTGATAGGATATGTGCACAGCGGTAAAATCTCTGAAACTTAGAGAGTGAGTCAATTACCATAATATTTTCCTCTATGATTACCTCTTTGGTTGGGAGTATATTGTATAGGATACACTTATCTTCTGCCTACACCCTAGGCTTAGTTTAACAGAAAACAAAGAACATATTTCTTACAAATGTGTATAATAACTCAGGAGATTTACTGGGCCCCAGGCTCTTCATAAGAAATATAAGAATACAGTATAATGTCTAGTTTGTATTGCAGGTTTATAAATCATCCATCAATGTATGTGTGTGCTGCCAAGATAAAAATTCAATGATTCTAGACTTAGGCCCTCTATTCAGATTCTTACCATGAGAAGAATTGGTCTCATGACTGAGCTTACCATTTCTCAGGTTCTTTCCACAGTGTACTGGCTTCTGTGCAGAATACTATGGAATATCTCAGTGAGAGAAAACTTGTCACTGCACGGTGGTTTATGGGTGAGTAGCTGAAGGACTTATCGGCCCCTACAGCTTGCTGAGATGGAAAAGTTCTTTTTAGATCATAAATATACCTTAATGTAAGGCTTTCTCCCCATATAGCTGAATAAAATGGATAGAATATAACTAGACACACTACAACTAAAGCGACTTAGCAACAGCAGCAGACACACTATGCCATCCTAGTTTACAGCAGTCAAGATGGGAAACAGATTGGATTAAGCTTAATATATACAACTGATCTTTTTGCTACAAAATGAAAAGAAAACTTGAAGATGAAACAAATAACTGTGGAGAGTTAAATTTTGGCACTGGTTCATATCCTAAAATATCATCCCACTGTTCTTACTAAAGGGAAGTTAAAAAAAAAAAAAAGAGAGAAGCCAGTCTCAGTTTCTCTTTAATATTCTTTGGAGGTAGAAGGTCTATTGGCAAAATGATAAGATATAAAGATACTGAAAGATTAAGCAACTGATTGTTATACAAAATTAATAAATTAATATACAACCTTTACTATATAAACTTATATCCAGATGAAGGTCAACTATCTGAAGTATTTTAAAAATTAATTGGAAAAAACATAGTATAACTGATACCAAAAGAATTATATTCAAACAGTCCATTTTAATTACAATAGTAGTTATTAAATAGAATCAAACTGGTTTGATTATTAACACACATGCCTTTGTAAAATCTACTGTAGCTATAATAACTTATTTTTTTAACTAAGTAGAAGAAAACACATAGGCCTCAAGCTCTAGTCATTATTCTTATTATGTATATTAATTCCATTATAAAAGAAGAAAAGATTAAGACAAACTTCTGGATAAGAGGCAATGTCAACGTGCATGATTCAGTTACAACAAATATATAGTTGCAAAATGTCATGCTCACCATGCACTCAATACAATTTCACCTGGAAAAAAGAATGCTTCATAAAGGGATTAAATTATCATTAAATAATCATTACTATACTAAAATTAAAACTTGCAAAATTTGGAGAAGCTAACCAGGAGAAAACTGGATTCACAAGAAGGAGGTCAGCTTCTGGCAGAAGACAAGCAGCTAAAGACATGCCTTTCCTTCTACTTCTTTCTGATTACTCTAATAAAATACAGTCAGGTATAAAGTGCAAGCTCAAAAGGGTAAAGGCAAAACATAAAATAAAAAGTGTCAATAAAAGTGGTCTGTTTTTTATCCTTTGCCTTTTGCAAAGACTGAAAACAGGTGTATGAGAAATTACTGACTTTTAGGAGCAAATAAATTCCAAGAATTTTTGAGAATACTTCAATTCCTACCCAGGCATAAACCGATAGACAGTAAAAAAATTCACTTGTGGAACCCCAGAGAGGCCAGGAAGTGCAGGAACATGGTAGTTTGAGGTTAAAATTCAGATTTTGATTAGGATGTGGAAAAGAAGTTAACCTTCCATCTACAATTCTATACTCTCTCTCTCTCATCAGGCAGAAAATATGACTTTTATACTGTAGATCATAAGTCAGAGAACTGCAACCTGCTGGTCATATCTGTCCTGCCACTGATTTTGTAAATAACTAGTGAAACACAGCTATGTCTGTTCCTTTACGTATTTTCTATCACTGCTTGTGTGTGGAGGTAAATACAGTTGACCATTGAATAAAGCAGGGGTTGGGGTGCTGATGTTCTCTGCCATCAAAAATTCACATAAAACATATAGCTGGCCCCCTGTAATCATAGTTCCTCCATATCCACAGTTCCACATCAGTCAAACTATGGATTATGTAGGATTGTGTTATTTCTATTGAAAAAAGAAAATGCCTGTTCAGTGGATGGCTGCAGTTTAAACACGTGTTGTTCAAGGGTCAACTGCAGTTGTAAAAGAGACCATGTGTTCCACAAGGTCAACAATACATACTATCTGACTCTTTAAGGAAAAAGTATGTCAACTTTCAGTCTAAATAAATGAACTAGAGGGATCCAAACTCAAATCTACCTAAAAGAGGGATGAAAGCAACAAAGGGACACTGAATATAAGGACATAAGGTGCAGTTCTGGGCTTCCTTGGTGGCTCAGATGGTCAAGAATTTGCCTGCTATATGGGAGACCTGGATTCCATTCCTGGGGTGAGAAGATCCCCTGGAGGAGGGCATGGCAACCCACTCCAGTACTCTTGCCTGGAGAATTCCCAAGGACAGAGGAGCCTGGAGGGCTGCAGTACATGGGGTTGCAAAGAGTTGGATACGACTGAGCAACTAAGCACAGCACAGCACAAAGTGCAGTTCTATGCACTATACAGTGAGTTTCCAAATTCCTCTCCCTCTTCCTGCTGAAAACACCAATCCAAGCTAATATTTCTAGGTAGGGATGTGTGTACTCGTGTGCCTGTGTTATGTATATTTTTGTTGTTCAGTAGCTAAGTCATGTCCAACTCTTTGTGACTCCATGGACTGTAGCCCACCAGACTCCCTCTTGTCCGTAGGATTTCTCAGGCAAGAACACTGGACTGGGTTGCCATTTCCTCCTCCAGGGGATCTTCCCGACCCAGGGATCAAACCTGGGTCTCTTTCATCTCCTTCATTAGCAGGCAGGTTAATCATGTCCAACTCTTTATGACTCCATGGACTGTAGCCCACCAGCCCACCAGACTCCCTCTTGTCCGTAGGATTTCTCAGACAAGAACACTGGACTGGGTTGCCATTTCCTCCTCCAGGGGATCTTTCCGACTCAGGGATCAACCCACTTCTCTTGCATTGGCAGGTGGATTCTTAACCACTGATACAAATATATATATATATATATGTAATTTTCTGTTTGTGACAAAATGAGTACTCCACATTTTATTTTTTAATTAAACAAATTATTTCTTAACCAGTTTTGAACTGGGTAATTTGTGCTTAGTCACTCAGCCGTGTCTGATTCTTTGCGACCCCATGGACTGTAGCCTACCATGCTCCTCTGTCCATGGGGAGTCTGCAGGCAAGAATACTGGAGTGGGTTGCCATGCCCTCCTCCAGGGGATCTTCTCAACCCAGGGATCGAACCCAGGTCTCCCACATTGCAGGCAGACTCTTTATTATCGGAACCACCAGGGAATCACACAAATCAATCCTTCCTCAGGGGAACAGTCTCCTTCCTGATGCTCTCTATGATCACAGTGCAGATCCCAAGGGAGTCCCCGCTGTTCATGTCTCTCTTTCGGTTGTAGAAATGAAAAGCCACATGCCTCTAAAGACATTGGGATATGCCCCACATTCTGCATGTTCTTAAAACCCACCTGGCTGTCAAGCAGGGGTAGTACCATCGTATTTGCTGAGCCTCCAGATTTGAAGGAAGCTCTCTGCTAAGACCCTGTTGGAGGAGATCAGTGAGATCATCAAGAGGATGTGACTGTCAGATCACCTTCTAGCTGGTCTTAGGAAAACATAGGCGACTTGCCTCCTCCCCTGTCTTCGGAATGTATAGCCTGCACACCGTTCCTGCACTAGGAGCTGCTTCAAGGACACACCTTTGAGAAAGTACTGTGTTCCTGAAATCATCTGGACTATGTATGTGACTCAAACCCATTAGGGTCTCTGTATAAAACTCTTAAAGAATATGGCGAGTGGGTGCAGAGATCAATTCATCTTGCAGTCCCTGATCCCTTGCTTATTAATACTGTACCATATCTATCTGAAAATCAGTTCTTAATATGCATGGGAAGCACTGATACTGAAGCTGAAGCTTCAATACTTTGGCCACCTGATGCGAAGAGGTGGGTCACTGGAAAAGACCCAGAGGCTGGGAAAAATTGAGGGCAGGAGAAGAAGGGGGTGACAGAGGAGGAGATGGTTGGATGGCTTCATTGGCTCAATGGACATGGGTTTGGGCAAACTCAGGGAGAAAGTGAAGGACAAGGAAGCCTAAGGTGCTGCAGTCCATAGGGTTCCAAAGAGTCAAGACATGACTTAGGTACTGACAAAACCAAAATCAACCTGGAATGGTCTGCCTCTTTCTTTGGTCTCTTTTTGTATGCATTGTAGGCCATTGTTGAATTTCCCCCAGGGAACTCTTGAGGTTGTAAACCAGCAACTGGTAAACCAACCAGGAGACAGAATAAATTGGTCTTGTGAAAAACATCCAACGGGTGAAATCCTAGGTTGGCTTTGACCTCCACATGAGGAGAGGTTGCCCGAATGTTAGATGTTCATGAATCACCACATGAATTCAGGGATGCCCCCTGAATGCCAGCTGGCTTAATATATTTGTTTGAAGAACTACACACAGCACACTATAGCAAAGAAGGGAAACCAATGGCTGCCACGGTGGGCTGGCAGTTCACTGGACACCCAATGCCCAATGAGAGGCTAAAAGCTCAAGTTAGAAAGTTGGAAGAGCTGAAGTTGAAGGACTTAAAGTTTTCCACTACTCTGCCAGCTTCAAGGCTGGCAGACAAAGTGGGAGACCAGGATAATAAATGTGTCATTTTACAAAACTAGGATGGTACGAACTCCCTGAGATTAAGATCTGAGCACTTTTTACAAAGCCTGATTGGGATGCTAAGAGGTGGAGTCTCTGGGCAAGTCAGGAGAACAGGAGAAAGATGTTGTGGTGACTGACAGTGAAACAAATGGGGCAACCCCTGTCATCTGGTCCCTAAAACAAAGGAAAGAAAGGACCAGCAGCAACAAGCCCAGCCAGCAGGGCAGCCTCAGATTCAGGCAGCATTCATGGGGAGAAAAGGTACATCTGCTGAGCTACCGATATTGCTGCCGAGTTCCAGCAAAAGGCATGAGTACCAGGCATGGCTAGTCCTGCTGTGGGATACAGGAAGCCATGGCATTTCTCAGGCAGGAGACAGAGGAGGAGCAATACCACCACACACTCTGCCCTCCAGCACCTGTGTGGTACTTAGGGGGTTCAAGGGACTCTCTCCCTTATTGACTGGATTATTCTAACATGCAAGGCAGCCCAGTCCAGCGATCAGGGATATGTGACCCTCGAAATCTATAGATGAGGTACAACAAACTCTAAGGGAGTTGGGACTAAGACAGTCTACCTATATCCCTGTCTCTGAAAGCCCTTCTGTGCCACGTTCACTGCAGGGATGAAAGCTAAAATACTCCAGCTCTTCCCAGCAACTGGTACGGGGTACTGATATCCCATGCTGAGCCCAGTTGTGGGACAAGATATTTATGACATTGGGCAATTCATTGCTGATGTGGGGGAAATGGATGAATCCTGGGGATGGGTAAAGGTGGCCATGGGAAAGATCTAAGACAGAGACAGCTTGAGAAGCCAAAATCAATGCAAATTCACTGTAAAGGGTCCAGTAAAAATACTGAGGAAGTCAAATGTGGTTTGACTTCATTCCTACTGGAACCCAACCTAAAAAGATAGACCAACAACCCAATGTTGTGTTGGTCAGCCTATGGAAAGCCTTACAAGCTGAACAACAGTTAGAACTGCCTGCCTCTGCCACCCCTACCATACTTAGTGCCCCACCTTGCTCTAGCAGAGTCTTCAGCAATGCAGCCTTGTTTGGCTAGCTGCCTTCCATGCCCCGGGTATCTGATGCAGGCCAAGATTTCCTTCAAGTGAGAGCTGCTGAGGAGATCAGAGGCCTCAGACAGAGCTCACTATTAAATTATTATTAAGTGTTTATAATCTCTCCCACTTAAGAATATACTAAAACAAGAATAAAATAGAAAAGTATATATACCAATTAACTTTATGTAATGGAGGATGTGGATAAGAAATTCTAGAACTTCTCTGGAAGATGAAAAATAGAGGTGAGTGGACAGATAAAATAAAAACAAGGGTTTTAAAAAATGTTAACAGTAGCAGAAGATACAGTATGATGGCCCTGAGAATACCAAGGATGACTGGGTTCCAGGAATATAATGACAGCAGAGGTAGAGATGAGAAGTGATGGGAACTGGAGGCACTGAGTACCTATAAATACAACTTTTCCTTCACTCTTGACCCACTTTTTCTAGTCCAGTTACAGAAAATAGCACACAGATCCAAAATAAGTCATCTCTAAATAACAAACAGTCTTAGAAAAAAATAGAGTGATGAGATATCTGTCACAGTGATGAGTCTCCATGCTTGTTTGGTGTTATGGGTTTTGGTAAACCTAAATAGCTAAATTCCTGCCAGCACATTCTCAGCTGAAGTCTGCCAGGCTGAAAATCCCATCCACTATGAGAAAGTGGATATTCAAGTATAACCAAATATGTGAAAGAAACTTTCAATACAAATAAGAAAGCTAACCCCTGGTCGCCGATGAAAGAATGTTATTTCAAACATTGGAGGGAGAAAAGAAAAAACCTATATCTAACTGATAGCCTTAGAAAAATTCTCAAGTTTTTATTCATTAAAAAAAAAAAAAACCCAGAATGATGTTCTATGAAATATCAGGAGAAAAAAAGATGGAATGCAAAATAGCCCCTGAAAATTAGGAACACTGAGAAAATGACAGAACTGAGAAAATCTTATAGCACTTAGAGCAAAACAAACTAAAAATGTGAGAGACATAAAGGTACACTCTATACTGACAAAGAGACAAACAATAATAGAATTTCTGAAGAGAGAAAATATAGATTGTAAAAAAAACTAATAACAGAAAATTTTACAGTAATAAAAAGTGACAGAAGCCTTAAAATTGGTAGGGCCTCCAAAACATAGAAAGGGATTAAGTATATACACACATGAACACACATGGCTACAAATGACTTCAAATAAACATCTCACCATGGTTTTTCCCATATGCCAAGGATGAAGAATAGGTTACAGAAAGCAAAGAAAAAACAACCACCACCAAAACAAATACCAAAATCTAAAACAAAAACTGAACAAATGTTAGAATGGAGTTTGCATCAGAAAAAATTACATAGTGGAAGATAACAGAAAATGGAAAATTACTGCAGAGCTTTAGATGGAAGCAATTTTCTCTATGAGTTATATGTCCATTAAATTAAAATTTTAAAGTATGAATACAGAATTAAACATAAGAAATTTTATCTCCTATCCATCTCCATCTAGGAAGTTACCTGCAGATGTACAGAAGCCAACTAAAAGAGTAAATCAAAATGAGGAAGAAGACGGAATACCCAGGGAAAAGCAAATAGGCAGGAGATATTGAAGGGACGTGCACCATGACATTAATAGTTATGCACCAAGAGTTCAGCGTAAACATTACAACTGAAAGCAGGAGAAAATAGTGTCCAGATGGTAAAGGCAAGGTTTTATAAGATCATCAGGGCAGTAAAGGCTAAAATACAATTTAAAATAAAGCAATTAGAAACTATGAAAAAATCATTACAAAAAATAAAATAACAACATATTATTAGTTATAAATTACTTCACTTTGTGATGAACCACATATACAATATCATACCATAAATGAAGTAAATTTGGTATTAAAAACCTTTCAAAGTCATCTTTCTTGATGGTGATAGATTCTTTCTATGTAATTGCTCTCAAGGTAAATATCATGAGTAGTAATTGTTGTACAATAAATGCTTATTCTTGCCTTTTAAAAAAGGTTTTCCTTTGGGGGAATGTCCTCTCACATTCATGTCATATGAGCACACTGCAATTCTATTTCTTCAAACCACCATGGGTACAATACAGACAAATGGCTTCATTCACAGGTGTATGTGTTATACTGGAGGATTTACTTTCTGAAATCTCTCTTGATTTGCATGAGTTTTCTTCCTCCGTTTTATATCAACTGAACCTTGTTTCACTTCTTTATTGATGTTTATCATCTGCCACATACTAGAGATTTTTAAGTATTTGTTTCATCCTCCCTACAGGACTGAATATTGTCTAGGAACAGATATTCTCACTTACTTCTATATTCAGCACGTTGGCTACAACAAGTGCTTCCTTGATATGTCTTGAATTAAGACAACAGATTAAATCTCCTTAAGCCTGCTTAGATACAAATCTTGGACAGAAATTGTTAAGACAATGTTCTAGGGAGTGCCTTTTCACAAAGCTCAGAGATTGCTTCCCTATATACTTGATAATAACGAAATTTTAAAATGCTAGGTTGAAGCTTTTATTATTTCACCCCCAATTTAAGCCCTTCCAGGGCCCCCACAATGTAATATATGCATTAACAAAAGAGCCTAATATTGAAGACTTTTCTCTGTTAGATTGTAGCTTTCAAGGCCTTCATTTTAATAATTATATAATGTACATTTGCACTCAATAACTACTAGCTGAAAGTATGATTTAATAAATTAATGAAGTATTTTAGAATAGGAAATCTAAGCCTACCACTTCTTAGTTCAAGCAGTCATGAATATGCCACAGAGAAAACACCTGGAAGTTAAAAGTTTTTATTTCACTAAGAAAAATCCATAAAAGAGAAATAAAATTCCTGCCACCCTCACTCAGTAGGATACCACAAAGATTAATGAGGTAATGCAATAAAAAGTGGTTTGAGCTATTCATATGAATGGTGCTTTACAAATGTACTTCATTGTAATTATTCTCTGCATTTACCTTTAATGCCATATCTAAAGGATTTTGAATTAGAAAGGACAGTAACTTTCCATTATACAAAGTTTTTTCAAAGTCATCTATTCCAATCTTGATCCCTAGGTAATTTTTTTCTCAATTAAAATAATCACCTTATATAACTTGTATTGTAGATTAGTTTAATTAATTAGGCTAGATGATATATATAAAGTTACTGGTTCTGGAAAAGATCCTAGTAAATATGTGTTTTTGTTATTGTCTATAATAAAAATAGTTATAGTAGAAATTAATTTAAAAGTTCTATCAATGAAATTTTCAGGTGCATCTGGAACAAGAGGGATACCAATTAAAGTTGGAATGTTGGTATTTGATAGACTCTCAGAATACATTGCTCCAGTACTCTTGCCTGGAAAATCCCATGGATGGAGGAGCCTGGTAGGCTGCAGTCCATGGGGTCGCGAAGTCAGGTCTGACTGAGCAACTTCAATTTCACTTTCACTTTCATGCATTGGAGAAGGAAGTGACAATCCATTTCAGTATTCTTGCTAGGAGAATCCCAAAGACGGGGGAGCCTGGTGGGCTGCCATCTATAGGGTTGCACAGAGTCAGACATGACTTAAGCGACTTAGCAGCAGCAGCAGCAGCAGAATAAATTGGGCTTCCCTGGTGGCTCAGATGGTAAAAGTGTCTACCTGCAATGTGGGAGACCCGGGTTTGATCCCTGGGTCAGGAAGATGCCCTGGAGAAGGAAATGGCAACCCACTCTACTACTCTTGCCTGGAAAACTCCATGGATGGAGGAGCCTGGTGGGCTACAGTCCGTGGCCTCACAAAGAGTCGGACACAACTGAGCAGCTTCACTTTCACTTTCAGAATAAATTATTTGAGATCAAATTCTTGGATGATAATTGGTTGATTGTTTGTATATTTTTGTGCAACCTGTTGCCAAATCATATAAATTTTAAAATTGAACATCAATAGAATAGAGAATCTAGAAATAAATCCACACACCTATAGTCAATTGATCTTCAACAAAAGAGACAAGAACATACAATGGGGAAAAGATAGTCTTTTCAGCAAGTGGTGTCGATAAAGTTGGACAGCCTCATTTAAATCAATGAAGTTAGAACAAACCTTCAACACCACACACAAAAATAAACTCAAACTGGTTTAAAGGCTTAAATAAAGACAGGGCACCATAAAACTCCTGCCAGAGAACATAAGGGAAACATTTGCTGACGTAAATTGTACCATTGTTTTCCTAGATCAGTTTACCAAGGCAACAGAAATAAAAGCAAAAATAAACAAATGGGACCTAATCAAATATAAACTTTTGCAGAACAAAGGAAATCATAAACAAAACAAAAGACAACCAGTGACTGGGGGACCAACAAGGGCTTAATTTCCAAAATATGCAGATAGCTCACACAAGTCAATAACAGAAAAACAAACAATCCAGCTAAAAATAGGCAGAAGACCTAAACAGACATTTCTCCAAGACGACATACAGATGGTCAACAGGCACAGGAAAAGATGGTCAACATGGCTAATCATTAGAGAAATGTCCACCAAAATTACAATGAAGTACCACCTCACATCAGTAAGAATGACCAACATTAAAATGTCTACAACTAACAAATGCTGACTAGAGTGTGGGAAAAAGGGAACTCTCCTACACGGTTGGTAGGAATGTACATTGGTACAGCCACTATGGAGAACAGCATGGAAGTTCCTCAAAAATCTAAAACAGAGTTGCCATATAATCCAGAAATCCCACTCCTGGACATATACATTGGCAAAATTATAATTTAAAAAGATACATGCACCTCTATGTTCATATCGGCACTATTTACAATAGCCAGCACATGGAAACAACCTGCTGCTGCTAAGTCGCTTCAGTCATGTCTGACTCTGAGACCCCAGAGATGGCAGCCCACCAGGCTCCCCCATCCCTGGGATTCTCCAGGCAAGAACGCTGGAGTGGGTTGCCATTTCCTTCTCCAATGCATGAAAGTGAAAAGTGAAAGGGAAGTCGCTCAGCCGTGTCCGACTCTTCGAGACCCCACGGACTGCAGCCTACCAGGCTTCTCCGTCCAAGGAATTTTCCAGGCAAGAGTACTAGAGTGGGGTGCCATTGCCTTCTTCGATACACACACACACACACATATATGACAAAGGATGAGATGGTTGGATGGTACCACTGACTCAAAGGACATGAGTCTGAGCAAACTCCATGATAATGAAGGACAGGAAAGCCAGAATGTGTGTGTTAAGCTGCTTCAGTCATGATTGACTCTTTGCAATCCTATGCACTGTAGCTCACCAAGCTCCTCTGTCCATGGGATTCTCCAGGCATGAATCCATGGGTTGCCATGGGATCGCTGTGGGTTGCCATGCTCTCCTCCAGGGGATCTTCTTGACCCAGGGACTGAGCTCTCATCTTTTACATCTTTTTCATTAGCAGGTGGGTTCTGTACCACTAGAACCACCTGGGAAGCCCCATAGGAGAATATATGTATATTTAAATAAAGCGCATACACTGTATATCAACTATACTTCCAAAAATAAAAAAATAAAACTGAATTTTGCAAAACTGTTCACAATGACAGCCTAAGTCTAATAGGCCAAGTTGTAAAAGAAGCAATTCACTAAGTGATCATTATTGAAACATGTTATTTTTTGGAATACAGGAGACATAATCCAGAGACAGACTGCTTTCAATGTAGTAGTAAACTGGGTCTATTAATATACAATATTAAATAACATCCTATGTTGAACAAAAATCATGGTGATAAACCTATGTGCAGTAACCTAAGCCTATAAGCATCACACTTCCTGATTTCAAAATATTTTATATATTTTATTTTTTTTAGGCTACAAAATCACTGCAGATGGTGGCTGCAGCCATGAAATTAAAAGACGCTTACTCCTTGGAAGAAAAGTTATGACCAACCTAGATAGCATATTCAAAAGCAGAGACATTACTTTGCCAACAAAGGTCTGTCTAGTCAAGGCTGTGGTTTTCCCAGTGATCATGTATGGATGCTAGAGGTGGACTGTGAAGAAAGCTGAGTGCCGAAGAAGCAATGTGTTTGAACTGTGGTGTTGGAGAAGACTCTTGCTAGTCCCTTGGACTGCAAGGAGATCCAACCAGTCCATTCTGAAGGAGATGAGTCCTGGGTGTTTCTTGGAAGAAATGATGAAACTAATGAAACTCCAGTACTTTGGCCACCTCATGCAAAGAGTTGACATTGGAAAAGATTCTGATATTGGGAAGGATTGGGGGCAGGTGGAGAAGGGGACGACAGAGGATGAGATGGCTGGATGCATCACTGACTCGATGGGCGTGAGTCTGAGTGAACTCCGGAGTTGGTGATGGACAGTGAGGCCTGGCGTGCTGCAATTCATGGGGTTGCAAAGAGTCAGATATGACTGAGCAACTGAACTGAACTGAACTGGTGCTGGGAAATATTCACAAGCTATATTAAAATTTCAGCTGAAGCTCACTGGCTCTGAAATCATCCATTTTTAGGACACTGGAAGCTTTATCACCAGAAGGATACAGCTTTGAGAAAGCTCTAACTTTTCTGTTAGTGAACACTGTGAGAGATAGTCTTTGTTTTTTTGTATACACTATAATCTTGCTCCGCTGCTGCTGCTGCTAAGTCGCTTCAGTAGTGTCTGACTTTGTGCGACCCCATAGACAGCTTTGACTGGCACATAGCAGGACCTAAATTTTTAAAAAATGTACCACTGAAGTCATCAGCATTCTAATACCCAAATTTAGCAAAATTCCTTTGGTGGTATTCCCATACACTTGAGGTTAGCAGAAAACTTATTTCAGGATAATATTAATTACATGCTATTTGGTGATGGAACAACCAGTGACAACTTGCTGAGTGGTTACCAGGTTCTTATATTCTTGGGAGAAGATGTGATCTTAACCAACTGGATGGTATATGGGTAACAGATTTCACTATCTCACATTTCATCTATATAAATACTTACAGTACTGAAAAATGGAACAAGAATTTGTCCTGAGGGTTAACTGTCCTTGCTTAAAAATGTCTTTGATGGAGAAAGAGGAAAATGAGGGAGTACTAAATTACTCTGCATGACAAATACATAGAATCTTTTTGTTTCTTTAATGCTTTCTCCATAATGAAAAGGAAAAAAAATGTCCTTATGTCTGTGTCATGAGGACAGACAATATTTGAGCAGCATGATAAATGAATAATTACTAGCAAAAAAAGCTTGGGGGAAAAACCCTATTTTTAGAACAAAAGCTATTATTTAGTAAGAAATAGACAATGTGGGGGATGTTGTTACCATTCCCTAAATTGTTTAGTAAATTATGCAGCACACACAAATACCTCGTGAGATTGTGTGTGTGTAATTTAAGAGTGGACAGTTCATATCCAAGTGTGTGTGTGTAATGGGAAGCAAGGATATGATACTGAGCTCATCCGTGAAATTAACGTGTTGAGGAAAAAGCTTTAAACAGAGATGATGTATGGTGATGTATAAGCCACAAAAGTAACTATCCTAATTTTGAGGCACAGGTGAGTGGGTGTAAATCGTCATTGATTTGTTTTGTACAACATAAAATATGGATGAGCCAATATCGTGGATAATTTAAGGCAGAGTGACAACAGCTAAGAGCTAAACTCATTTAAATAAGAACAAAATTCTAAAACAAAGAACACCACAAAAGTAACTCCACATATGGAACATACTAAAAATAAGTGTTTCCATACATTTATCTGTAGGTGACATTAATATTTTTACACATCCTACAAAATCTCAGTCAAAACTGAAGAAGAGTGCATAGAGTATATTATTAGTTATCATTTAGATGGCTTCATATTATTCAATGTAGTCTCTGATAATCTGATTTCATATTTAACATTAATAATATTTTTCCATAGATATAGACTGTCTTTTGAGATGCAGATTTGATGAAAGAATGTAAAATAATGAATTATACACTGAAATCATTATATCAATTAAAGTATAATTTTTATAAATTTTACTAGTTTCAAACTCTACCATTAAATATGAAACTCAAATCATCACAATAATCTAATTTGTTTTGAGCTCAGGCTCTTCAGTTATATAATTTATTGACATCAACCTGCTTGTAATGCCATATATTTAAATTCTACTTTCACATTCTGTAGGATATCTATCATATAGTCTCTTTTCAAAACTGAAGCAAAAATGGAAAAGTTAAAAGTATAACATGCTGATTTCCTTTTAGACATGAAAGAGAATGAGGGAGAGAGAGAGAGAAGAAAGAGAATAAGAAAGGTAAGGAGGGAGAGACGGTCTGAATACTGGAGACCGAAGAAATGAGAGGCTTAGACTCATTTTGAATATATCATCCCACTAGTTTCCATTATAAATTATTAAAATAACACCTCTCAGGTTCTCTTCAAAATAGCTTGGAATTTGCATGCCATCCAGCTGTAAGCCTTTGAGTGGATTATTTACAAATCTGAAATGGCCAATAATAATTCATTTTCCATTTTAAAGCCAGCAAGTTTCTCTATAATTTGGAGAGAGAAATAGAAGGAAAAAAAAAAAAGCACTTTTTAACCATGGCATCTTGAATTCAAAATCAAATAAATAACCCTGGATTTATTCACAGGGAGAACACTGAAAAGATTTTTGTTTTATTTGTTGGTTTTAGCACTTTTCTAATAGCCTTCGAGATCCAACCAGTCCATCCTAAAGGAGATCAGTCCTGAGTGTTCATTGGAATGACTGATGTTGAAGCTAATGTTTTAAAATTAAATTCCATCAGGAAGCACTTAACCAAAACCAAAAACCTTATTGGCCATAATAGTGGAGAAATATAACTACCCAAATTTTAAAAATGGAAGAGAAAATGCTATCTCTTTAGTCTTATTTGCCTTCTTAATTTTGTCTGCGAAAAGGATGCAGAAGACAGTGGATTTAGAGATAAGAATTAAGCTTTGTTTTTATTAAGGCAATTTATTTCCACAGGATAATACTGAAGCAAATAGTTCAATGGCATTAAAAATGGATTTGCTTTAGTTAATGGAAAGAGAATCTGTAGTTATTTTAGCTGGGGATAAAACAATTTAAGGCTTTATGTTTGCATGCTTCAGTAATAAAATTGAAATGCTAAGCTGGGGAGAATGTTGCCTTTTATTATGGTTTGTGATAAGTCAAATTTTTTTTTATTTTTATTTATTTATTTTCTTTTTAGAGCTTCCATTTTACTTTATTTTACTTTACAGTACTCTATTGGTTTTGGCATACATTGACATGAATCCGCCACGGGTGTACATGAACTCCCAAACATGAACCCCCCTCCCACCTCCCACCCCACATCATCCCTCCAGATCATCCCCATAACCTTACAGGTTTGGAAATTATATTAAATGACCTATGATAGACTCCTATCCAGGAATTCAAGTGTTTCTATCTCAATGAAAATCTTATGACTACTCCTTAAATGACCACAGTGAAACAGAATGAAAAGAATTACGATCACTTTAAACCTGGGTGTCATTCATCAAATGGTAATACAAGGGTGAAAGGTCCTATATCCTATTTCCAGTTCTTTAACCTATCTACTGAAATAATGTATTTTTCTCTTTAAAATGTCCCAAAAGATATAAGATGTCACTCTACTTATAGAGCTTCACAATTTTATTTTAAAGAATCAAAAGAAATTTGCTCTGTGAGCAGGTTTTTAAAATTGGCTTGAGGCCTCTGATTCAGGGAATAAGCAATCTTCCAACTCTCTCTTCTACTGGAGATATGTCCCCTTTCAACCTGTGCCTTTTGGTCCAATACAAATCAATGAACTCAAGACCCAATACGTCTTAAAAATCCATTTAGAAAACAACTGCTCCATTCAAAATTCAGCTCCTTCCTTTATCAGAAATTGCTGGAAATGTAATTTTGCAGCAAGCATTTCATTTCTTGTCTTGAAATAGATTGAGATAAATGTGAAGTCAATGATTAGATAAACGTAATGTCTTGGTTTGATGCCATGATACAATATTCAATGTTGTGGTCAGTACTGATGGATGTTTTGTATAGTTACTCAGCTGTATAATGGGACAAACTCCCATGACTCTATTTAAAATACTATGTGGTTCCCTTTCAATTAATATTACCAAAAGTACTTTGGCACAAATACAAAAAGCATGAAGGATTAGTGCTGAGCANCTGATGGATGTTTTGTATAGTTACTCAGCTGTATAATGGGACAAACTCCCATGACTCTATTTAAAATACCATGTGGTTCCCTTTCAATTAATATTACCAAAAGTACTTTGGCACAAATACAAAAAGCATGAGGGATTAGTGCTGAGCATGCAAATGCGGTTATCTTTGCTCTGGATAGAGCTCTTCTTTATACAATAAACTATATCTAAGTACAGTTTACTTATTGGGCTGCACCACATGCAGTAAATAAAAATTATTCCTTCTTCAAAAATCTCTTTCACGAAGTTATAAAAAGAAATCTCAATAATCCCCTATAGTACAGTTAAGGATTAAAGGTTGATGAGGTTAACACACATACACCAGCACAAGCACAGGCACTATGGCCATAGAAACAGTGTTTATGAAAGCCTCTTCTATATTAATAGCCAAGAAACATATTTCTCCCCTTCATTCCCTGCTACCAAGGTGCCTACCATACAATGTAAAAGAGAAGGAAAGGGAAGAGATGACTTTCTTTGAGAAGGAACACAAACCAGAATATCCACAGTGCCTATCAAAATCTTTTTTTGGAAATATAGAGGCTAAATTTTCTGGCACACTGGTACCAAGATTGCCTAACGTAGGAATGAATCAAGGGATAAAAGGCTAAATACTTTATTCAAGTTTTGCTTTTTATAATGCCTGTTCTTTGGTAACTATATTTCATTGTTACATAAAAACTAATGATTATCAGGGATGATACCCAATCATTATCATTTGCTGCAGTGATCAAAATAGTAAATTTCCACAATTTACCTTTTAAAAAATTAAAATGCTTAATATTTTCTAAACATCTAACACTTAAATAATGGTCAATACATCAACATTTTACTTCCTAGCACCCTTAGGTCAAACACAAGGTACTTAGAAAGATTTGTTGACTCTCCTACTGAAGTAATATGTGATCACTATTTGCAACACTTAGAATAATTTTTCTGATTATTTTAGTTATTAGCATTTATATTAATCAAAATCCTATATGTGTACTTGCTTCAGCAGCATATGTACTAAAATTGGAATAATACAGAGATTAGCATGACCCACAAAAAGATGACATGCAAATTCATGAAGCATTCCATACACACACACACACACTCGCTAAAACAACTATATAACACCTTGCTTCATATCATGAAAAAGAATTTTGAAATACACAGGGAGGTATATGCCTATGCCCAAGACTTACAAATATAGATATGTTTTGAAAATTTTGTAATTTTCTAAATTTTTAAGTCAGTCTTTATAAATAACTTTTAAAAATTTCATCAGAAATATTTTAGATTTTTTTTTCCTGTAATGCTTGAATTCTATAATCACACAATCTGATGTTTTGGTGTCTTTTCTTTTTTCCCTGTGAAAACTTTTCTCCCTATTTCTGATATTACAAAATTGCATGATAATGGTGTATTTTGGTTGGGACCATTTTAATTCATGGGGCTGGTACTTAGTAAATAACTTTTAAATATGGAGCCATTTATTTTTCCTGTTCTAGGGACTTCATGAATTATTTCTTTGTCAATTTCCCCCACCTCATTTTCTGTGATATTCTAAAACTTCCAGTAGACAATATTTAAGCATATTTCTCTACCATTTTCCATTGCTTTGGAAAAGCATTTCTCTACTATTTTCCATTGCTTTGCATTTTTTCTGCTTTTTAGGTTTCTTCTCTCTTCCAAACTTTCCACATTTTTTTAAGTAACCTTTAAATTTATTGTTTTGTACACAATAAGCAAACACCGTTTCTTCTTGAGGATATGAGTTAGATATATATTTTTTTTCCTCCGCATTCCCTCAGGTTCTGACTTTTTTAGTTTACTTATTTTTCTTCTTCGTTTTTGTTGTTGGAGGCTTTACTAACGGTGGCAATCAGACAAGTTTCAGTTGCTTGAAAGCTCTCTCAGGACTCACATTACAACGCTTCAGAATCTACAAGTTGCAGCCAGGAAAGAATACAAAATCGCAGCGGCACTGAGGTCAGGAAACGCATCTCGAGGAAAGGCTGCCTCACAGCACAGGTCAGAA
>SJYX01024516.1:0-36503 GCA_006410675.1 Oreotragus oreotragus
CTGGTTGGATCTCCTTGCAGTCCAAGGGACTGTCAAGAGTCTTCTCTAACACCACAGTTCAAAAGCATCAATTCTTCAGCGCTCTGCCTTCTTCACAGTCCAACTCTCACATCCATACATGACTACTGGAAAAACCATAACCTTGACTAGACGGATTTTAGTCGGCAAAGTAATGTCTCTGCTTTTGAATATGCTCTCTAGGTTGGTCATAACTTTTCTTCCAAGGAGTAAGCGTCTTTTAATTTTATGGCTGCTAGATGATGTTACATGCATTAAAATTGCAACTTTTTTTTTTCTTTTTCAACCAAATACTACCTTTTAAAAGTTTATCCATGATGATCTATTTTGGTCAGTTAAACTGTTGTATAGCATTCCATAGTATACATATAGCTCAATTTGTCTATTCTCCTACTGGAGATTTTCTATGTCTTTTGCAATTGTAAGTGGCTATGGAATAAATATCTGTTTATATGTTTCCTTAAGTACATATGGATGTGAGATTTTCTCTAGAGTAGACTTCTACAAGAGGGTCAATTTGAAGGTCAATACACATCTTCAGTTCTTCAATTTGACAAAGTATTAATTTTCTCCAACTTATATTCCTATCACAATACAAATAGTTCCAATTTCCTCCCACGTTGCCTGATTTGTGTTTTAAACTTTTCAATATACAAGTTTATTTCCACATTTGAATATTTTGCTTTATACTTACATTGTGTTTCTTTCATATTTTATTTCTTTCCTGTTTCCTATTAAATGGATTATATTTTATTGGCTTTTATCTCTCTATTGGCTAAGTTACATTAGATTTTCTTCAACATTATAGACATTTATTTCCCCATGATTTCTTGCCATTTAAAATTTCAGAATAAAACTCTTTTGTAGGTGACCATTTTCATATGTCTATTTGAAAAGTTTAGTCTTTATTTAAATTTAGTGCTTTGTTAAAAGACTTTGCTTTTGTTACTTTTTATTAGGAAAAATTGCAGAAATATACAAAATTGAAGAATGCAAGTAACTTCTAAGTTACTGTCCAATTTCAACAAACATCCTCCCTACCAGACTTGTTTTATTAAATCCTTTCTGTTTTCTTGGCTAGAGTATTCTAGAGTAAAACCCAGATATTTGTTCATCCACTGATAGACACTTAGATTGCTTTAATATCTTGGTTACTGTAAATAATGAATATGGGGATACAAATATTTCTTCAATATCATGTTTTAATTTCCTCCAGATATATTCCCAGAAGTAGAATTGCTCCATCATGTGGTAGTTCTATTTTTAATTTTTGATGAATCTCCATACTGTTTTCCACAGTGGCTGCACCAACAGAGCACAAAGTTTCCCTTTTTGCCTCATCCTCTCCAGCATTTATCTCTTGTCTTTTTAATGAAAACCATTCTAATGGACCTGACGTGATATCTTATTGTGGTTTTCATTTGCATTTCCCTTATGATTAGTGATCCTGAGCACCTTATCATGTACTTGTCATCCACTCATATATATTCTTTTGGGAAAAAAGAATGTCTATTCAGGTCCTTTGTTCATTTTAAATTGGACTTTTTTTTTTTTTTTTTTGCTATTGAATTGCAGAATTTAATTGACTAGTATATATACAAAGATTCTCAAAAGACAGCCTGCAGAATGAGAAAGAATATTTGCAAGTGATAGATCTAATATGAGGTTGATATCCAGAATACATAAAGAATTTTGACAAAAAACTAAATTTAAAAATGGACAAAGGACGCGAATAGACATTTTCCCAAAGAAGATATAATAGCCAATAAAATATTGCAATCAATGTCCTTATTTGTAAAGCAAAGATAAAAATATTTCCCTCCTAGGGTCAATGTGAGGATTAAATGTGTTAATGTATATAAAGTGCTTTAGGGCAGTACATGGCATATAGTAAACACTGTATTATGTCTGCTATTCGCAAACTTTTAAATCTTAGGACCTCTTGACACTATTATAAAATTGTTTAGCACCCCCCCAACTTTTGTGTTTATGGGTTATATTTATCAGTATTTATTACATTAGAAATTAAAGCCAAGAAACCTTAAAAAGGTTTATTTATGAGGTCTTTTAAAATAACTACATGATAACATAATTTTTAAATGAGAAAATAACTTCATTTTCCCCAAAAAATTAGTGAGAAGAGTGGCATTACTTTACATTTTTGTTCACCTGGGAAGCATCTGGCTTTCTATAAGAGACTTGGAACCATACCTGCTTCTGCATCCAACCTGCTATAAATCACACATCAGGAAGCCTTGGGAAAATTCCACGTGCTCTCCTCAGAAAACGAGAGTGAAAAAGGCAAATCTCATTTTATTATTATGTGAATAAGTTTTGACCTTGTGGACCCCCAAGAAGGGTCTCAGGGACCCTCTAGATTCCTCAGACTGAATTATACCTTGAGATTCCCTCTCCATATTTTCTATTTTCACTATGGTTATGGTTATTGATGGAGAAGGAAATGGCAACCCACTCCAGTATTCTTGCTTGGAGAATCCCATGGACTGAGGAGCTTGGTGGGCTGCAGTCCACGGGGTCACAAAGAGTCGGACACGACTGAGTGACTTTACTTACTTACTTATGGTTATTGATGATGATGGAGAAAGCCAGGATAGAAATGGGTTTTCCAAAGTTAGAGCTGTGTGTGAAGTTCTTTTAGTTCTTTGCAGATATCATTTAAAAAGTGCTTGTCTTTGAAAAAGTGGAACCAGGTTTGGGTTAAAATGCTGTGAACCAGGACTTCCCTGGAGCTCCAGCAGTTAAGATTCTTCTATGTGTCTACAGCAGGGGGCGTGGCTTTCATCCCTGGTCAGGGAACTAAAATCCCACATACTGTGAGGTGTTGCTGAAAAATAAAATCAATCAATCAATAAAAGTCAGGTGAAGAAAATATTTTAATAAAACTCTGTGAACCTATTGATATTCAGAATAAATGGACAGTTGTATTTAGCTTTTTCATACATGTGGAGCTATAGCCATGAAGTAAAGAGGAAAAAGTCCCCTTAGTGCATTGTTGCTATAAGGAAACAAAGTGTATGCTTGCACCACCGTGGAAAATTTTCATGAGAAACTTTGTATTAGCATTGGGCTCAGACACCAAAACTGCAGATAGTACAGTGAAATCCAAGAGCGTTCTAATGCTCTTTTTCCAAAGATGTTCAGGCAGAAGAAATATATTCTGGAAGACCAAAATGCATAACTGTAACCAAAGCATTTCATGAAAGGGGAAAATGGAAATTAAAGGAGCTTGGCTCCCTTGCCTGGATTTTTCTGTTTTTATCGAGGATGATCACTTGGTAGAAAAGGTAACAAGGTTGAAATTCTGACTGTACATCAGTATATTCCAGGACCATTCTTGCCCAGACAACAAGGTGTTGAACTTCTTAGCTATTCAGTTTAAAGGCAAAATCTTGTCATTGTCTCTCAGGGAAAAATAATGATTCCAAGCTATGTTGTAAAAAGAAAAAAAAAAAAAAATCACAGGTCCTCATGACTGATGGTGTTTGGTTCAGCAAGCCAAACCACTCTGGATCCTATATTCTCTAGGTCTTGCTGTGTAGGTTTCCCTCTTCTCCATGTTCTCTTTAAAAAATACTCATTCTGCTTTTGGTGTTTTTCCTTTCCTCAATTTCCCCAGAAATATGAAAATAACAACAAAAGATCCCAGGGTACAGAGTTGCTATCCTGCTCAAGGAATTGTGGAAGTAAAATTCATTTACTGTTGAGAATGCTTAAGGAAAATGATTGAAAACACTATTCCAGGGAAATGATCTACAAAACTTAAAAGTGGAGGCAAAACTGTGATATTAGGGGGATAGTGCAAAGAGAGAAGGGAATGGCTCATTTCAAAGGCTGATGGTGCCAAATGAAATTTCAGGAAAACCTAACCTTGAAAAAGAGGTACTAGATGAATCAAAAGAGAGTGAACTACAAAGAAAGTCCATGAGATGCTTTGACTATGTATATCTAACTTCTCCATACTATCTCTTGTCTACCTGTTATCCTGGTTCCTATATCAGCCCTGAACATCCTCAAACAGCTGCATGGTGAGGCGTACTCTAGAGGATGCTCTGTCATGATTCATACTCTAGGAAGAAGATTGAAGTCATGTGGACATGTAACAAGAACAAAATTTGGGAGATTTGGTGAAAAAAATAAACTATTAATAGTGGAGAAACATTCAGACCAGAAAGCAGAAGAATAAAAAGCAAAGAGTAGGAGAGAAACAAACAAACAAAAGTAAAACTGTAACAAATGAAGAAACAATTAGCCAGAGAAAGAACAAGTCTTAACAGAGAGAAAAGGAAGGTAGTACAGAATTGAGGTAAACCAGCATCCCATGGACGGAGGAGCCTGGTGGGCTGCAGTCCATGTGGTTGCGAAGAGTCGGACACGACTGAGCGACTTCACTTTCACTTTTCACTTTCATGCATTGGAGAAAGAAATGGCAACCCACTCCAGTGTTCTTACCTGGAGAATCCCAGGGACGGGGAGCCTGGTGGGCTGCCATCTATGGGGTCGCACAGAGTCGGACACGACTGAAGCAACTTAGCACCAGCAGCAGCAGCAGCATGTTGTGATGGCATCAGTGGAAATAGACTGAGCAGGAGTGGATTCTTCCTGGTGACTTTTTGAATGTTTTCTTCTCTTGATTCTTGCAGACCTCAGCTATATTATCTCTTCTCCCTTTAAACACTGCAGAAGATTTACTGAAAAACAGATGACCAAAGCCTCTATTTTATGTTGTTTCCCTGTATGGTATTTATCTCTCAGTATTCTTAGGATTTTAGTTATTAAGAAATTAAGGACATATTGGGAAATATAAGCAATATTTTATAATAACTATAAATATTTTATAATAACTATCCATAACCTTAAAAACTGTGAATCACTATATTGTACACCTGGAAGGTATATAATATTGTACATCAACTATACTTCAATTAAAAAAAAAGAAATCTGGACATCTCTATTTCATTTCCTGAGAAGTTGAAGACTGAGTCTGATTTTTGGTCACCTGTTGTTGTCTTATATACCAGATGGTATCAGGTGTTGGGGCTGTTGGGAAATCATCATGTCTAGATGATCTGTGATGCAAGAAGGGGTCTTACAGGATTGGGAAAGTATCATCTTATGATAATTTGGTGGGGAGAGGGGAAAGCAAAAGAGGTGATGGTAATGATGAACATTTCACTTCAGGAATTTTCTTTCCTAAATTTGTTTGTGAGCCTGACAGTAAAAATTAACTGAAATACTTTTTGCCCCTCTCCATTTGTTTTCCATTGTTTTAGCCTTAAAAGCATCTGACACCCACACTGACAGAGGAACAGATGGTTTTTCTCATGCTCTTCCCTTTGCCCCAAATAGAAAATACCCTCTGTTTATATCATAATCAAAATCCTTCCACCATCTTCATGGTGGTGAAGAATTCATCTTTCCTGCCTTCCATATGGGAAAATAACTAATATTTGTTGGGTACCTACAGAATATAACTCAATAAGCTCTCACAGTACATTATCTCCCCACATTCTCACAGTGACCTTGGGAGTTATGAGATGAGAAACTCAAAGCAGAGGAGTGGCCACTTTCTGAAGACAAGTCAGAGGCAATGGCTGGAGGATATTCTGACCCAAACCTGTATGTTCTGGTAGCTAAAACTGTAAGAATCTTCCACCAAATAGAATCAAACAACCCCCAGAGATAAACTTCCTTATGCCTTTTATTTTTTAAACAGCAATTTGTGCTGTATTTAAGTCATTTACATATGTGTGTGTTACCTGCTAAATTAAGAATCTTTGAATGTCAAGAAGCAGATATTATTCGAGCCTCTATATTACCCAGAGTACCTCCCAGTTCAGTTCAGTTCACTTCAGTAGCTTAGTCATATCCGACTCTTTGTGACGCTGCGGACTGCAGGAAGCCAGGCTTCCCTGTCCATCACCAATTCCCAGAGCTTGTTCAAACTCATGTCCATCCAGTCGGTGATGCCATCCAACCATCTCATCTTCTGACATCCCCTTCTCCTCCTGCCTTCAGTCTTTCCTAGCATCAGGGTCTTTTCCAAGGAGTCAGTTCTTTGCATCAGATAGCCAAAGTATTGGAGCTTCAGCTTCAGCATCAGTCCAATGAATATTCAGGACTGATTTCCTGTAAGACTGACTGGTTTGATTTCCTTGCAGTCCAAGGAACTCTCAAGAGTCTTCTCCAACACCACCGTTCAAAAGCATCAATTCTTCAGTGCTCAGCTTTCTTTATGGTCCAACTCTAACATCCATACATGACCACTGGAAAAACCATAGCTATGACTAGTCGGACCTTTGTTGGCAAAGTAATGTCTATGATTTTTAATATGTTGTCTAGGTTGGTCATAGCTTTTCTTCCAAGAAGCAAGCGTCTTATAATTTCATGGCTGCAGTTACCATTTGTAGTGATTTTGGAGCCCAAGAAAATAAAGTCTGTCACTGTTTCCATTGTTTCCCTGTCTATTTGCCATGAAATGCTAGGACCGGATGCCATGATCTTAGTTTTCTGAAGGTTGAGTTTTAAGCCAGCTTTTCACTCTCCTCTTTCACTCTCATCGAGTTTCCCCAGTTTCTTTTTGCTTTCTGCCATAAGGGTGGTGTCACCTGCATGTGGTGGTGGTGGTGGTTTAATCGCTAAGTCGTGTCTGACTCTTTGCGACCCCAGGAACCCTGCCGGCCCTCCTGTCCATGGGATTCTCCAGGCAAGAATACTGGAGTGGGTTGCCATTTCCTTCTCCAGGGGCTCTTCCCAACCCAGGAATCGAACCCAGATCTCCTGCATTACAGGTAGATTCTTTACCTGCTGAGCTATGAGGGAAGCCCTATCTGAGGTTATTGACATTTCTCCCAGCAATCTTGATTCTAGCTTGTGCTTCATCCAGGCTGGCATTTCATACTCTGCATAGAAGTTAAATAAGCAGGGTGACAATATACAGTCTTGATGTACTCCTTTCCCAGTTTAGAACCAGTCTGTTGTTCCATGTCCGGTTCTAACCGTTACTTCTTGACCTGCATACAGATTTCTCAGGAGACAGGTAAGCTGGTCTGGTATTCTCATCTCTTTAAGGTTTGTTGTGATCCACACAGTAAAAGGCTTTAGTGTAGTCAATGAAGCAGAAGTGGATGTTTTCCCAGAATTATCTTGCTTTTAATATGACCCAATGGTTGTTGACAATTTGATCTCTGGTTCCTCCACCTTTTCTAAATCCAGCTTGAATATCTGGAAGTTCTTGGTTCACATAATGTTGAAGCCTAGCTTGGAGAATTTTGAGCATTACTTTGTTAGTGTGTGAGATGAGTGCAACTGTGCAGTAGTTTGAACATTCTTGGCATTGCCTTTCTTAGGGATTGGAATGAAAACTGACCTTTTCAAGGACCTACCAGGAAATCTTACTGTTGATGCTAAATAGAAGCTATTGGGGCTTCCCAGGTGGCTCAGTGGCAAAAAATCCGCCTGCAATGCAGGGGATACAGGTTTGATTCTTGGGTTAGGAGGATCCTTGGAGAAGGAAATGAAAACCCAATACAGTATTTTGCCTGGGATTATCATTGGAAAAGACTCTGATGCTGGGAGGGATTGGGGGCAGGAGGAGAAGGGGACGACTGAGGATGAGATGGCTGGATGGCATCACGGACTCGATGGACGTGAGTCTGAGTGAACTCCGGGAGATGGTGATGGATAGAGAGGCCTGGCGTGCTGCGATTCATGGGGTCGCAAAGAGTCGGACACGACTGAGCGACTGAACTGAACTGAACTGATCCCATGTACAGAGGAGCCTGGCGAACTACAGTCCGTGGGGTCGAAAGAGAGTTTGACAGGTGACTAAACATTAACAGAAGCTTTTAATTGAATAACTCAAAAGTGGCTTTTTATTTTTACATTATTCTTTCCTTGCCATGCTAGGCCTGAAGCTCCATCCTCCAGTTTTCATTTGGGCAAGGTCTAGCATCTCAACCAATCTTTTACACCAAAGATGCCTTTCATGTCATCTGGAGACTTGTTATTGTGGGAACTTCTAAGAACAGTTCTAGTTATCAGTTTTACCTTGGTTTCCTGATAGGACATTTTGAATCTGCTGGGCAACCCAGACCCACCAACTCATTCCAAAGCAGTCTAATGCAGCTGTCAAGAACCTGGATTTCCCCCAGATGAACCTTCCCGTCTGCTGCCTGACCACGGTCAAGTAGCGTCATCTCTAACATCCCTAGACTTTTCATCAGAAAAAGGGGGATAATCATTCTTAACCTGAAGACTGCAGTGAAAATAAATCTTAAACTAAAATTATGATTCAGGGACCTTCCTTTGTGGTCAAATGTTTAGGACTCCATGCTCCCAATGCAGGGGGCACAGGTTCAGCCCCTACTCCGAGAACTAAGACTCACATGCTTCATGGCAAAGCCAGAAAAACAAAACAAAACTTAAAACTAGAAGTATAATCCTTACCGTCCTTCTCCAACCTGCTTTTCCTTCTGATTCCTTAGCTCAGCAGATTCCTTAGCTCAGCAAATGGCATCACCCACTGCACATTTTGTGCAATCCAGAAAGACATCTCTTGTTCCTTCAAGTTCCACCATCAGTCAGTCATCAAGTTCTGTGAATTTTACCTCTCATCTTGAAATCATGTAGTTCCTGCAACACCAGCACCGCTGCCCTATAACTAACTAGTCTCACCAAATCCACTTTTATTATCCCAGCCCCAGCCCTAACTTTCTACACTATTGCCAGAGACATCCGTCAAAATTAAAGTGTGAGACATTGCTAAAATATTCTCAGTGCCTTTGCAATGCTCCTGGCTCGGGGAAATCATCTTCCATAACTAAGAGACCCTAAGTGGTTCTGTTCTTTGCTTCCAGTTTTCCTTTCCCTTCTAGTCTGCCATCCAATCAAGGTAGAAAGCCTGCTTTAAGCTCCTCCAATAAGCCACAATCCTCCATCACCTTTTGCACATTTCTTCTGCAGAGAATGTTTACTCCATCATGCCCTTTCTCCCTTTCCCTGAAATTTTTTTCAACTTTAGTTTATTTCAAGTTAATTGCTTAATTCCCCTTTGCTCAACCTACACACCCACGACTAGGTCAGTGTTTTTGATACAGGTTTTGCTGGTACGGTTTTGCCTTCTTCCATCACTCTCAGAATAATTTTAAATTCCTGTGATCATTTGACAAGTTTCTGTTCTAACACTAGAATGTAAGACCCCTGAGGAACTACCTTTGCAATATCTCCAGCACTAAACACAACACGTGGCAGATAGCACAGGTTCCGTAAATATTTGTTGAATGAGTCTGTACCGTACATATGGTAACAGGTTACCCCATCCTCTGGTTTCATATGAAAAGCTCCATCTTTGGATTCGGCGCAGGTTTAAATCATTGTCCCTGTTAATCTTGAGGAACTATGTCTTTCTGTGCTCATCTGTAAAATGGGAATGACTGTGCCTGCCTCACTGAATTGTTGAGGCCTTAGTGAACACAGGATCAAGTGTCTGCCTGGCTCAGAGCTCCCTCCGCGATGGAGAGTAATTACGGTAATTAACACAGGTCGGAAGGTTCGGACCGTTAAGCAAACAATTGTCTCTACGCCAACCAGGAGCTTCAAAGGGGGTCTTTGGCCTCAGTAGCCTGTCCCCCACCCCAAACCCAGCCAAACTGACCAGGAAGTTCCCATCCTAGGCGAAGGTTAAGCCTGCAGGGAGGTGGCAACGAGAGGACACCGGCTGCGCTGCAGAGGTGGGGGCGGCAGCCCATCCCCCATTTGGCTCAGCCTGTTCTCTGCAACTTTCGAGGTCCCGCCGCGCTCCCTGTTTGCCTGTCGGTGTGTCTCTGTTCTCCTGTCCCATGAAGGCTACGCCAGAAGCGGCCGCACCCCACCTGGCTTCTGCGAGCCCGCAGGCTTTGGGCAAGTTTGGCGCAGCCCTCGCGGGTCTCACGGAGCCCCCGGCGCTGATTTCCGGGCCTGGGGGTGGAGGGCGCTGTCCCCGCCTCCCCTGCGGGGCCAGAGGTGGCGACCCGCGCGCGAGCGGCGTCTGATCTGGGGTGGCTGCACAAATACCCGGGTGTGTCCGTGTCTCCGCGGGCAGAGAAGGGTGTCAGGGGCGGTCTCTGCATTTTAATCTTGTCTAGGAGGACCTTCCTTGTCGTCAGTTCCTAGGAGGGCTACCCAGTTGGTGCAGTTTCTTTTTCCTTTGGGGATGCATATTTAAGTGTGTGTGTGTGTGTGTGTGTAAACCATATTTAAGTGTGTGTGTGTGTGTAAACCTTTATATTGTGGGGCAACTTTTAATTAGAAGTCCATGAAATTTCAATCCTTAGTTCTTCCCTCCTAAAGCTTTCTTTAAATATGTTGCAAGTTGGTTTTTTTTCTCTTTCCTTACTTGAAGTTCATTTTATTTAATTTTCAAGCAACGATACAATACAATGATATACATAAAAATATGTATTCTGTTGTTAAACATTTCTCAATACTCCTCTTCCTTGCAAGCTTAACGTTAGATTTGAACCTTGAAAAAATATACCCATTTTCATAATACAGAGTATTCCTGTAAATTTTTTTGAAAAGTTAGGGTACACCAACTAATGAACTTAAGTTTAAAAAGTGGCCAAATGCAAATGTTAACTCCACAAAGCCACCAAATCAATGGATACTATTTATGCTTTTGGATATTCAAAGAGCAATTTTGGAGTATCTGTCAGATTGTCTTGAAAATCAGGTTCTGATCTTAATCCTGAAAGGGTTAAATAACTTCTGGGTTGCTCTTAGAATAGCTGACTCATAATACATCAATAATCTTATCCTAGGGTGTATGGAATCAAATAGCTTAAATGAAAATAAGTTGAAATATTTGTCACTATGTTGTACGTTTTATCAGTTTAGATGACTTGCAAGTAAATAATTTCCTAACCTTTTAAGGATGAACAGCTACTTTCTACACACTTTGAATATTTTATAGGCATGGTCATCACAGTTTACACTGGTGATAGTGTATATGCATTTCCAGTCAACAAATAGCAAGGTATCTGTGTTATTCGATGGTTAACAACCCACACTTTTCCATAAAGGTGACATTATATAAAACTGTAGAGATTACTGAATAGTATCAAAAGACCATTTTGAGAATCTGAAGATAAAATCATTAGGGATAAGTTAAGAGATATAGGGTAATGAATTATTGAAAAAAAATCATATGGTAGCATAGATATCAAAGTCTCAATTAGCACATGAAATAGTTAATTTTGTTTTTGTTTTAAACATAGGTTTCCAGAGCATTAAAAAAAATCCTCTTAGGTTTGTTAAACCTTTAGTAGAAGATTACAGCCAATGTTTTGTGTTTGGTGAATAGCTGTTTGTCTCACTTTATTTACTTGGTATCGGATATTTGTCAATGTCATTTCATATCTACAGAAAATTCTTACGCTCTATGGAGGTAGTGAATGTGTGTGTGTGTCTGCCGGAGGTCACATGACAGTTTCATCCTATTTGGTGGAGCAGCTTGACTCCCCCCCACCCTTTGCTTTTGGTGATGGTTGTGAGTACAGAAGTTGATTGACAGATGCATGCCAGAAACCCCCATTCTCTTTTTCAAAGACAACATATGATGGATTGCGATCTCTCAGCCCAGCAGGACACGGGGACCATGCAAGCTGTAATTGGTCAGGTATGGAGTCAGCCATTTCTCAACTCCCCTTTTTTCCACAAGGATCTCACCATATGATTCACATAATTCATATTTACAGTACCATCTTTCTATCTGTATCTTCAGCTACCTGCCAGCGTAGCGCTGGAAGTGCGAAAGGGAAAAGGCACCCATTAAAATCTAGCCAGGAGAGCTCAGCTTCAAACTTCAATGCGATGCTTACAAACCCAAACTAATACAACCACCAAAAAAAAAAAAAAAAAAGAAAGCAGAGAACAAATTGAATTTATCCTTTTGCCTGAATTTTTAAAAATATATACATTTTAGAATTTATTTTCTGTTGAGAGATAGTGATCTCTGAAAGAAAGTGTAAGAAGAGAATAAAGTCGTATGTTTTCTTAGTAGTAGTTAACAATTTTCTGTTAAATATTTTGATTTGGACTGTCTTCTCTCGCTCTTTCTCGCTCTCTCCCCCTTGCTGTATGGGAAATATAAATACATAAATGCACGTGCCTTTACTCCCAACCCAGACAGTGTGTGATCGAGCCTGGGAGATGTATGTAGTGGTCTTGGCCGCTGCAGAGGGGCAAGCTGCAAATTAAACACTGCCACAGTCTGAAAGGTCCAGGTGGTCTGCCTGCGTCTCCTAATGCAATCCACACAACAGCTTTAATAAACAGCTCTATTTAGTGCCTCCTCCCTGTATCCAGGGAGGTGAACTGGTCTGGGGCTGCTGTGATGAAATGCCAGAAGAATATCTCTCAGAGGCCTCACAAGCTGATTTTTAGAGCTTTCCTGTTCTGTCGTCTTTGTCTTCCAAATGGGTCAGTGAGTCTTGCTCTTTTCCGTTTTGGTGCTTTCTGTGAAATCGGTTGCTTCTGTTTGTGTGTAAATGTTTGCGTCCTGAGGTAAATCAGAAGAGGAAAGGGTCGTTGTATTTTCATTTGCCTTCCAATAACGGAAGGGACGAGAGGGATGAGAGTGCCCTGCTGCAAAAGAAGGGTGATTTTTCTGACTGTGATGGGGGTGGGGTGAGGAAAAAGGGAATATATGTGGTTGCTTTCTGGGTTTTTTTTTGTAATGTATTTTTGACCAAAATTTTTCTGAGTTTTATCTCTGCTTACTTAGGAGCTGTTAACTCATAAATCAGAATATGGTTACGAATATTTATGAACTCCTAAAAGTTTTTTCTTTTTTCCTTTTTATATTTTTGCACACTTTCCAATCAAGACAGGCTGGTGAGGTGATGACCTAAAATTTGTTTGCTGTATGTTAATAGCATGGAAAGAAATATACCATCTTACTGTGTTTTCAACAGAATTATAGCAAAGCACTTTAGAGGTCTGAAAGCACATGGTTTATTAATACCAGCATGCTTCATAATGCATTTTACAAGGAAAATGTCAGATATATAATACCATGTTTCCACAGGTTCACACTATTTTAAAAACGGTAGATAACTGCTTGAACAGAACAGTATATTTTAAAACTTTCCAGTTGGTTTTTGTTATACAGATATAAATAGAGTGAAGTCTCTGGGCATATATTTGTCAGAAAAAAATATGTAAAGACTGATTTTATATACTGTTAATACCCATTTCAGTGTTCACTGATGAGCAAGCAGGTATGTGAAATCTAGCTAAAGTAATGATGCCATGTGGAAATAAATACATACTTGTTAAAATAGATAACCATTTCATGTAGAAATAAAACTTAAGCTCTGATAACTGTCTTGTCCTGCTAAATAAAACTTGTTGGTTGGCAAGCATGTTCTCACATCTGTAGATCATAGTATGGTCTTAATACTGTGCAAAATTACTGTGTTTCAGTACCCAACATGAAACATTTCCTTTTGTATATATTTCCCTTAGTTGAGAAAAGAAAACTTGGTTAAAACAAACAGAAGAGATAATTCTAATTTGTTATTTGATATTATTTATTGGAATTAATTGTTGATTGTATATTTTTAAAAGATTCAAGCACGTATTGAAAAATAGGAAATGGCAAATACTTTACAGCTGTCAGACTTAAACTTCTAATTGGTCAGGATTTCATATTGGTTGTTATTACTACAGCACTCTGGATTTTGTGTGTACTTCACATGATTTTTAAAGGCTTTTATGTGTGTCCAGAAATTATATGTTAATTATTTGTTATGGATACCTACTAAACAGTTGCATCAAAGTAGCCAATTTTTTTCTGAGGATTTCATTTCTCATAAATTATTTTATAAAAACTCAGATACTTATGTCCAACTAGTAAATTATAAAAGCAATTATTCTGAAGGTTGTAAAATTTTCTGTACTAAAAATGGTTTGTCCATTTTTAGTTCAGAAAGTGAAACACTATTTGGAAACTGAAACAGTAATATTCAAAAGAAAAGAAAGATAGCATCCTATCCCATATGCATATCACAAAAATAAGAAAACCTAATTGAACTCATATCTATAGCTATAAAAAGAAAGATGATATCCAGATTTGAAATTATTTCCTTTTAATTGTTATAGCACAGATAATAATACTGACTCAAACCACTGCTTCTAACAATAAGGACAAGAATGTGAAAGCAATTTTCCTTGCTTTTCAGTCATTCATAATCAGAAAGAGATGGTTTATTTTTCTGCTTTTGATTTCAATATCATCTTTTCCCTACTCACCAGGTGTGAATCAGTCTCAGTTGATGATACCAATGTTTGTGAGTGTTCCTTCTCAAATACATACTGAAATAATAATTATTTTTGTCCTTTTATTTTTCTTTCTGGTCTGAGTTCTGTTCCTACATGGCTTTGAGCTGGAGAAGCAAATCACTTGTTTTCAATGATATTTTCCTTTCAGAAAGATTCCCATGAAACAGTTCTCCAGGTTTTTTCATTCATCTCTGGGATCACATATCTAGATGGTTCCACTGGAAGGGATGAGGAGACTTCTCTGTGTTGCTGGTCAAGATCCAGCTCTGGGGAGTGCCAAGGGCTACCTGGAAGAGAGATTGTTCCTACGTGCCTTCCCTCCAGGGCCTTCCCTCCCCAAGCCAGCAATTAAGCAGTCTAGTACTTAAGAACTAACTCTCTGCCTAGTATCTCGAGATCAGGAAACTTGGTTCATTCATAAAGTTTTGGGGAAATCAAGCGAGATTTTTGATAGTTATCTCTAGCAAGCTTACTACACCTTGGAAGCACAGGTTGGATTTTACCTTTAGACGATTTTCAAATAAATTCAGACTAAACAGTTAAGCAGGTTCTGAGCCATGAGTTTGAATAGCATTTAAAAATGAAGACACAGTTCTACTGCTCATGGCCATTCAATGTTTACTGCATCTTTTTTGAAGACCTGAGCTTGTGAGTGACAGATTAGTTTATCAGCATCACAGACCTCTTGGGTTTTTTTCTTTATTTTTTTTCTCATCTCACGCAGACGGGTCATGGTGTCCAACCCACTTCTGGCACCGCTGTCCCCAGAGGACCCTTGGCTAGCCTGCCATCTTGACGTGTAGGCCTGAGGGTCCAGGCTTGGCTGTGTTTCTATAGACCGACTTCTGCAAATATTACAGGACTGAGACTATTAAATTTGTTGTTAATAAAAACAACAGATGAGGCAAATAAGATAAAAATATGTATCAGGCAGATCTAAGAGTTTGCTGGGAATGGCAGAGACAGCAGGATGAAGGGGCTCCTGTGTGCACTCCCAGTGGACATGGCTGAAGTACACGAAGAGTGGGAAAGCCATGTTTAACAGCATATCAAAAGCTTTTATGGTTTTCCTTACCAGTAAAATGGGTCTTTTTTTTTTTCCCAGAGTAGAGTTGGACGATTTAAAGTGTTTGGAAGTAGCACGTTAGAAAGTGAATGCAGTTGTCTGAGACCACGGCCAGTGAGTGAGCTAAGCGCTTAGAAGGGGAGTGAGTGTGGCTGGCTAACTGGGTGCTTTTGGCTTAACGGTATTTCAGTGTGTGCTTTTTTCTTGTGAAGTTTCCAGACACACAAATATTTTGATATTGTAGTATCAAAACAATTTTGTAGTGTGTTGTTTATACCCTCCCTTGTTCCCAGTAGTATTTTAATGATACTTAAAGAACAGTATGCTTACCTAGAACCTACTCCAGCTGATGTGAAATGCAGGTGGCCTAGGGAGAGAGGGCCTTGTAAATAACATGCTTGCAGATTGTTCTTAGTCCATGGAGACTGCTTTCCATGCCCCTTCTATAAAAATTAAACTTTGAGGCTAACCTAACCCTGTCTTATGGGTGCCAAGCATAACCCTCATATATATTTAAAAAGTCATCTTGTGTAGGCATGAATGCCTATTTTTGGGGAAACTGATATATTCACTTAAATTTACATATTTTGAAGATATGTAATTATTATCATTTGGATTTAATTAGTAATACTTTTTTCAGAGTACTGTTACAGGTAATAGTCTATCACCAAGTGGCTTCAGTCGTGTCAACTCTTTGCAACCCTGTGGACTCTAGCTCGCCAGGCTCCTCTGTCCATGGGATTCTCCTGGCAAGAATACTGAAGTGGGTTGCCATTTCCTCCTCCAGGAAAANATTTAATTAGTAATACTTTTTTCAGAGTACTGTTACAGGTAATAGTCTATCACCAAGTGGCTTCAGTCGTGTCAACTCTTTGCAACCCTGTGGACTCTAGCTCGCCAGGCTCCTCTGTCCATGGGATTCTCCTGGCAAGAATACTGAAGTGGGTTGCCATTTCCTCCTCCAGGAAAATAGTCTATTAGAAAAAAATGCAGATTAATTAAGGATTGTTCTTTCTGAATACAGAGTGGTGCTGGTATGCTTTTTATAAGTGGGGAGCTCAACAAAACTGAATTTGTACTGTGTATTTCTAACTAGCCTTAAATGCTTCCTGCAATATTCCACTTAGATGAAAGTTGATGTTAGCTTTATATATTTTGTCAGATGAACTCAATTTTTATTATCTTTAAAATATTTTAAAATTGAAGTTCATTGTGTTGCTTGAGCAGTAGTAGTTTAAATCGCAAAGCCAATTTTGTCCCTTAAAGTAAAACTTGTCAGTATAGTAATAATACTATACAATAATGTTAACAATAATGCTGAACAAGAAACACATGAAATCTGGTTTCGAAACAAAATTTTCTTTTATATTTTTAAGAAGATTTAGTGAAATTTTCTCTATATACTATTCAGGTATTATTTATTTATTTTAGTGCTTAAGAATTGAAAGCTTTTGGATTCATATCTCGAGAATATGGAGAGAGGTTGTTGAGACATGTCAAATCTGAACACTTATGAAAGAAAATTTGAATGCAATATATTTCCTGTATATAAAATCTATAGTACTTGTTCTGTAGGTCATTGAAAGAAGGTATTCTTTCTTTGACCATTTTTGCTACGTAAACTGCATTTAGTCCAACAGTTTGAAGCATCTTTCTCTTTTCACCTTCATTGTTTACTAAAATTACAGGCTAACTAACATGTTTATAAATATTTAAAAAACTCCACTTTTCAGTTGCATTATGATTTCATATAAACTGTTACTTTTTTAAATGCTTGATTGAGTAGAAAATTAAGTTGGGAAATAAAATGCAAATATAAAAGGATCAGACCTGAAGAAACAGTGTGCAAAAAGGTGAGTCATGATCTGAATTTGAACACTGAAAGAAAATCCAGCTTATAAAACTTTTAAATAAATTTGTATTTTGTAACCAAAGTTTTACTTGGGAAATAATAGTTGCTCTAAATATATTTTCAAGCTTGCTTTTGTATTCTGCTTTATTCCCTTCCTTCCTGTTTTTTTTTTTTTTTTTTTTGTGGGTGAAGTGTGTTTCTAATAAAGTAAATTACTAGGTGAAGCTTGGTTCTGGGATCACATGTCATTTACTCTGTTGATCCATCATATCTTGAGCTGGTCCAAAATTGTAATCAAATTTATAGAAGAGGTTGTGAGAAATTGTCATTACATTTTGGTAAGATTCATTTTCTTTTCTAGCTATTATTTTCTTGTTCTTCCTAGTTATACAATGTGAGCCAATTATGGTGAAAATTGACTATTATTTGATAAATTCATTCCTGGTTTACCCTATGCTTGTATTATTTTCTTTAGCAAATAAGATAAAAATATGTATCAGGCATCTGTAAATGGCCATATTATTGTTATTTCAAGGTTTCTACTTCTTTTAAATATAAAACCATTATATGTAAGTAGTAGAAAGATGAAAACATTTCTGATTACTTATATTAAAGACAGCTTTCTAAATTTTTAAAGGCACTTTTTTTTCAAGATGGCTGGTTTTGGAAAATAGCATTTTGTCTTATTACTAGCTTTAAAACCCCCATGGTACGAAGAACTCTTTCTTCCAAAGAGAGGTTAGCTGTTGATACTTGGTACTGATTCTAGGTGAACTGTAACGTTATTCCCTTGGCAGCATTTTTTTAAACTAGAGAATAAGACAGAAAACTGAAGATCAACACAATATTCTAAATTTCACCTAATTTCAGTACACCTGCAAGGGGTGGATTATTCCAGTGGGAAGAGATACTCCTACAATTTCTAGCTCCTGCCTCCTAAAGGTCAGAGATGCAAATCAATGTCTGGACATCTTAAATGAAAAGGACATAGTTACTTAAATGCAATGCTCTGTTATTTTGTTCTCTTCCTTCAGTGTCATTTTTCCATCAGCTTTTCTTCTCTTTTCCACTGTAACCCAGAGTCAGGCAGATGAGTAATAAGTGAAAAGTGAATCCTTGTGGGCTGTCCAGGCAGCAAAGGGCACTGGAAAGAGAGACAAGACCTGAAGCAAAACAAAGCAGAATGCTAGCAGAAAACTCACCAATACACTTGCTTCTGTATTTAATTTTTTGGTGAGGTATTTCATGAGCTTCCTTCATTTCATCTAGCAATAGAAGATCATGTAAATACATACTAAAGCAGTATTTTAGAACAAGACCTGTAAAATTTGAAAACAAAACTGGAAGGAAAAGAATTAGCTTCACGTGGTGGAAAAAGAATTTTAAAATTAAGACACTTTTTTTCTGGAGCTTTTTACAAGATTTTTTTATGACTGCCTGGGTGCTGTGAAATAGCAACCTTATTAACAGTATACAACAGTTTCTGGTGGTTAATATGATGTGAACTCTGCATATTTCACAACTTTGACTTTTCATGGTTAATCAGAAGCTATTTTAAGAAGAAAACGTCTATTTCTAACATCTAAAAAACATATATACTTTAAAAAAATGAAATATCTCTTACATGGCGCTTTTAGCCTTGATCAGAAGAATTCTAGCAGACTTGTCTTTAAAAGAACAAACTGCATCTTTAGAGAAAACTTTGTTTTCAGTGCAGAATTTATACACAGATTATTATTTTTTTTTAATTAAAGACTTCATTGTTAAGAGTGAGAGACAAATATTGCACCAATGCAGAGGCATAGGTACCAAAAGCCCTAATGGTTATTGGAGATGTGTGTCAAGAAAGGTAGATATTTCTTAGATCTCCAGTTATATTCCTCCAAAATTGAAGAGTCGCATGGATGAGAATGAAGCCAGGCATCTACTATTAGGCTATGGCAGGGCAAACTTGCTTCAGACAGACCTAGTTAATTCTATAAGCCTTAAATAACACTTGAAAACAAGGCTCTTTCAACCTTTTGGAGAAAAGGTTGAGAGTTGGGACAAATGTAAAATGCTGCTTAGTGTGCACAAATAAAGCCAAGAACATCAGGCTCATTTCACTCTGTGTCAGCCCTGATGATTCATCGTGATGGTCAGGGCAAACTGTGGTCTCTGGGTTGAAACAATTTTATCCATTTTTTTTTTTTTTAACAGAATGTTCCAGCTTGGATCTTATATCCTTAGGGTTCCGATATTGAATTCTGAATCAGGAAACTTAATCTTGCAGCCAGATTTGACAAGATGCTGGTTGAATGGGAGGCAGAAGTGATGATTGTGGGACGAAATGCCCCAGGTCAGAATTTGGGAAAATAAGATATTTTGTGGAAATTTGGCTATGATATAAGAACCCCCCATTTGAAAATTTCTCACTACTCATACATATTAGCAGATGGTGTTCAAGGATCTGAAAAGTAGATCACTGCTGTATTAATTTTCTCTGCTTCAAGTCTTTCTGTAACAGAGGGAGTTTTTACACATTCTTAGGTGCATTTCTTAGTGTGTTTCTAATGTTGCTAATATAAAAGGTGTTTGTAGTAACAGTCAAAACGTTTCTGGGAACAATGAATAATATTATGGCTCAAATCTGAGACAGTCATACTTTGTTCCTGGCAAAAGGTTAATACTTAGTTCAGGAACTAAAGTTTCTTTTTAGAAAACTTTTTCCATTTGTAAACATTTTGTGGTGGTGGTGGTGGTTTAGTTAGTAAGTCCTGTCCAACTCGTGTGACCTCATGGACTGTAGCCCACCAGGCTCCTCTGTCCATGGGACTTCTCAGCAAGAATACTGGAGTGGGTTGCCATTTCCTTCTCCAAGGAATCTTCCCAACCCAGGGATCAAACCCTGCATTGCAGGCGGTCTCCTGCATTGCATGTGGCTTCTTTATGGACTGAACCACCAGGGAACCCTAAAACAAAACTATGTATGTATTTCCAGAGACTAAGGGGTTTAGGGGTGTCCCTGGTGGCTCAGATGGTAAAGAACCTGCCTGCAGTGCAAGACACCTGGGTTCGATCCCTGGGTTGGGAAGAACCCTTGGAGAGGGAATGGCTATCCACTCCAGTATTCTGGCCTGGAAAATTCCACAGACTATATAGTTCATGGGGTCGCAAAGAGTCGAACATGACTGAGTGACTTTCATTCACTGAAAGGGATTTAGAATAAAACTGAAAATGAGGCAATCTAATTATTGAAAACACACAGCTCTTAATCATTATAGGAGTACCTGATGATTTAACCTCTAATAATCTACAAATGGGCTTTCCAGGTGGCTCAGTTGTAAAGAATCTGCCTGCCAATGCAGGACACCTGGGTTCGATCCCTGGGTTGGAAAGAACCCTTGGAGAAGGGAATGGCTATCCACTCCAGTATTCTGGCCTGGAAAATTCCACGGACTATATAGTCCATGGGGTCGCAAAGAGTCGAACATGACTGAGTGACTTTCATTCACTGAAAGGGATTTAGAATAAAACTGAAAATGAGGCAATCTGATTATTGAAAACACACAGCTCTTAATCATTATAGGGGTACCTGATGACTTAACCTCTAATAATCTACAAATGGGCTTTCCAGGTGGCTCAGTTGTAAAGAATCTGACTGCCAGTGCAGGAGATGCAGGTTTGATCCCTGGGTCAGAAAGATTCCCTGGAGAAGGAAATGGCAACTCAGTCTAGTATTGCCTGGGAAATCCCATGGACTGAGGAACCTGGTGGGCTACAGTCCATAGGATTAGAAAAGAGATGGCTATAATTTAGCAACTAAATAACAACAGGTCTAAAAATATGTTAACTCTATGTTTTCGGTTTTAATACATGAAAAAATTATGGACCATCATGTTTACTTAAAATACTCCTCCTCTCAACTAAATTGTTCAAGACAATGAATAAATATTTTGCAACTTCTAGAGATCAAGATCATCTTAGAAATCTGAATACATAGTTGATCAATATGCTGCAGAAGGATGATTATTGTGGTTATTTCCTTCTGCAAACGGGTTCTTTGTTGGACAGTGTAGTTCTATTTTATATCAGCTTTCTACAAGTACTAAAATGTATCAACTGGGATTGTTTTCTCTCTTTCTGCCATGATTCATCTTATAGAAATCAAGCAGCTAGTTCAGGCAGAGTGAAGCGTCAGAGTAACACCTGCAGAGAAATTCTTTTCTGGGGGACTAGAAGGCAATGGCACCCCAATCCAGTACTCTTGCCTGGAAAATCCCATGGACGGAGGAGCCTAGTAGGCTGCAGTCCATGGGGTCGCTAAGAGTCGGACACGACTGAGCACTTTCACTTTTCACTTTCATGCATTGGAGAAGGAAATGGCAACCCACTCCAATGTTCTTGCCTGGAGAATCCCAGGGATGGGGGAGCCTGGTGGGCTGCCGTCTCTGGGGTCGCACAGAGTCAGACACAACTGAAGCGACTTAGCAGCAGCAGCAGCAGAGAAAGGTTTATTGCAGAACTAAGCAAGCAAAACAGGTGGCTTATGCTCAAAAGAAACCTGAATTCCATGAACACAATTCTTAAATGCATAGTATTGAGGCAAGTTATATAATGGAAGCCTACAAGTCTTTTTAAAAATTTTTATTGAACAAATTATAAAAATCATGCATGCTTAGGACAAACAATTTCAGCACAGGAAAGTACAGAGAGAAACATAAAGTACCCCATCATTTAACTCCTCAGAAATCATCATCATCAGTAATTTCTTTATCTTCTTCCAGAAATTTTCTCTTCATGTATAAGCGTAGGAAATCTTTATACAAGCTAAGTAGATTCATACTGTACAGAGTTTTGCAAATTACTTTTGCATTTTAAAATTGTATTTTTAACATAACATATTGCTACCAGGAGATCTACACTCTTCTCTCTAGTATTGCATTTTATGGGCACACTACTTTATTTAACAGTTTTCTCTTTTTTAAATTAAAAAAAAAAATTGAAATATAGTTGATTTGCAATGTGTTAATTTCAGGTTCACAGCAAAGTGATTCATATTTATATATGTGTGTGTATACATACTCTTTTTTACATTCTCCTCCATTATACATTATTACAAGATATTGAATATAGTTCCCTGATATTGAATATATTGAATTATTGAATATGTTGAATATTGAATATAGTAAGTCCTTGTTGGTTATCTATTTTATATATAGTAGTGTGTGTATTTTAGTCTAAACCTCCTAATTTTAATTTGTTCTCTTTTTAAAAAATATTGATATATAATTGACATTTAACATTACTTTCAGGATATAACATAAGTATTCAATATTTGTACACATTGTGACATGATCACCACAATAAGTAACCAGTTATCTCTTGATGAGCATCTGGTTTTTCAAATATAACTTCCTCTCTGTAATGAGACTAGCTAGCAGAGATATTTCATGTCTCTTAGTCTAAAAAATTCTAGAATCTTTCAAAAGAACTTTAAATAGTGACTCCTAAAAGAAGGTGAGGTATAATGTTAAAAGTGAAGGATAGCTTATGCCACAAGAATAGATACTTATCACTTATATATTGAATACTCAAACCAGTTAAAATTAACACTAAAAATCATAGTATTGTATTTCGTGACAAAGAAGGGAAAATAGGAGATAATAACATAAAGAGACTGTTCTCGTTAAGATATGACCTAAGAAATCTCTTGTTTGTTCCAAGCTGAACAAAATGCATAACTTATTTTCTTTCATGGGCCTCAGTGCTATTTATTAAGCTAATTGACAGAGATCTATGCTTCCAATGCCTGATTCAGTTAGTATACCTAGATTAGTGAAAAGGAGATCAGAAGATATTCATGGTAATTAATGTCAGTTAAATTCCTGTTTTCTATATTTCACGTTGCCAGACCCATCCTTCACCCGTGATTTGTAGGTTAAATAATACAGTCAGGAGGAGGGCTGAATCAAAATTAACCAGACATAATGCCTGAAATCAACTAATTTAGGATTTTGATAAAGTAGACAAAATATGTGCTACTTAAATATTTAGTAGTTAAGAGTTATGTTTTATGTTTCTTTTTAAGGATGTATCTCTCATTCATCCTAACCGCATCATTTCACATATACTAAGATGGAAGTGGAAGTAAGGAAATCATATTTGTGTAAGAGACGGCAGTGTAGGCTGATTGTGACAAGAACAGTCAAGGTTACTCTGTGCTGATCCTAGGGAGCTCCTAGTTGGGTGGGTATATGCTTCCTCCTTCTCTGTTCTTCTCTCAGATGCTGGGACAAGTAACCTGGATAAGAAATGATCATGCTTCATTTATAGCCTTAAAAGTGGCTGACTCCCTCATGTGAGGTTCAAAGCAGATTTTTAAGAACAAACTGCAGAGGAACTCTCTGAAATTAATACTTTCGTTTGAAACCCACAACTCTGAGAAGTAGGTCCAAGTCATCATTCCCATTTTATGGAAGTGAAAAATGCTCAAAGAGGTTATAGGTCTTATTCATAGCCATATTGCTGTGCTTAGAAGGGAGGTTTGGACCCAGATATTCTTTTTAAGGGTTCACTGTTTTTTCCTACAGCAGTTTTTATCTGTGGCTGCCTTTTAGAATCACCTTGGTCAACTGGGGAAAAGTCTACTGATACATAGAACCAATCCCTAGAAATTCTGATTCACTTTACCTTGGTAGGGCCTGAATATTGAGAATTTATAAGAAGCTTTGCAGTGATTCTGGGCTTTCCCAATGGCTCAGCAGTAAATTTTCCCCCTGCATTGCAGGAGACATAAGAGACATGGGTTCCATCCATGGGTTGGAAAGATCCCCTGGAGGAGGGCATGGCAACCCACTCTCATGTTCCTGCCTGGAGAATCCCATGGACAGAGGAGCCGGGCTGGCTACAGTGTAAAGGGTTGTAAAGTTGAACACGTCTGAGCACACACACACACTACACACACTACATGCTACAGTGATTCAAAGGCACTGCATCACGGTGCCTCTTAAGTTGTATGAATGTTTTTAAAATAAAATGAGATAATGAAGATTAAACAGTGTTGACCCACCCTACCCCCACCCCACACACATACACACACAATCATAAATTCACAGGAGAAAAAAGGAGGGAATTTAGTTTGGTGTTCTTTTTGTGTGTGCGTGTGCTTCAGTGGGAAGCTTGTACGTTTATCGAATAGCCAAGAAAATGTTTGATAACACTTTTCATCCAGAAAAGAGCTAGTCACTCATTTCAAAAGTTACATCACTACTAATAACCTACCAGTTAGTGAGTGCTTCCTTGGTGTCAGGAAATTTATAGACATTGTTGAATCCTTGCAGTAGCTCTGGGAGGTTGTTCCTGTTCCTGTCCCCATTTCATTAAGTAGGTGACAGAAGAGATGGCACAGGTTCGTATGGACTGTAAGTGGTAAAGCTGGAATTTGACCTAAGGATGTTGGATGCCAACATCCTTCAATCCACAGAGTTGAACCACAGTACTGAACATTACCTGTGGGAGGTAAGGATTCTTAGTATCATCTCTCTTTTTATTTAAAGATTTTTTTTAATGTGGACCATTTTATAAGTCTATTGAGTTTGTTACAATGTTGCTTCTGTTTTATGTTTTGGTTTTTTAGCCTGGAGGCATGTGAGATCTTAGCTTCCCAACCAGGGATCAGACTTGCATCTCCTGCCTTGGAAGCTGAAGTCTTAACCACTGGCTTGCCAGGGCAATCCCTTTAGTATCATCTTTTGATGAAGGCATATTTTACTGCAGAAATAAGTGCTAGGGCTTGGTAGGCCTTGGTAGGGCTGAAAAAGAGAAATCTCTCCCTAGACAGTAATTTGAAATTTTAAACAAAACATCCGTTTTGTTTACATTTGTGTGTTACAGGTATAGAACCAAGTAGAGTTTACTCTTAAATATCTCCTTTAACTTTTACACATAATTCGGTTATGTCAGAACTCATAGACAGGTGGTTAGCAAACAATATGATGGTTAAGAAAAATGAATCCTATGGTCTTCCACAAAGTACTTACTGCTTTGGAACATCAGAGGTGAACATAACACTTGGTAAAGACAGTGTTTTTTGCTTGGAACTTGCAACCCACTGTAGTATAATACATCTTTTATCTAGGCTTGTCACCTCTTCCCCACCTACATCCCTCCTCTCAATGACCACTGGGAACAACAGGTAGGAGAGATGCTCCACAAGACACAGTGGATCCTTATTTTTAGCACATCTTAATGTGGAATCTGAAAGTATGATAAGGGATATAATAATTCCTTCCTTCAGCGGTGGTTCTGGGGCATTTTTTGGGCAAATTTCTTTGCCCTGGGGATACAAGGTCCCTGCTGTTATGACACCACCAGCAGGCATGGATACATGTGAGCAGATAGTATAGATGTTTTAGAGAAAAGAGATCATCAAGCTTAACTGACCCAAGTCCCTTGTTTTCAAAAAAGTGAAATGGGTAGACTAAAGTCAGTGGCCAAACCTCGGTGAGAGAAACTCCACTCTGGGCATTATGTCATCACTTTAGACCACCTCTGATTGGTCCCTAAGCAGCTATCTTGTTGGTTCAGAAAAATGTGCAAACAGAGACCATTCTATTTTTTTTAATGATATTTTGTTCTATTTATTTGGTTATTCTGTGCAACATAGGATATCTTAGTTCCCTAGTTCAGTTCAGTCTCTCAGTCATGTCCGACTCTTTGCGACCCCATGAACTGCACAACACGTCAGGCCTCCCTGTCCATCACCAACTCCCAGAATCCACCCAAACCCATGTCCATTGAGTTGGTGATGCCATATCTGCATATCTGAGGTTATTGATATTTCTCCCGGCAATCTTGATTCCAGCTTGTGCTTCCTCCAGCCTTACGATGCATCCCTAACGAGACATCAAACCTTTGGTCCCTGAAGTGGGAGGGTGAAGTCTTAACCACTGGGTCACCAGAGAAATCCCAAGACTGATCTTTGCAAAATTGTCTTTCTACTCTGTTTTCTCTGACCAGGTTTATAATAATTCTTTTCTCTTTCCCTTGTTTCTGCTCCCTCCCCACTCCTACCAGCACTCTGCCCCCCTCACCCCTCTCGCTGCCCCAACAATGATCACATGAACAATGTATGCAGTAGTTATGCATTGCTTTAATACTCATTCCAGTTAATAAGTTACCTGTAACTTTGCTCTTGACCCTGAAACTTTCTGAGGTCAGAAGTGGGGGAAAGGAATCTTCTCTCATGTTCTTTATCAGGTACACTCTGGCTTGAGCTGTCTTAAATGATTAAAGTGTACTAGAGTGAATTTTAACAACTCAAGAAGAAGGGTTTGCAGCCAGCTCCCAATGAGAGAGGAAGTTTACGCAGTTTACAATATGTCTCATTTTTAAAAAGCATACCTGTATCTAGACTTAGGTATATTTTGATATTTATTGAGATTTCATGGGATACCTAGAAAGCCATTAGGAGATCTTAACGTTTGTAAATAAGTAGAAGCATGTGCTATAAAAGTATTTTTAATGCGAGGAATGTTAGGAAATTTTAAGCAGTGAACATTGGTGTTCATTGTTGTTTTAAGGGTGAATTGGAAGGAGGCAAGAGAAGAAAGGGTGGATCACTGTGTTAAACTTAAAGACTCAACAGTGGAAAGCCCAGTGATGGACATTAGGGGGTTAATTTAAGAGACAGATGGTAGAATTGAAGTAATGCGAATTGGGGGTTGATTTTTTTTTAATTTTATTTTCTTGGATTAGAGCTGATTTACAATGTTGTATTTCAGATGTATAGCAAAGCGATTCAGATATATATATATATACATAATTCTATTTCAGATTATTTTCTCATAGAATATTGAGTAGAGTTCTCTGTGCTATATAGTAGGTCCTTGTTGGTTTGTTGTTGTTTAGATGCTAAGTCATGTCCAATTCTTTTGAGACTCCATGCACTGTATGTAGCCTACCAGGCTCCACTGTCCATAGGATTTCCCAAACAAGAATACTGGAGTGGGTTGCCATTTCCTTCTCCAGGGGCTCTTCCTGACCCAGGGATCGAATCAGAGTGTCCCGCACTGCAGGCAGATACGTTACTGCTAGGGCACATTTCTGCTTCGGTAACTATGAGTTTGCTTCCAATGTCTGTAACTCTGTTTCTGTTCTATAAACATTTATTTGTATTATTTTTAAAAAATTAGATTCCACCTATGAGTGATATCATGACATTTGTCTTTCTCTGACTTATTTCACTTAGTATGATAGTCCTTAGGTCCATCCATGTTGCAACATATTGCCTTTATTTCACCTTTTTTTTTTTAAGACTGAGTAATATTCCACTGTATATAGATACCACATCTTTATATGTTCATCTGTTGATGGAAATTTACATTATTTCCATGTCTTGGCAATTGTAAATAGTGCTGAAGTGAACATTGGGATACATGCATCTTTACAAATTATGGTTTTCTCTGTGTATATGCCCAGGAGTGGAATTGCTGGAGCACATGGTAGCTGTATTTTTAATTTTTTGAGGAGCCTCCGTAGTGTTCTCCATAATGGCTGTTCCAATTTACATTCCCACCAGCTGTAGGAGGGGTCCCTTTGCTCCACATCATCTCCAGCAATCATTGTTTGTAGACTTTTGATGATGGCCATTCTGAGTAGTGTGAGGTGATATCTCATTGTATTTTTTTAAAATTTTGTTATTTATTTATTATTGAAGGATAATTGCTTTACAGAATTTTGTTGTTTGCTGTTAAACCTCAACATGAATCAGCCATAGGTATACATATATCCCTCCTCTTTTGAACCTCCCTCCCAAAGCCCTCCCCATCCTACCTCTCTAGATTGATACAGAGCTCCTGTTTGAGTTTCCTGAGACATACAGCAAGTACGGCTATCTAATTTACATATGGTAATTAAGTTTCCATGTTACTCTTTCCATACATCTCACCCTCTCCTCCCATCTCCCCATGTCCATAAATCTACTCTTTATATCTGTTTCTCCATTGTTGCCCTATAAATAAATTCTTCAATACCATATTTCTAGATTCTGCATATATGCATTAGAATATGATATTTATCTTTCTCTTTCTGACTCACTTCACTCTGTATAATAGGTTCTAGGTTCAGCTACCTCATTAGAACTGACTCAAATGCATTCCTTTTTATGGCTGAGTCATATTCCATTCTGTATATGTACCACAACTTCTTTATCCATTCATCTGTTGATGGACATCTAGGTTGCTTCCATGTTCTAGCTATTGTAAACAGTGCTGCAGGGAACAGTGGGATACACGTGTCTCTTTCAGTTTTGGTTTCCTCAGGGTATATGCCTAGGAATTGGATTGCTGAGTCATATGGTGGTTTTATTCCTACTTTTTAAAGGAATTTCCATACCATCTTCCATAGTGGCTGTATCAATTTACATTCCCACCAACAGTGCCAGAGCGTTCCCTTTTCTCCACATCATCTCCAGGATTCACTATTTGTAGACTTTTTGATGATGGCCATTCTGACTGGTGTGAGGTTATATCTCATTGTAGTTCTGATTTGTATTTCTCTAATAATGAGCAATGTTGAGCATCTTTTCATGTGTTAGCCATCTGTATGTCTTCTTTGGAGAAATGTCTGTTTAGGTCTTTTTCCCATTTTTTGATTGGATTGTTTGTTTTTCTGGCATTGAGTTGTGTGAGCTGCTTGTGTATTTCGGAAATTGACCATTTGTCCATTGTTTCCTTTGCTATTATTTTCTCCCATTCTGAGGGTTGTCTTTTTTCACATTGCTTATAGTTTCCTTTGCTCTGCAAAAGCTTTTAAGTTTAATCAGGTCCCAATTGTTTACTTTTGTTTTTATTTCTGTTGCTCTAGGAGGTGGGTCATAGAGGATCTTGCTTTGATTTATGTCTTTGAGTGTTATGCCTATGTTTTCCTCTAAGAGTTTTATAGTTTCTGGTCTTACATTTAGGTCTTTTATCCATTTTGAGTTTATCTTTGTGTATGGTGTTAGGAAGTGTTCTATTTCCATTCTTTTATACGTAGCTGTCCAGTTTTCCCAGCACTATCTATTGAAGAGGCTGTCTTTGCCCCATTGTATATTCTTGCCTCCTTTGTAAAAAATAAGGTACCCATGTTTATTTCTGGGCTTTCTATTTTGTTCCNAAGTGTTCTATTTCCATTCTTTTATATGTAGCTGTCCAGTTTTCCCAGCACTATCTATTGAAGAGGCTGTCTTTGCCCCATTGTATATTCTTGCCTCCTTTGTAAAAAATAAGGTACCCATGTTTATTTCTGGGCTTTCTATTTTGTTCCATTGGTCTATATTTCTGTTTTTGTGCTAGTACCATGATGCCTTGATGACTGTAGCTTTGTAGTATAATCTGAAGTCAGGCAGGTTGATTCCTCCAGCTCCATTCTTCTTTCTCAAGACTGCTTTGGCTATTCGGGATCTTTTGTGTTTCCATATGAACTGTGAAATGTTTTGCTCTAATTCTGTGAAAAATGCCCTTTATAATTTGATACGGATCACATTGAATCTGTAGATTGCATTTGGTAGTATAGTCATTTTCACAATATTGATTCTTCCTACCCAGGAGCATGGAATATCTCTCCATCTGTTTAGGTCATCTTTGATTTCATTCATTAGTGTCTTATAATTTTCTGTGTACAGTTCTTTTGTCTCCTTAGGTAAGTTATTCCTAGATATTTAATTATTTTTGTTGCAATGGTGAATGGGATTGATTCCTTAACTTCTCTTTCTGATTTTCATTATTAGTATATAGAAATGCAAGTGATTTCTGTGTATTGATTTTGTATCCTGCAACTTTGCTAAATTCGCTGATTAGCTCTGGCAATTTTCTGATACTATCTTTAGGATTTTCTATGTACAGTATCACGTCATCTGCAAACAGTGAGAACTTCACTTCTTTTCTGATCTGGATTCCTTTTATTTCTTTTTCTTCTCTGATTGCTATAGCTAGAACTTTCAGAACTATGTTGAATAATAATGGTGAAGGTGGCCACCCTTGTCTTGTTCCTGATCTTAGGGGGAATGCTTTCAGTTTTCACCTTTGAGAATAATGTTTGCTTTAGTCTTATCATATATGGCCTTTACTATGTTGAGGTAGGTTCCTTCTATGCCCATTTTTTGAAGATTTTTGACCATAAATGGGTGCTGAATTTTGTCAAAGGTTTTTTCTGCTATAACCTCTTTTTCTACTATAATCCCTTCAAAAAATTTCTCATACCCTTTCTTTTTCTCTTCTTCTGGTACCCCTATAATTCTAGTGTCAGTGCATTTGATATTGTCCCAGAGGTCTCTTTCTTTACTATGTTGAGGTAGGTTCCTTCTATGCCCATTTTTTGAAGATTTTTGACCATAAATGGGTGCTGAATTTTGTCAAAGGTTTTTTCTGCTATAACCTCTTTTTCTACTATAATCCCTTCAAAAAATTTCTCATACCCTTTCTTTTTCTCTTCTTCTGGTACCCCTATAATTCTAGTGTCAGTGCATTTGATATTGTCCCAGAGGTCTCTTAGACTATCCTCAGTTCTTTTCATTCTTTTTACTTTATTCTGCTCTTCAGAAGTTATTTTCACCATTTTATCTTCCAGCTCACTAATTCATTCTTCTGCTCCAGATATTCTGCTATTAATTCCTTCTAGAATATTTTTAATTTCAGTAATTGTGTTGTTTGTCTCTGTATGTTTATTCTTTAATCCTTCTAGGTCTTTGTTAATTGATTCTTGCATTTTCTCCATTTTGTTTTCAAGGTTTTTGATCATCTTTACTATCATTGTTCTGAATTATTTTTCAGGTAGTTTGCCTATTTCCTCTTCATTTATTTGGACTTCTGTGTTTCTAGTTTGTTCCTTCATTTGTGTAGTAGTTCTCTGCCTTTTTTTTTTTTTTTTTTAACTTATTGTGTTTGAGGTCTCCTTTTCCCAGGCTTCAAGAAAAGTTGGATTTTTTCCTTGAAGAAGGTTGAATTCTTTCTTCCTTTTTGTTTTTGCCCTCCTAAGGTTGGTCCAGTGGTTTGTGTAACCTTTGTATAGGGTGAGATTTATGCTGAGTTTTTGTTCATTTGTTTGTTTTTCCTTTTATGGGGAAGGATGAGTGAGGTGGTAGTCCTGTCTGCTTATGATTTGGTTTGGATTTTTGCTTTGTTTGTTGTTTAGATGATGCATCCTGCACAGGGTGCTACTGGTAGTTGGGTGATGCAGGGTCTTGTATTCAAGTGGTTTTGTTTGTGTGAGTTCTTGCTATTTGATACTCCCTAGGCTTAATCTCTGCTAGTTCAGGGTCTTGGTGTCAGTGGTCCCACTTCAAAGGTTCAGGGCTTGATCTCTGGTCAGGAACGAAGATTTCACAAGTGGTTTGTTATGGCTGTAAGTGAGATTAAAACAAATATCCGTAAATGAGAAATCAAAGAATAACCCCAGACAAATGGCAGTTACAAGGTCAGGCAAATAATAATTAAAATACTGGAATATACACATATATGTATACACCCATGAGCAAAGTCAAAGTAGTTCAACAAAAATAAGGTACCGTAGATTGACCTTACAAACAAAGAAAATAAAAAATGATATTTAACAGTTAAGAAGAAGAAAAACTAACTAAAGCATAAACTGGAAAACAAAAGTAAAGCAAGTTGCCAATTGGGGAATAAAGCAATGAAAACAAAACTAACAAATATGTTGTGAGGAAAGAAAAGAAAGAATAGATATGCCAAGTTAAACAGATGCAGATAAAGAAAATTTATGTACATTGAAGATTAACTGCAAGGGGAAAGGAACAGTAGGAAAGGCAAGCAAAGGATTAAATGTAGAAAAATATAATAGGTTTAAAAAATTAAAATTATAAAAAAGGGAAAAGAAATAAAATGGAAGAAGAAAGAAAAAAGGGGAAAAAAAGGAAAACCTAGAACTGCATAAGTACAAGTTATAAGTACATAAGTACAGTTATAAACCTGTAGAGGTCCAGGTTTATAACAGCAATAAAGTGTGTGACTGAATATACACATATACACCCATAAGCAAAATCAAAACAGTCCAACAAAAATAAACTACAATATTGATTGACCTGGCGAAAAAAGGAAACCAAACTATATCTACCAGAACAAAATTAACTAAAGCACAACCTGGAAAACAAAACTAAAGCAAGGTGCCAATTGGGGAATAAAGCAATGATGATAAAACTAACAAATATGTAGAGAGGGTAGTAGAGAAAGAAAAAGAAGAAAGCATAGATATGCAAAGTTAAATCAAGGTAGATAAAGAAGATTTACATACAGTAAAGATTAACTGCAAGGGGAAAAGAACAGTAGGAAAGGCAAACAAAGGAGTAAATGTAGAAAAAAATAGTAACAGGTTTAAATAATTAAAAATTAAAAAAGAGAGGAGAAAAAGAAAAAGAAAACACCACAGAACTACAAAAGCTCAACGCAGAGGCAGAGGTTTATAACAACAATACAAAATGTGACTGAGGGGGGGAAAAAAATCAAAAGCTTAATTGGATTTCATAGCCCCATGGACGGAGGAGCCTGGTGGGCTGCAGTCCATGGGGTCGTGAAGAGTCGAACACGACTGAGCGACTTCACTTTCACTTTTCACTTTCCTGCATTGGAGAAGGAAATGGCCACCCACTCCAGTGTTCTTGCCTGGAGAGTCCCAGGGATGGGGGAGCCTGGTGGGCTGCCGTCTATGGGGTCGCACAGAGTCGGACACGACTGAAGCGACTTAGCAACAGCAGCAGCAGTGCCAATAAAATCGACAACTTCAACAGAGGCAGGAAAAAAAGGAAAAAAGAAAAAAATACTAAAGAATCTACAGAACAAGTCAAAACATAAGAATAATAAATGTTTTTCTTGAGTCACTGCTGTCAGAGTCCTTTCCCTCGGGAGTCACAGCCCACCTTACCTCTCTAGGATGCCCTCCAACACTGTGCTGATCTCTGGACCTACTGTGGGCATAGCTCAGATTCTGATCTGGTCCTACTCCTGTGTATTCTTGCCTCCCATGTCCACAGCTGTCAGAACTAGTGTGTTTTATTTTGTGGGAGCTCTCAGTCATCTTTTATATATTCCATAGACACAGGGTCTGCCTAGTTGATTGGATTTAATCTGCAGCTTGTACAGCTGGTGGGAATGTTTTGGGTCTTCTTCCTTAGCCACACTGCCCCTGGGTTTCAATTTTAGTTTTATTTCCACCTCTACGTGTGTGTCATCCACCGGGGTTTGCTCCTGAGGCTGCCCTGGAGGGGCAAGTTGTGGAGGTGGTGTAGCTGCTTGGGTCGCAGGTGTTCTGGCAGCACCAGGTACTTAGGGAAATTGGTGGCTAGGGCAGCAGGAAATACAGTGCTCTAAAAGGGTATGGCAACCAATATTGGCCAATACGCTCCAATATTCTTGCCTGGAGAACCTTCCTCCCTGACAGAGAAGCCTGGCAGGCCACAGTCTACAGAGTCGCAAAGAGTTGGACACCACCAAAGCAACCCTGCGTGCATACATAGATGCAAGATTTTTTTTTGCCTGTGCCAGCTCTGTCCCAGTGAGAGTTGAGCCTGAAAGTGGCACAGCTGCTTGGTTTGTGGGGACCCTCGCAGCGCCAAGTGTGCAGGGACACGGACTGCCTCCGCCACAGGAGTTACTGTGCTATCAGAGTCTTTTTTTGAGCCTCTTGTAGCTGGCTATCAGAAGACCTCTTTGGCCAGTCTTTCTCCATTCGGGCACTTATAGGGCTCCCTTGCCTGGGGTCATTCTCTATTGTTGAGTGCATCAGGCACATAGAGGGGCTCCCCTGGCTGGGGTCCTGCTCTGCAGATTGGCTTGTCAGGCACTTAAAGGGGCACTCTGGATGGGGTCCTACTCTGTAGTTGCCACATCAGCCACTTAAAGGAGAACCCTGGGTGGGGTCCTGCTCTGTAGTTCAGTGCGTCAGGCATTTGATGGGCCAGCCCCTGAAGCTGGCGTGTGGGGAGAGAGCAGCTATGGTGATGGCTCTGCCCTCTACTTGTGACTCAGCATTATCACCTTGCTGCTTATGGCTTCATTGCTGTGCAGGAGCTTTTACATTTAGCTAGGTCCAGGATTGGGGGTAGATTCTAATAACACCTCTACTTTGTATAGACTCCTCTTCATGTCATTTGAGGAGTATTATGGAAAGTTTCTGCCTTTTGGCCACAGAGGAGAGAATTCCCCATTCCTTGTAGAACCATAAGGTCTCAGTGGCCATATCTCCTCATCAGCTCCTTGAGACAGGGGCTGTATTTCTCTGCAGCCTCTCACCAAATGCTTTACACATAGTAGTTTCTCAACAAGAATTTGTCAAATGTGTGAATGTGTAGGGTTTCTCTAAGCATGTGGTTGCAAGGCTGTTCAGGTGGTTCGTACTCCCTTTTTATTGCCATTCAGAACTTACTGCTCCCATAGCAACAATAACTTGTACCCCTCGAGCATATATAGTATTTAGTATTTTTGTATGTGGTGTCAACTTTCATGTCATAATATACTATATATGTAACTGGTTAAGTTACAGTTGTGGAGGGAACCACAGGCTTTTTCTGTCGAAAATAAACATCTTGCTAGCCATCCTACAGAGAGGTAACATTTGTTGTATGACTGTCTCCTGCCTACATCTCTCCTCCTCATCCCCAATTTGGTAGACACATCTAGTCATAAGCTTAATTGCTGATTATAAAGACAATTCTGTGTTCAACAGTCTTTTTGCTAGTTAACATCATAACATTAATATTTCCAAAGGCAAGTTTTATAATTGCTACTGTATTATCAGAGGTACTTTATATTATAGCTATACTTCGAAAAAGGGGATTGACTTGAGTTCGTCTGGCTGTTTGAGGTTTTCCTAGAGACAATGACATGGAACACACACATTCCTCATCCTGCCTCCTAGAGCCCAAGAGGAAATAGTAATGACTTTGTTTTCCTAAAGTAGGTCCTGTAAGTTTTACTTTTTTGCTCATAATTATAGATTTTCAAAAATTGAAATAGTTACTTTACAATGTTCTGTTAGTTTCAGATGTACAGCAAAGTGATTCACTTACACACATATGTATTATATATATATATATGTATGTATGTATATATAGTTTTCAAATTGTTTTCCATTGTAAGCTATTACAAGATACTGAATATAGTTCCCTGAGTTACACAGTAGGTCCTTGTTGTTTACCTATTTTATATATAGTATATATAGTAGTGTGTATATCTTAATCCAAAACTCCTAATTTACCTCCCCATCCACTTTGGTAACCATAAGTTTGTTTTCGGTGTCTGTGGGTCAATTTCTGTTTTGTAAATAAGTTCATCTGCATCTTTCTATTTTAGATTCCACACGTAAGGGATATCACATGATATTTGTCTTTCTCTGTCTGGCATTTGTTGTTGTTCAGTTGCTCATTTGTGTCTGACTTTTTGTGACCCAATGGACTGCAGCATGCCAGGCTCCCCTGTCCTTGACCATCTCCTAGAGTTTGCTCAAACTCATGTCCACAGAGTCTATGATGCCATCCAACCATCTTGTCCTCTGTCTTCCTTTTCTTCTGCCTTCAATCTTTCCCAGCATCAGGGTCTTTTCCAATGAATCACCTCTTCACATCAGGTGGCCAAAGTATTGAACCATCTGATATACTTCATTTAATATGATAATCTCTAGGCACATCTACCAATTTATAAGGAGTCTTGCTTAACTTGGAGGAATAACTAAGCCTTACCTTAGTTCTTGTAATTCACCTGTGGGTAGAAAGCAAAGGAAAGGGGGCAGTGCTCCTGTGAGGGGGCAGTTGAGGAAAGTCCAGTGGAGTACAGTGCTCTCTTCTCCAGGTCCCAGTAGCTCATTTGGGAGAATCCTGGGCCACACTGTTTAAGCCAATTGGCCCTTAGCCAGCAGATATTTCTGTTTGTGTTACTCGAGGCTTAGAGATCTGTGTGTTGTACTCATTCAGGGAAAACGAGAGCCTATCTGTGTCTTTCTAAGTTGAGAGCATCTTATTGTTAAGACTGATTGACTTATAAAGATTTTACCTTTCTAGTGATGACTTAAACCATTAGTGAAGCAAAGGTGATGTTTCACCAATGTTTATCACACTTAGGTAACTAGCCTCAGATTCCTCTTCACTGTATTTCTTCTGCTAAAGGTTCCCTTAATCCCTTTTAATCTCTCACCTTTCCCCTCTCTCTACACACACACAGGCACACACACACACACACACACACACACACACACACACAC
>SJYX01024517.1:7694-19357 GCA_006410675.1 Oreotragus oreotragus
TCTGTTCTCTGCAGTTTGGGGGGAAGGAGATCCCAGCTGCCAATGTGGATAATTTGCGAACAATCCATCAGACTTTCTGCTGACCATAAATGCCTTTGCCCATCAGACAGCATTGCTACCTGTTGTAATCCAGGCAGCTGGGGGAGGGGGCAAACAGGCCTGCCATCCTGGGCTGACTATAAGGGGACCCTCTAGGGGCACACCTGACTGCTCTGTGTGTGATGATATAGTCCTAGCACCTTTCCACCAACTGTGGCTTGAGGAACGTGTTTAAAGATTTCTGTTGTTGGAATGCATCAGCCTGAAGTGCTTTTGTTTTGTTCAACAACTGCCACCAGTGTGCTCTCGCAAAACCCACTTCCTTATTTCTAATGAAACAATCCCACTTAAAGTTTTTACAAGCCTTGGTGTTATCCCCTTAAACACTTAAAATGTCAGTGTCCTATTTAAGTTGCATTTATTCATCTCACCCATCCTTCCTCCTTCTCAACATTCAGCACTCTACAGAGCACTTGAACACCTACCATCCCGACTGCCAGTACTGCTCGGCCCCCAGGAACGGCTGTCTCCTGCCCAGTGTCACCAACAAAGGATGAGATGCCTGCCTCCGATGCCGGATGCCGGAGGGTTTGTGGGCTGGGCCCTGAGGATCAGGTGCTGCTCTGGAGTGGGGAGGATTGAGCAGCAGAAGCGCTTAGGGAAGACAAGAGCCTAATTGAATCGTAAAGCCCTGCTCTCAGCAACAGTGCAACAATTTATTGTATAGGAAAGTGTTATTTTCAGTAGCGCTGAGCATCCATTGTCTTGCTTCTCTTCCTAGTTGGGGGGCTCAGTGGGCTCCTGGTGTTAGCTCATCACTGCTCATCCGCAGGACTCCAGGTGTGCACAACAGCAAGTTCACTTGTCTTCGGTAGTTTGCGGACTTTCAGTTACATAAAAACCATGACTTTACACACATTTGAAAACTTTGTGAAGTAGTCCTCAAGGTCAGAGAACAGAATATATTGTACTTAACTATGTATTAGCTTTATATCTCACTTTAAGATATTAAACCTAGGGCATATATTCCTCTCCCTGAAAATGTTAGGGTTAGACCTTTAACGTAACTCTCGGGTTGTACGAGCTGCCTGTTAAAACCCAGCTTCCTTCCTCTTCCTTGACCTGTTTGTCTTTCACAGTGAAAGGACAGCTGTGTCTCTGAAGCTTTGTCAGCTTTCTACGAAGGAGGGACTGGAAAATGATGGCTAAGATTTTTCCAGCTTTAAGCATCTGGTCTTTCCCCATGGAGTTCAAGGCATGTTCTGCATTAAAGAAAAAACGGAATTTGATTCCTTCAGTGTTCTGTTTTCACTAAGATTGTGTGCTGGGGAGATTGTGTGCTGACAGATTTGGAGCTTGTTCCTGTGAATTTCACTCATCTGCTTTTCCCGGCTTAGATGCAAGCTACATGGTTAGGCAAAAATAGGCATTTACCTAATCATCTAAAGATCATTTCTGTCTTTAACAATAGCAGTGACAACAATGGTATTAACTTACTAGGGGGTATAGTAACCTTATAATTTTCAGTGTGTCTGTGTGTGTGCGTGTGCACATGTGCTTGTGTGTATTTCACTACTGTGGCTTCTGATATTTTCATAGATTTAGTTGCAAAGTTAAACAGCAAGATGAACGGTTTTCACTTCTATGTACTTTGATATTCTGTTAACAAACATAAGCCCAGATATTAATTTACATCTGGGTTATGCGTTTCAGAACATTTAAAAGTTTGTTTTCTTTTCATGGAAATGAAAATATAACTGTTAGTCTTCAGAGTATATTTATGCTGTAATGGTTTATTTTTCATCCTAGCAAGTAAGTGGCTGACGTCCTGGGGAAGGCATACTTTGGTGATCAGCATGTTTGACCTGTCATTTTTCAGAAGTCTTTGGGGCATTGCATTTGTTGTTCCTGATAGTGGGTTTAGGGTCTGTGTCCATCCACAGGGAGCTTCCCTGATAGTGCAGTTGGTAGAGAATCTGCCCACAGTGCAGGAGACCCCAGTTTGATTCCTGGATCAGGAAGATTCACTGCAGAAGGGATAGGCTACCCCCTCCAGTATTCTTGGATTTCCCCTGTGGCTCAGCTGGTAGAGAATCCACCTGCAATTCGGGAGACCTGGGTTTGATCCCTGGGTTGGGAAGATCCCTTGGAGAAGGGAAAGGCTACCCACACCAGTATTCTGGCCTGGAGAATTCCATGGACTGTAGAGTCCATGGGGTTGCAAAAAGTCAGACACAATGAAAGTGAATCACTTTCGCTTCCATCACAGGATGAAAGACAGTAGAGATGAGAACATCAGGCACGGAGCTGGGACACTAGATTCAAGCCCCACGGGAACCTCCCTGAGCCTCCCGTCCTCTGCCTGCAGCGGTTGTGTGTGTGCTTCTGCCAGGCTCTGGGGTTGCTGTGAAGAGCATACTGCCTAACAGATGCAGGAGAGCTGTAAAGCCAACTGCGCACGTGTGGGCTAATTTGCATCAGTCGCGTCCGCCGCTTTGCAGCCTTATGGACCGTAGCCCACCATGCTCCTGTGTCCATGGAGTTCTCTAGACACGAAGACTGGACTGAGTTGCCATTCCCTTTTCCAGGGGATCTTCCAGAATCAGGAATCAAAGCCACGCCTCTTATGTCTCGTGCATGGGCAGGCGGTTCTTTACTGCTAGCACCACCTGGGAAGTCCTTGAAAGCCACTCAGTGGAGCAAAGAAAAGGCAGCAAAAGTAAATGATACTGTAGCTCAGGGTAAGCAGTTGATGGCCTAAGGGTAAACCAGCTCTCTACTTGCCTTTGTAAATAAAGTTTTATCAGATGACAGCTTCATTCAGTTATTTATGGATGACCCATGGCTGCTGCTGCTGCTGCTAAGTCACGTCAGTCATGTCCGACTCTGTGCGACCCCATAGATGGCAGCCCACCAGGCTCCCCCGTCCCTGGGATTCTCCAGGCAAGAACACTGGAGTGGGTTGCCATTGCCTTCTCCAGTGCATGAAAGTGCAAAGTGAAAGTGAAGTCGCTCAGTCGTGTCTGACTCTCAGCGACCCCATGGCCTGCAGCCCCCCAGGCTCCCCCGTCGCTGGGATTCTCCTGGCTAGAGTGCTGGAGTGGGGTCGCCCGTACCTCCTCCAGATCCATGGCTGCTTCTGTGCGATGGCAGAGCTGACTGTTTGCCACAAAGACCACATGGCCTATAAAGCGTAAAATTGCAAACTCTTTCCAGGAAAGTTTGCCAGTCCTTGTTACAGAGCATGCACTGCTTGGTTGGAATTCTCATATACGAGGAAGATGTACACATCCAGTGTGAAGTTTTAGGAGGAACTGTAGTTTATCTGCAGTTGTTGAGGGATGAATTCTTTCATGAAGAATGGCAGCTAATAAAGAAGTCATGACCGAATTAGAAAATCCCCATTTTGACAGTTCCTGTGAAACTACCAACCCAGACAAGGATCATCAACGGATATTAAAGTCTTTATGGAAAGTGTTGGTGGGGAAAAGTATACTCACGCATCATGAAAACATGACGCCACAAATTACTTGCTAATTGTAAAAAGAAACATACAGTGTTCGTAAGGGAGAGATACGGTGATAACTGCTTATCTGTGTAGTCAGATTTATCAGTAGAAGTGAGACAGGTGGGTGCGGGGTGCCTCATAAGATGATGCAAGCTTTGGAAAACCACCATCTATGAAACTTTCTTATTGGAGATGCACAAGGTGAAATTAATTATGACATAGATGTGACTTCCAGTTTACAGGAAATACTTAGAATACAGGAACAAGAATGACACAAAGAGTAAGCAACCAGATGAATCTAAAAACCAGCAACATGGCAAGATTCTTCTGGATTATTAGAGATAGGATAACCATATTTAACGTGGTAACCTTGACTGAGTTTGGTGTGAACAAGGAAACCTATAAAAGATGTTAGGAGCAGGTTGGGGCAGTTTGAATCTAGGCTGGACAATGGATGTTACGAGAGAATTGTTGCTAGTTGTCAATGTGATCATGACATGATCACGTGATGTATGCTGATGTGTTTTGAATTACTTTCAAATGCTTGTGATAAGCACACACACAAACACAAGCACAAAACATGGCAATAGGTTAATAATTCAAATCTAGATGACGGGGCTGTGTAGTCTTCTTGTAATTTTTCTGCTTCAGTCGTGTCCAACTCCTTTCAACCCCATGGACTAGATCCTGCCAGGCTCCTCTGTCCATGGGATTCTCCAGGCAAGAACACTGGAGTGAGTTGCCGTGTCCTCCTCCAGGGGATCTTCCCAACCCAGGGATCAAACCCCCATCTTCTGCGTTGCAGGCAGGTTCTTTATCGCTGAGCCACCAGGGAAGCCCTCGATTCTATGTTTGAGCATTTTCAAAACAAAAACATGGAAAGCAAGCCCAGCAAGCCATTCGCGTTCACGTCCTGGATGGAGTGCACAGACCGAGGAATTGGTGTCTGGAGGAGGGACAGCCTGGCTTGTGGACGTTGGTTAGTGACGCTCTGGTGCCTCTGCCCAGCCCCTCAGGAGAAGGAACTAGAAAATATTCTCTTGTCATGATTTTTTTCCTTCAAATGTTCATTCCTCCTGGTGATTCATCCAGCCAAGGAACCCCGTCTAGCCATCTCCTTCCTTTATTAAATTTCATCTGACTCATTGTCAGCCATCATTCTAGCCTGTCCAGATCTTTAGAACTTTGGCTCACTCATTCAGTCTACGAGTTATCTTTTCCAGCTTTGTGACGTCTGAATGGCTGTGAGCTCGCTTTCCGTGTTTCATCCGAAAGGTGATACAGGTGTGCCGTGGGAAGCCTCCTGGAGCGTGCGTGCCTCCAGGCTGCAGTGGGCCTGCTCCTCAGTCCCCTCTGGGCCCCAGGATTCAGCTAACGACACTCACACCCTGCCACGCCTTCCCCAGAGCCCCTCGTGCGTGTCACACCCTCTGGGCGTCAGCTTTTCCTCCAGCTACTGCTGCTGTGACCTTCTCGGTGTGGACTCTCCTGGCTCCACCCAGGTGGCCCCCCGACCGTGCCTGGCCTGTCCCGAGACCTCCTTGTTGACACAGAGGCAGGGGCTGCCCCGAGGACCGCATGTGCAGCCTGGGATCGTGGGCGCGCCCTGCCCTGCGGGACACAGCATTGTGCAGAGGGAGACCGAAGCCTGAAGATGCGTTTTCGCTCGGTGCCCGGGCGCAGTCTGAGTGGCACTGGTCTGGTGGCACCTGGTGGCTGCTGTGCTGGCCCTGCCTCCTTCCCGCCACGTGCCCTGGGGCTCTCACTCCCAGGTCTCTCTGAACCACGCAAATTCCTGGAAATTCAGGCAAAAACAGGCTCCACTGTCATCTCCCTTCAGGGTGTCCCCAAGAATGTGGTGAAGGCAGCACCCGTCTCCTGGACCCCCCAGGAGGCTCTGTTCTGAGTCATCCACACAGCAACCCTTCTCTGGGCACCCATGCACGTCAAAGATACACGGTACACAGGCCACCAGCAGTTTCAACATTTAAATTAATTTTGCCATTAATTATATGAGGTCAAGATTTTTTCAAAAAACAGTATTGTGATAATGATATTTTTTCCATCTTGAACAACAAAAGTATTTCTTCTAAGTCATGATTCTTCTAGCTCATGACAAGTGCTATTTCAGCCTTCCTCTTGCTTCTGCCATTGGCTTTTTCACTTGTTAAAAATCTGTCCTTTTATTCTTTTTTTTTTTTTTTTGCTGTCATTCTAAATATTTCTACAAGTCACAGAATGTAATTGATGGGCTTATATGTTGGTCATAAATTATTTTAAGGCATCATTGTTTTTAACAACATTTAATTTAATTTTTAATTAACTGTTTCACTCTGACAGTTTACTGTTTTAACCTCTCTGTGCCTCAGTTTATGCGTCTGCATAATTAGCACAGTGACAGTACTGCTTTCCTCATAAGATCATTGTTAAGACTGGGTGAATTAAAATATATAAAGCAGTTAGGAAAGTACTTGGCAGTTAGTGAGCTCAATAAATATGAATTGATATGACTATGAATTATTATTTAATTTATTAGTACCACTACTACCACTAGACTACTTCTCCAGAGGTGGTTTTCCCTTTAGCAAGCTTCATACAGCACACCTCTAAATATGATGGGAGTGGCTAAATGAGCATAAAATTATAGCCCCAAACACAAGCTACTTATTTCAGTCTTCATTCAAAGCATACATACACACGCTGCAACTGGTACTAACAGATTTTTGCTCTGTTTTTTTTGGGTCAGAGGTAATTGGAAGCATGTTACTGGAAAAATGGGGAGTGAAGGTGTCGCTGTTGTTTCTTGACTGAACAGCTGGGATGATGGTGCGCCCCTTCTGTGACGAGGAAGGCCTAGTGAGGGACGGACAGACTGCGGGGAGGAGGATGGCGCCTGGCCCAGAGACCGCCAGTCAGCCACAGAGGATGGTTGGGAAGGCCCCGGTCATGCACTTCCGTTGAAGGAACGGGAAAGGCAGTGTCTCCCGTGTCTCCAGTCCTTCTAAACGGGAGAGTGTAGGGGCCCAACGGGTCTGTGCTTTCTGAGGTGAATGTTGGTGGAAGTGGGCTTGCGGTGTAAATTTGAAAACCATCAAGTACCTAATTAGGCGGATGAGCTTCCCTGGTGGCTCAGATGGTGAAGTATCTGCCTGTAATGCAGGCGACCTGGATTCAGTCTCTGGGTTGGGCTGTCCCCTGGAGGAGGCAATGGCAACCCACTCCAGTCTTCTTGCCTGGAGGATCCTGTGGACAGAGGAGCCTGGCCAGCTGTGGTCCCTGGGGTCACAAAGAGTCGAACGCGACTGAGCGACTAACACTTTCACTTTCTAATTAGGCAGAAGTTAATTTTAGTATTTATCAAGGCCTATTAAAGATCTCCCTAGTTGAGAAAGGCTTCTTTCATTAAGAAGATGGGGGAAAATCTAATTGGTTTTTTTCTCTGAACACTCTGGTTCACTCTGAGCTCCCTCATAGTCATTAAACTGATCTTTTAAAACCTTCCACGAGCACCTTTGCAGGCTGCTCCACACACGTGCCTACCTGTTTTTCTATTTGAGGCACAGAGGCAGATGAACTTGGATCATCTCTGAAGGTATAAGATTATACACTTTTTCTAGAAATTGGTCTCAGAGCCCCATTTAGTTAAGGCAGCCACTCTTAAGAGGGGCTCAGAAGGGCTACAACATCTAAGGGGTGGCAAAGCTCTGAGCTGTGTTCTCTACCCTTGCCCTTGTGGCTGAGAGCTGGAATGCCAAGGTCATGTTGGTCTCCCATCACAGCCCAGGCAGAGAAGTTCTCAACCATGTGAACTAGTGAAGCTGCTCCAGAACCTTCTCTGCCTGTGAAATTTTTAATCTTGAAGGAAGTTTTGTCTTGTGCTTTTATCCCTTTTTTAAATTTTACGTCATATTAGCTTCTGCTGAAATGCCCTGGGCGGACTGCCTGCAGATGTGTTTTGCTGGTCAGAGCAGGGGTTTTGTTTCCTTTTGCCCTGCCTGGGATGGTTTCACAGTGATTATGCTAAAGCCCCTTGGTGCGAGAGCCTGCCAGGTCTGTAAAGGTGTCATCATTTACTCTGTTAATATTCTCCAGCAGTGGCGCTTGTGCTGCTTGCTTGAGACAAAGGCGTTGACCTCGAGCCCTGGTGAGCTCTCTGCGGGGGCACCTGTAGCAGGCAGCATTTGCTAACTTCAGTCTCAGTTTCTCCTTGACTGTTCGGGTCACATGTTTGCCTTTTGCAAATATCAACAGTTCCTATCAGATGAGGCAGGTCACCTTTTGGGCTGATCAGAGGAAACTCCTTGAACTCATCAGATGAGAAAGCAAGGGAAGAGAGTACTTTGCACGATTGAAATAAATCACAAGATACGGGTTCAAGTCCCTGAAGGCAGGAGAACACGAGATGATCTGAAGTCGGGCAGCCCTGCTGGGAGGTGACAAATATACTTATTCTACCACATTGTTGAGCTGGGAATGTGAGGCCTGTTTAAAAAAAAAGACTGAGGGCAAGCTGTTTCTGGACCTGGCTAAATAGGAGGCACCATCATGGGAGCTGACATCCGCCACAGCAAGGAGCGAAAGGTTTGAGGCAAGAATCCTAACAGCCAGGACATCTACCTAAGGCTGTTGGTCAAGCTGTGCAGGTTTCTGGTCAGGCAAACCAACTACACCTTCAATCAAGTTGTTCTGAAGAGATTGTTCAGGAGTGGCACCAACTGGCCACCTCCGCCCTTTCCCAGATGATACTGAAGATGAAGATTCCTGCAGGGGAAGGCAAAACAGCTGCAGTTGTGGGGACTGGAACCGATGACGTGCACGTGTCCGGAAAATGGAAGTGTTAGTTGCTCAGTCGTGTCTGACTCTTTGCGGCCCCAGAGTAGCCCACCAGGCTTCTGTCCACGGAGTTTTCCAGGTAAGCATACTGGAGTGGGTTGCCATTTCCTTCTCCAGGAAATCTTCCCAATCGGGTCTTGAACCTGAGTCTCCTGCATTGAAGGCAGATTCTTTATCGTCTGAGCCACCGGAAGGCCGAGTGTGTGTCCAGGAGGAGCCCAGATTGAAGGTGTGTGCCCTGTGAGTGAGCAGCTGCACCCCGAGTTGCATCCTCAAGGCTGGGGGCCAGATCCTCATCTTCTAAGGCCGAGTGTGTGTCCAGGAGGAGCCCAGATTGAAGGTGTGTGCCCTGTGAGTGAGCAGCTGCACCCTGAGTTGCATCCTCAAGGCTGGGGGCCAGATCCTCATCTTCAACTAGCTGTCTCTGGACTTCCCCGAGGGCTGTGGCACTGTCCTTTCTGGTCCTCTCGAAGGCCGAAGGGCGTACAGGCACTTCGTACGTGAACCCCGAAGAGCCACGCCAAATACTGTGTAAGCTCCAAGGGCCAGAAGTTCAAGTGCACAGATGCCTAGAAGCCAACTGGGGCTACAAAACTAACCCTAGGTTCCGCCTTGCTATTAAAAAGATTTGGATGCTAAAAAAAAATACTTCGTACGTGAACCCCGAAGAGCCACGCCAAATACTGTGTAAGCTCCAAGGGCCAGAAGTTCAAGTGCACAGATGCCTAGAAGCCAACTGGGGCTACAAAACTAACCCTAGGTTCCGCCTTGCTATTAAAAAGATTTGGATGCTAAAAAAAAAAGAAGGGCAAACTTGATTTTGGAGAAACCCACAGCTTACTTGAGCTTCCCAGGTGGCCCTTGTGGTGAAGAACCCTCCTGCCAATGCAAGAGGTGGAGATGTAAAAGACATGGGTTTGATCCCTGAGTTGGGAAGATTCCCTGGAAAAGGGAATGGCAACCCACTCCTGTATTCTTGCCTGGAGAATCTTTTCCAGGAAGAGGAGCCTGGCAGGCTACAGTCCATGGGGTCGCCCAGAGTCAGACATGACTGAAGGGACTTAGCACTCAGGCCCAGGTTACTATTTTCCTGGAGATGGAGATGGTCTCCAGGGAAGATGGAGCTGATAGACCTCATTCAGGAGGCCTGGCTCACCTTCAATACTGAATTGTCTTCCCTCATTTTCTCTCTCCACCCATCCCCAGGGCTGCCTCACAGTTTTTTGTTTTTATTTTTGACTTTTTGATGTGGACCATTCTTAAAGTCTTTTTTGTTTTTTGTTTTTTATTTTATTTTATTTTTATTTATTTATTATTTTACTTTACAGTATTGAATTTGTTACAATATTGTTTCTGTTTTATGTTTTGGTTTTCCGACCACAAGGCATGTGGGATCTTATTTCCCTGCAAGGATCAAACCCACGTCCCCTGCATTGGAAGGCAAAGTCTTAACCATTGGACCACCAGGGAAGTCCCCCCAATTTCTTTTTTTTTTTTAAAGAAATAAATGCTGACTCTTCTACTTTTAGTGTCTTCACACTTGCATGCATTTTCAGTTCAGTTCAGTTCAGTTCAGTTGCTCAGTCATGTCCGACTCTTTGCGACCCTATGAATTTCAGCATGCCAGGCCTCCCTGTCCATCACCATCCCCCAAAGTTCACTCAGACTCACGTCCATCGAGTCCGTGATGCCATCCAGCCATCTCATCCTCTGTCGTCCCCTTCTCCTCCTGCTCCCAGTCCCTCCCAGCATCGGAGTCTTTTCCAATGAGTCAACTCTTCTCATGAGGTGGCCAAAGTACTGGAGTTTCAGCTTTAGCATCAGTCCTTCCAAAGAACACCCAGGGCTGATCTCCTTGCAGTCCAAGGGACTCTCAAGAGTCTTCTCCAACACCACAGTTCAAAAGCATCAATTCTGTGGCGCTCAGCCTTCTTCACAGTCCACATCCATACATGACCACAGGAAAAACCATAGCCTTGACTAAACGGACGTTAGTCGGCAAAGTAATGTCTCTGCTTTTGAATATGCTTTCTAGGTTGGTCATAACTTTTCTTCCAAGGAGTAAGCGTCTTTTAGTTTCATGGCTGCAGTCACCATCTGCAGTGATTTTGGAGCCCCCCAAAATAAAGTCTGACCCTGTTTCCACTGTTTGCCCATCTATTTCCCATGCATTTTAGATGGAGGGAAATAGTGTGACTGGGTTTTTACACTGTCTCCACCCTAGTGTAGGTCTTTCTACATTTCCAGTTCCTCACTTGCAAAATGGAGGTGATGATTTCCACCCCAGTGTCAGAATTAAATATGCGTAGGAGGCATGGCGCCCTGAAGGATACCGGGGCTTTGGAGGAAAAGCGGACCTGTTTGCATCCTGCTTTTCTCTTAGCAAATCATTTTACTTCTCTGGGCCTGAGTGGCCCCAGATGTATAACTGAGGGGTGGCTTTGTTTCAGAATGGTTGTAAATGACATGGAGAATCTTGAGCACAGTGCATGGCGCCCCAAACGTGCTCACTGTGCAGTAGCTGTTTTATAGCAGTGCATATCCTGGCTCTCAAACTTCCGATGTTTCAAAATGCAGCATGTGCTGGCCTGGCCTTGAGCTAGTCTAGACAAGGGGAAGCTGTCCGCGCTTCATCACACCCTGGCCTCTTGGCGCAGTTTCGGGCCATTGGCCCTGACGGCGGCGTTGCGGAGGGCGTGGGAGCCAGAGCCACGAGGCTGGCCTTGCGGCAGCGAGCACCAGGCCCTCTGCTTCGGGGGTGGGGGTCTTGCTCGACCTCGGTGTTTCGCGGCTGCCCGTTCTCAGGGCCAGGTTTTAATTCAGTGGAGTCCCCGTATCAGGATTGCCAGAGTCAGTTGAGTGTGTCTTGGGTGTTACTTTAGTCCTTTTTCCACGTGTGAGAAGGTAGTTATGGATGGTCCATAGCCATTGAGGTCCTGGGGTTGTCCTGTCATCGAAGCAAGACATACAGGTACACTGGGAACCCCTGGACTGGACCCAAGTGGGCTCTGAGAGCAGCATGTGATCATTATTGCATAAAATAGACAGTAGACAGAAATTTCAGGAATTGAAAGGAGCATATCTTGAGTACAGAGACAGACACGAATATTCACTCCAGGGGTCCTACCTACTGCCTGTCTTAGGGCGAACATCGCCTTAGAACATTTCGTTAAGTTACTAGCAGATGCCTAGTGCTATACCTGGCACTGTGTGCACATTACCCTCAATCCCCCCAAACCCCGCAGAGTCCGTGGTCGAACTTTAGTGTTGTGGGTGGAAAAAC
>SJYX01024519.1:5953-18138 GCA_006410675.1 Oreotragus oreotragus
ATTGCTTTGGCTATTCGAGGTTTTTTGTATTTCCATACAAATCTTGAAATTATTTGTTCTAGTTCTGTGAAAAATACCGCTGGTAGCTTGATAGGGATTGCATTGAATCTGTAGATTACTTTGGGTAATATATTCATTTTCACTATATTGATTCTTCCAATCCATGAACATGGTATATTTCTCCATCTATTAGTGTCCTCTTTGATTTCTTTCATCAGTGTTTTATAGTTTTCTATATATAAGTCTTTAGTTTCTTTAGGTAGATATATTCCTAAGTATTTTATTCTTTTCGTTGCAATGGTGAATGGAATTGTTCCCTTAATTTCTTTTTCTACTTTCTCATTATTAGTGTATAGGAATGCAAGGGATTTCTGTGTGTTGATTTTATATCCTGCAACTTTACTATATTCATTGATTAGCTCTAGTAATTATTAGACCAGCCAACATGATTAGGAGGAAGAGGAAAGATTTCTGTTCCTACATTCTGATTAAAAAAAAAATTGTTTCTTTCTTGAAAAATTTTAGATATAAGTTATTATTTTAAGCAACCCCATGGACTGTAGCCTGCCAGTCTCCTCTGCTCCTGGGATTCTCCAGACAAGAGTACTGGAATGGGTTGCCATGCCCTCCTGCATGAATCATCTAGACCCAGGGATTGAATCTGCACCTCCTGTGGCTCCTGCATTGTAGGCAGTTTCTTAACTGCTAAGCTACCAGGCAAGCCTTAAGAGTCTATATTATTCTCTATACATGTTGATTTATTTCCTGATGTTAGGATGTGGAAAGATCTGCAAAAGGTTTTGGTTGTGTGATTATGTGTCTGTGTGCTTATGTGAGTGTTGGTTCATACCTCATTGACTGGTATTTTCACTTTGTTCCACTCAATATTTTTAGTTTAATATATATGGAAAATTGTAATCATCTGAGCTCTGATTCACTGCCATTACCAAACAACTAATACTAATTTCTAAAATCCCTGTAACTACTAACTAAATATGATGGCTTATTCAAAGTTACCTTTCTTATCTGTAGTGTTACTTGGGAAAGAGATATATATAATTATATACATATACACCCTCATTTTTGGATTTCCTTTCCATTTAGGTCACCACAGAGCATCAAGGAGAATTCCCTGTGCTATACAGTAGATTCTCTCATAGTATCAATAATGTATTTATGTCTGTCCCAATCTCCCAGTTCATCCTACCATGCCCCTTTAGCCCTTGGGCTTCCCTGGTGGCTCAGATGGTAAAGAATCTGCCTGCAATGCAGAAGACCCAGGTTTGATTCCTGGGTTGGGAAGATCCCTGGAGAAGGAAATGGCAACCCACTCCAGTATTCCTGCCTGGAGAATCCCATGGACACATGGGAGCCTGGTGGGCTACAGTTCCTGGGGTCACAAAGAATCAGACACGACTAAGTGAACAACACTTTCACTTCACTTTCATTCACACATTTGTACTTTATATTTGTGTCTTTTGTTTCTGCTTTGCAAATAATATCGTCTATATCATTTTTCTAGATTCCACATATATGTGTTACAATATGATATTTAGTTTTCTCTTTTTTACTTACTTCACTCTCTATGACAGTCTCTAGGTCCATCCATGTCTCTATAAATTCAATTTTGTTCCTTTTAATGGCTGAGCAATATTTCATTGTATATATGTACCACACCTTCTGCATCATTTCCTCTGTTGATGGACATTTAATTTGCTTTCATATCCTGGCTATTGTAAATAATGATGTAATGAATATCAAGGTGTATGTGTCTTTTTGAATTATGCTTTGCTCTGGATATATACACAGTAGTGGGATTGCTGGGTCATATGGTAGTTCTAGTTTTAGTTTTTTAAGAACCTTCATACTGTTCTCCATAGTGACTATATCAATTTACATTCCCCAAAACAGTCTAAGAGGGTTCCCATTTCTTCACACCCTCTCTAGCATTTATTGTTTGTAGATTTTTTTGATAATGGCCATTCTGACTGATGTGAGTTGATACCTTATTGTAGTTTTGATTTGCACTTCTTTAATAATTAGTGATGTTGAGCATCTTTTCATTTGTTTGTTATCCATTTATATGTCTTCCTTGAAGAAATGCTTATTTACGCCTTCTGCCTATTTTTTGATTGGGTTATTTGTTTATTTTATTTTTTTGACACTGAGCTTCATGAACTATTTGTATATTTGGAGAATTTGTTAAGCCAGACATACAGCCATATTCTAAGGTCACATTCCAGTAGTCAATTACCAATATAAAAAAAAATACTATATGCCAAATACAATGTAAAGTTTAAATAAATATATCTGAAAATGAGTTTATTCACATGTCATATTTTCATCATGTCCTTTTCTCCATTCAGTGAATTATTTCTCTCTCAAGCCTTCAGTGTCAGGTGTAGGGCAAGACTGTTTCACAGCTCACACCCCCTAAATATCACTGGAAGAAGACTGAGAGGAAGGAGAATCATCCAACTTGGCATTTATGAATATTAATGTTAATACCACTGTTCCTCCCCATTCATCTTGAGTCTGAAGTAGGAGAAACTGTTTCCATAGAAACAAAGCTCTTGGACAGTCACTTTGTCACTTCTCCCCTGCTAAGTTAGTCAAGTTTAAGTGGCATGAACAGTACCGTTTCATAAAAATTAACATCAGAAACATGGAATGCAAGAATAAAATGAATTATGTTAAAACATTATATATTTTGAATTTTTATTAAGCAATAGTATATTGAGTTCTTAAAACTGTTTTATTAAACAGTTAAAAAACTGTTGTTTTTAAAATACTTTAAAAACACGTATGATTCAAATAATTTAGTTGATTATTAGTGGAGAAAGCTAAAGATGGAAATTTGTTCCAATGTTTCATTTTTAACAATAAATACTATATCAATCAGCACTCTGAAAATTAAGATTAAAATCTTTAAAAAATATATATATATAGTAGAGGGTCACTTAAATACTGATGTCAGCATGTGCCTGACAACTGGGAGAAAACAGAAAGTGGAGAGGAGAGAGGGCAGTGATTTTTGGTGTTAGAACGGTGGATTTTATATATAGGATTTACTGTTTTCTGTATCTTCAGGTGTGAGGATGAAAACCTTTTGTGTCAAGAAAGCAAGATATGTAGAGGCGCAGCCGTATTTGTAGGCATCTGTTTTTCCTCAAAGCTATGTGTCTTTGAATTCCTAATAATTGTACCTTGTCATCTGATTGAGTAATTATCATAACATGGCAGTTCTTCCCCACCCCCCGTCAGTTCCAAATCTCCTATTAATTGCCTTTGCACCAGCAATTCATACATTCTGGGTCACGTTTCCTGACTTTTCAGGCTTTAGCATTGTCCTGGATTATTTTAAAATTTTATTCCAGATCTAACATTTTAGCATGCCATGTTGAGCTCCAGTGATCTCAGCTTGGTAGATTATAGAATACTGAGGAAGGAGCAAGAGAAAGAGCTGATTTCCATTGATTGACCCAGGCAATGTTTTACCTGGTCCTTTAATTTAACTGTTTGCCACGAACATCCTAATATAAATTTCTAAAAAGGCTTTTACTGATAAGTGAGAACTAATAATAATAACAAAAATAATAGCCATAGCAGAGGATCACATTCATTTCTATAGGCTTTTTTCAAGGGCACTGTGTTAAGGGTTTTATATGCAGTAAAGCCCTTAATCCTCATGGAATTTCTCTGTGGCAAACACTGTTGTTATTCCCAGTTTACAGAAGATGAAATTTAGGCTTATTCCTGAAGAGTGGCAAAGATTATAACCTAATGTTTAAGAGGTTCAAAGTTTCAGAAAATAAGAATTTGGGGGACCCTCAAAGCTATTATATTAAACATATTGTCATAATAAAAATCTTTCTAAATAAAATTTCTTTACAGCTTCAGCTTCACAAATAATTCTGTTTCATTGGCCACAATCCACCATCCTCTTTTTTTCTGATATACCCTTTGTGCTCAGGAAACGTTATGACTTTGTTCTGTTGTGCTGAATCCAGTTATTCTTAAGTTTTTCTATGCAAACTACATTTCTTGTTAAAGTTTCTAACCAGTGTTTTGTTTTATTTTGTTTTGCTTCAATCTTATTGTATGTTATACTTTCAATCTCCCTGGTTTTATTTTTGAAAGTCTCAGCAAAATACTTATATAACCTCTGCTTCAGGCCTTTTCACAAATTATCAGGGTGCTAAAGGGCCCATTTTTCAAGTCTCCCTCTTGCTACCTCAGGAAAATTGCTTCAGTCCCCATTCAGTATTTTGTGTAAGCCACAAGCTTTCCTGAAGATTTCTGGAATTCCAAAGAAGCTTCTATTTTCATGGTGACCTCTGTTTTCTAATTTAGGCTTCTCAGTTTCTAGTTTGTTTACTGTTACTAAGCTCAGGTTTGGCTGCTTGCCACTTGAAAAGTCAATACATGGGAGGCAAGTACTAGTTGGAAAAGGAAAAGATGCTTTAATCAGGAAGCTGGCTACTTGGAGAAAAGGCAGATTTGTGTCCCAAAAATAACTCTGAAGATTTTGCTCAGCCATGAAATGTTTTAAAAGGGAAATGAAAGTGAAAGTGAAGTCGCTCAGTCCTGTCCGACTCTCTGAGACCCCATGGACTGTTGCCTACCAGGCTCTTCCATCCATGGGGTTCTCCAGGCAAGAGTGCTGGAGTGGGTTGCCATTTCTTCAGGGGATCTTCCTGACCCAGGGATCGAACCCAGATCTCCCCCATTGCAGACAGACACTTTACTGTCTAAGCCACCAGGGAAGCCCAAAAGGGAAATAATCTCAGTTAATAATTAAGGTAGGAGGTCAGGTTTTTTGTCATTTTTCCATGATTCTCCTGATCATCCTTTGGAAGCTATCTTGCCCACATGGTCCACCTACAAATTTGATAAGGGGGAAGTTGGCAGTAGAGAGTCAGTTGTTCTGTAAGTACCTAATTCTTCACTGTTACTCCTTTTAATCCAAGAAAGGAAGCAACAGTATTGTATACATTCAATAGAGCAGAAGTCAGGAACTGGGTTAAATGTTCCCTAGTGGTCTCATTTTTTTTTTTTTTTTTTTTTTTTTTTTGGTAATTTAGGTCTGAGGAAAACAGAGATGAGCAAACAGAAAAAGAGGGACAATTGCTCCTTGTATTACTCTCCTTAAATGCTTGACCACTCAGATTTTGTGAAGATTGGAGGCTGATTTGAGGATAGTGGTTAGATGGGGACTGACTGTAATGTTCAAAATAACTGAACATTGCAAATCTGTTTTATTCACTTAATGTTGCTATAGCACTTCTGGGGAAATATCACTGGCTGTCTGTGATCCTTAGCCTTACAGTAGGATCCCATATTTTTAGATTGTTACCCAACACTGGTGCTTTTTAAAGTAACTAACTTCTAATGGCAGTTGGAAATCTTCAGTTTCACTGTGGAGAGTGGATTTATCAAGTTCATCTTCAGGAATGACTGAGAGCAATAGAAGAACTTGCACTTCAAACAATATTGGGAACCCCATGGGGATCTTTAAACGCATCGGGAATTTGAAAAGAGAGTAGAAGAGAGGAGGGGACAGGAATTCTCTCAAATCTGAGATTTGGAGGCTCCAGTGTAATACTCGTAGTGATGGGGGAAGTTGTTATTCACAACACAAACTCTGACAAAACACATCAAACTGAACCCGTAAAATTTGTGAAATTTGTTTTACTTAAATTATACGTCAATGAAAATAACTTTTTAAATGGCATGCAAATAAAAACTTACATTATCTCAAAGCCAAATATATTTGCCAGGTCCCTCCAGAGAAACAGAACCAGTGGGACATAAGAAATTGGCTCCTGTGATAATCGAGGCTGTATGTGATCTTGCTATATTCAGGCTGGAGACCCAGGAAGACTGAAGATGTAGTTCAGCCTGAGTCTGAAGGCCGGATAAAAAGTAGTAAATCCCAGTCCAAAGCTTTGGAAAAATGAGATGTCCCAGCTCAGTGAGACAGGAAAAAAGGGTAGAATTACTCTTTCCTCAGCTTTTTGTTCTATTTAAGCCCTCAAGGGTTGGATGCCACTCAGTCACATTGAAGAGGACAGTTTAATTTACTGAGCCCACTAATTCGTATGCTAATCCAAAAACACCCTCACAGATACAGAAATAAAGTATAATCTGAACACTATGTGGCCAGCCAAGTTGACACATAAAACTAATCGCCACAAGTCCATCCTTTGACAATTTAGCACCTAGATACATCTCCTTAAGCCCTAGTTTATCTCCAAATAAAGACAGTAACAAGATCATAATTCTGTCTAGACTGATAAAACTATGCTGCTTACAACTGAAAATTTATTCTTCCCCAGGAGACGAGGTAAGGTAAAATTTTGAGTGATTCTTAATCTTCTCCTTGGTATCCCATAATTTAAAAGCTATTATGTAAAATTAGCAATGCTTAAATACTATGATAAAAATATATCTTGTGAAAAAAAAATATATATCTTGTGCCACATGATAATGGAGTAAGAAAAAAGCAGAAAGAAAACAAACACAGACACAAACATAAATGTATTTATTGCAAAATATATAGGAAATGCTCATCGCAATTATAGCCCTGCCTGTAATTGATCACGCAGTCATAGCTGGTATTTTAACTAAAATTTTCCACTACTTATTGTGTATTCCTACTTATTCTGTATTCCCTTAACCCATGGCCATTCAAGTTGACACATAACATTAACCATTATACGAAGATTGGAAGGGAAGGTATCCAAATCCAACATGAATTACCCTATTGAATGAAAATAATGAATGGTAATTTCAAAGTCATAAGAGAAATCAGGGGGGAAAAAAGAAATGAATCAATAAATTCTTCATGTCTGCAAATTACAGCCACAACAGCTTGTTTAATTGACAATTAATAACCATTTTGCTTTGTTGAAAGTAATATCTGTTTATTGTAGAAAGCTCTAAAAATTATAAACAAATCTTAAAAATCACTCATAAGGCACATTTCTGAGTTAATTCATATTCATATTTAATATTTAAATAATTTCTAGTGGTGTTTCTTATGAATTAACTATACTATTTATTTTCTCTAGTATTATAGTCATGTTAAGTAATATACATGTTTTTAAATGAATTTTTTCTATCTGTATAATATAATATCCATTTTGTAGATAAAATATTTTGACCATTCCTTTATTTTGATCATTGTGCCTTCATTAAAAAAATTATTATAAGATATGCTGCAATTAATACCATAACATATACATTTTTCCTGTGTATCTGTTCAGTTCTTTAGGACTAGACTTTGAATTCTTGTACCAATAGCTATGAATTTTTCTTCAAGTACAGACTGTAGATTTCTAGAAAATTTTCCATTTTAAATTCTCTGCTACACTGTATACAGCTGTCTAAACTATCACATTTTCAATTGTAATGACTATTAGACATTTTGTTTTTATGTTGTTACTTGGATATCTTAGAATGATCAGAATTGTTTTTCTTTCTTTTTTTTTCATTTTCAGTTGTTGAACTAGTTAAGAGTTTAAAACATATTTGTGTGTAATGATGAATATATCTGAATCTTAGAGTTTTAGTGGTCATTTTGTCTATCCTCCTATATAAGCATAGGCAGTCATCACTGGGTATTTTCAGGGAATTGGTTCCAGGACCCCCACAGACGCCAAACTATGCAGATGCTTAAGTCCCTTATATAAAATGATGTGCATGCATGCTAGTCGCTTCAGTTGTGTCCAACTCTTTGTGATCCTATGGACTATAGGCCGCCAAGCTCCTCTGTCCATGGAATTCTCCAGGCAAGAATAGTGGAGTGGGTTGCTGGTGCTCTCCTCCAGGGGATATTCCTGACCTAGAGATTGAATCCAGTCTCTTTCCCTTACATCTCCTGCAGTGCTAGGCACGTTCTTTACCACTAGCACCACCTGGGACATTCCATAAAATGATGTAGTCCTCCGTATTCACGGTTGGATCAATCTGTGGATGTGGGACTCCCGAACATGAGGACTGACTGTACACAATTCAAATTTGAAAACTCCTGGTGATAGAGAGCTCATTACTTCCTATCATATAATAATGAAATGATGCAATTAGATCTGTAGCTATATCCAATTAGGAAAACTCCCTTAAGAAAAAAGCGTACTTAGAAAAAGTGGAAACATCCAATTGAAGATCATTGTCAGTGATGTGGCCATCCTGTCCTTCCATGTGCAGATTCAGTGTATGAAACAAATAGTCAAACTGTTAAATTAAGCATCTATAAAAAATGGCATCAGGTTGAAAATAACACAAAAAAATGGTAACTTGAGTTTAAAAGAGACTGTTGAAATGGAAGTAAGATTTTGGGGGGCTCCAAAATCACTGCAAATGGTGATTGCAGCCATGAAATAAAAAGACACTTACTCCTTGGAAGGAAAGTTATGACCAACCTAGACAGCATATTAAAAAGCAGAATTTAGAAAGATGGTAATGAGGACCCTGTATGCAAGACAGCAAAAGAGATACAGATGTGTAGAGCGGACTTATGGACTCTGAGGGAGAAGGAGAGGGAGAGGGAGAGGGAGGGATGATTTGGAAGAATAGCATTGAAATATGTATACTATCATGTAAGAAATGAATTGCCAGTCTATGTTCAATGCAGGATGCAGGATGCTTGGGGCTGGTGTATGGGGATGATCTGGAGGGAAGATGTAGGGTTGGAGGTGGGAGGGGGGTTCATGTTTGGGAGTCCATGTAAAAAAATAAATAAATAAAAAAATAAAATAGATAAATAAATAAATAAATAAAATAAAATTTATTTTATTTAAATAAATAAATCACAGTATAAATTTAAAAAAAAAAAAAAAGCAGAGACATTGCTTTGCCAACAAAGGTCTGTCTAGTCAAGGCTATGGTTTTTCCAGTGGTCATGTATGGATATGAGAGTTGGACTGTGAAGAAAGCTAAGTACCGAAGAATTGATGCTTTTGAACTATAGTGTTGGAGAAGACTCTTGAGAATCCCTTGGACTGCAAGGAGATCCAACCAGTCCATTCTAGAGGAAATCAGTCCTGGGTGTTCATTGGAAGGACTGATGCTAAAGCTGAAACTCCAGTACTTTGGCCACCTTATGAGAAAAGTCAACTCATTGGAAAAGACTCTGATGCTGGGAGGGATTGGGGGCAGGAGGAGAAGGGGACGACAGAGGATGAGATGGCTAGATGGCACCACCAACTCGATGGACATGAGTCTGAGTGAACTCTGGGAGTTGGTGACGGACAGGGAGGCCTGGCGTGCCGCGATTCATGGGGTCGCAAAGAGTCGGACACGACTGAGCAACTGAGCTGAACTGAAGTTCATAAGGAGAACAAGTTAAACCATCTTTCTTGCTATTCTACAAAGTCATAGTGTTGAAGGAGGATGGAATCTCCCTATATTGTAGAAAAAGTGCAAACACGTTGGAACCAGGGAGTCCTAGGTTTAAATCTTGCTGTTTATTGCTCATATGACTTAAATTTCTTTTAAAATTGGTTTGTTTTTTTCAATAAATGAAGAAAATATTTTGGGGGGACTACTAAAATTTAAAGGGATGACATACATAATCATCAGAGTGCCTGGCATATAATAACTGTTGAAAAAAATGTTAGACCTCATTTCTACCACCCTCGTCCATTCAGAAACATCAATTTTGTTTTGCAGGTATCTTCTAAAAAATGTAGTATTCTAGGATCGTCTATCCTGTTGCTCCCTTTGCTCCCCACCTATAAAATTACATTTTCTGACAGTCCTCAATGAAGGATTGGGTCGGTTGTCTTTTGGATCTCCCTCCATAGCCCTTTATCTTTTTTTCTTATTTTTCCTGCTGAGAGTGATGTCTTGTCACTCCAGATTTCTCAAGAAGCCCTCTCTAACCACCTGTACCATGGATTAATTGTGTTTGTATTTTAAATTTGTTTTCAACAACTCTCTGTATGGGTTTTATCATCATGAAATGCTGTATTTTAATCCAGTCTTCTTTCCTTGGATTATAGCTCTTTGAAAGGCAAGAATTCAAGTTAATAAGCATTTGTAATGAGAACATTTTATTTGTCATTCTCAAATGTAAGCTCAGTGCTTTAGGAGACAGGCAAATTAATTCAAGTACTAACAAATGACATATTAAAGAGTAATATGAAAATTCAAAAAAAGGAAAAGTATATTCATATTTACTTTTTCACTTGACATAAGCCAAGACTGTAAAAGGCACATTCCCAGAGGAATATGTTCTCAATCAAAACTAAAGCATAAAATGAAAACTGAAACACTTTTTTTTTTTTCCTCAACATCGATTGCTTTTTGGATTTATCTTTCCAAAATGAAAGTGACTGTTTAAGCTGACTCAAAATCATACTACTATGCACCCCAAATCACTGTTGCAGAAACAGACAAGGAGAGGGTAGTTTGTGATTTTTTTAAGAAGAAAAAGTAGGTCTTTCTATTGATGATGAATGAATATTGTAGTTAGTTTATGATGTTCAAAATCTTGTGAGAACAAAGATTGAGCACTGGGAATTTCAGAACCACTTGATAATCAATGTTGCAGACGCCCTGTTGCTTATAAAAAATAACTGCCATTACCACTGTAATTTAGTGAAAATTGTGGAAAGAAAGTCTCAGTATAAAAATAAATCTGAAGGATTACTGTTTGATCTTGCACATAGAGAATCTAGGTAAAAGTGGCTCAGAAACAAGAGCAGTTCATTTTGTACAGTTTTTGGAATCACAGGGTAGTCCAATAAATAAGGTTGAGATATGGAACCATGTTTCAAATCTAAGATGACTTAAAGAAAAAGTAAATAAATTTCATTTGTTTAAACAAGAAAGAAATCAAATCATTTGCCAAATAGAAATATCATTCAAGAATTTCTAAAATCATATAACTTATTTAAGAATCTTTAATAGAAACTCACATGTCTTTTCTCATTTTAAAATAAATTCACCCCAGTGGAATTCATTTGCAGAAATCATGTGTAGGGAGAATGCATTACTTTTCTATGGCTGCTATAATCTTAGAAACTTAAAACAACATAATTTATTAACTTATATTTCTGTAGCCTGGAAGTCTGATAGAGGTCTCATCAGGCTGAAATCTTTCTCAACAGGACTGCATTCTTTCCTAGCGGCTCTAAGGGAGAATCGATTTCCTTGTTCATTCAGGTTTTGGCAGGATTCAATTCCATGTGATTGTAGGACCTCTTTTCCTTGTTGGTTGTCAGATAAAGGCTGTTCCCATCTTCTAGAGTCTCCCTATATTCGTGGGCTCCTGATGCCCTTCATCTCAGGATGGTAACAGCAGGTTAAGTCTCTCACATTTTGAATCCCTCCTGTCCCTGCTTCCATTGTCCCATATCTCTGACTGACTCTTCTAACTTCCTGTTCCACTTTTAAGGACTCATACATTACATTGGGACCACTTGAATAATGCAAAATCACCCCCTATCTTATGATGCTTAACATCTTTAAAATCCCTTTCAATAATTAAGATAATATATTTACAAGTTCTGGGGATTAGGGCATAGTTTTTGTTGTTGTTCTTTTTTTTTTTTTTTTTTTTTAGGAGAGAGGGTTACTCCCCCTGCCTACCACAGAGAGATAAAAAGATACCTGAGGTTCTCCCTTGATGTTTTCCTAAATTGCTCAGTGGGCATTTCAGAAGTTTAATTGGTCACAGAATTTGAGGAGATAAGTCAATGTCTGCAAATGATCTACTTGTGTGGTTCAGGGTGGTTGATATGCCTTTGAGTTTTGATCTGAAATCAGTTTCTCTAGTATTTGCTCTCAAAGCCATAGTTAGATTCTTTTTTTTTTTTTTTTTTAGAGCTTCCATTTTACTTTATTTTACTTTACAGTACTCTATTGGTTTTGGCATACATTGACATGAATCTGCCACGGGTGTACACGAACTCCCAAACATGAACCCCCCTCCCCCCTCCCACCCCACATCATCCCTCCGGATCATCCCCATACACCAGCCCCAAACATCCTGCATCCTGCATTGAACATAGACTGGCGATTCATTTCTTACATGATCTGTCTCTTATACACATCTAGATGTGTATAAGAGACAGGGCATATTGAATGCAGCACTTTCACAGCTTCTTTCAGGATTTGAAAGAGCTCAACTGGAATTCCATCACCTCCACTAGCTTCGTTTGTAGTGATGCTTTCTACCA
>SJYX01024519.1:18182-63559 GCA_006410675.1 Oreotragus oreotragus
ACATCATCCCTCCGGATCATCCCCATACACCAGCCCCAAACATCCTGCATCCTGCATTGAACATAGACTGGCGATTCATTTCTTACATGATAGTATACATATTTCAATGCTATTCTCCCAAATCATCCCACCCTCTCCCTCTCCCTTAGAGTCCAAAAGTCCGCTCTGGAGAGGGGTGTGGGGGCGGAAGGAGAGAGGTGGATGGATGATATGGCTCTTCCTAAAGCTCCCAATTCGGATTTAACTTTTCTTTCTGAAAAATTCTCCATGAATGCATGCATGCATGCTATGTCACTGGTATGTCTGCTTTTTACAACCCCATGGACTGTAGCCGCCAGACTCCTCCGTCCAGGGGATTTCTCAGGCAAGAATACTGAAATGGGTTGCCATGGCCTCCTCCAGGGGACCTTCCCGACCCAGGGATCGAACCTGCATTTCTTACTTCTCTTGTATTGTCACGTGAGTTCTTTGACCACTAGTGTCCCCTGGGAAGCCCCAGGTTGTTAGCTGAAACAAATTGGGAATAAAATTTCTTCAGATACAAATGACCAGTCTGTAAGTATGTTTATTTATATGTGTGCACTAAGTGGGCATGGAGGCTAATAGCATTTGACAACTTTAGGTTCTGATATAATATTATTTGTTCAGAAAAATTGGTTTTGTCTTAAAAAGTTGAAAATAACTCCACTTTTGAACATGTGGCACTAGCTGAGAAGCAAATTATGTATTTGACTATATTTGTCTCCAATATACAGCTTGATTCATTACATATGGATTGAATAACACTCTATCTACATTTGAATTAGAAATGAGTAGTTGTGTTGATATAAAACAAAACAAGGGCTTTTTTTTCTATTTTGTCTACTGGAATTAGGTAATAAATAGTAATACATTATCAGCTGTTGAATCTGTCAGGAAAATAGTTTATATAGGTATGTGTTAATAGGTACTCACTGGAGAAATTTTATATTTACTCTATAACAAACCTAATTTTATTTATATAATGCATATTAAGGGGAAAAATTATTATTGAGTTGTGCCTAGTTGTGTCAAGAAAACCTGTAGTTGAAAAGTACTTATAGCAAAAAGTTACACTGGTTTTAGAAAAAAATCAATATTTAAACTTGAACAGGGATTTTGCAAACTAATATCTGAAATGAATTTTATTTCAACATTAATTTCAGCAAAAATAAATGTTACTCTTCAAGTGCTAGTGAGTAATAGAGGGCTGTAATTATACTATGCACCTGTGTACTCCAAAATCTAAATTTCACAGGTGCTTTTTATGAATCATCTAATTGAAAAGAAAAATAAACAAATAAAAAGAAAAAAGTCATAAGAGACCTCCGAATACATTTTTTCCCTTGTATCTGAACAGTATACCAATTAGGTTTTGAGAACAATTATGGTAATACTAGTTAGTTATATGGTTCATTTTGAGATGTTTTCTTAGTTATTGAAAAAAAGTAATCTCATTAAATAATTGAACTTCAAAGACAGAATGATAACCTAACTTTAGCATCTTTTTTAGAGATCAGAAGAAGAGATTCTCAAAAAATATGGATCATTAACTTTCTCCCAGTCAAAGAAAGGAAAAGGGAAGAGAAGAGAGTATGTCTAAGCTACAGTGCATATTAGAAACTACAATATGAAAAATTTGTTCAGAATAATTCCCTTCCACAGCTTCTCTGAAATAGTACACTGAATGGCTTCTTTGAAAATCAAGTTCAAGAAGTTTCTTGTAGTTGTGATACTAATAGAAAAGCTATTGCAAGCTGATGCTTAGAGACATATTAGAACCATTCTGTACTTAGCTGATTCTGTACCACTGGTTTGAGATCTTTGAGTTTTTCTGCATTTTAAAATAACTGAACTCAAAGGACATTTAAGCTTAGTACAAACCAAAGTATAGACAGTGAAATATTAGGTTAATATACCTATAATAGTTACCAGAACCCCTATGATCTAGTTTTAGTTTTGCTTGAAAAAACATAGATGAGTTTGATAATTTTTTTTTCATTCAGATAAAAATACTTATTTAGTTCACTTTGCCATTTTAATTTAATTTTGATATCTGTTGAGGCCATTATAATTAGAGGTAGTTCATATCTAAATGGACATTACTTACTTGCTAATGTAGTGTACAATATTGTTATTGTTAAGGGAAAAGTATATTTGAAATGAGTCTAAGTACCTTTTAAAAATAAATGTTTTATACTTAAACATCCCCCCACCTCAGTGTAGGTTATAACCAAAGGAGTTGCACAAATATCAACACCAACTCAAGCATATGTAAGAAACACTTTCCACTATCATAATAATTTAACTATAAAGAGTTATGCCTTTATCTCTTTTAGACTTACATAAAAACAAAAAGAGGGTTTCCTGTTCCACATGTAAGGAGCTTAGTAGCCACTATACCTTCCTAACAGGTAAACGTTGAACAGACTAAAAAATCAACAACGCTTCTTGGATTTATGTGTAGGAAGACCCAGGGTAAACTGCTGCCCCCATGACTGGAGGGACAAAGAGATGAGTAAAGGGAATCACAGCTTATTAAAACAGAGACTCTCAAGCAGAAAACCGCCCTGGGAACCAATGCTGAATTAGGAAAACCTGAATGGTAATTGACAAATGCTGGATGCTCCATGTGGACAATTCTGAGAGGTTAAAAATTCCAGGGGGCCTGGGCATACAGAGGCCCCACAATATTGTGAGATTTATCTCCAGGAATTTCGTCAGGTTCCCACAGTAGATATCAGAGAAAAATTCTCTCTTGCTTCTGGCAAGGGGAGGAAAAAAAAAAAAAGAACCATTTTGAAATAGGCCAGAATACTCTGTTATTCTTAACAAGGCCTGTTCTCAATAGAAAGAAACTAGCTACCCTGAACCTAACTTGCTGCCATAATGTTAGTCTGATTGACCTGGGGAAAGGGTAACAGCCAATTTCAGTCCACTGTAGCTACCCTGTGCTACCTAACTGGAGAGAAAAAAAGGAGATACTTTTATAAGTTCACAGTCCAGAGGCACAGCCTTACTAAAAACTGAAACTTAGTTCTAGGACTATAAAATGCTTCCAGCCCCCCATACCTCTCCACCACATTTTAAAGGCCCATTTATACTAGTTCCTTTTACTCAGTACATCATGTTTGGCTAACAAGAAAAAAAAAAAAAAAAAAAAAAAACATATATATATACATATGTTAGAAACTTGGGTCTACATCAAATAAAAGCTTCAAGGAAGCAATGAGTGAAGGTGAAATAACTTTTATTTTTCTTATTCAGATAGTAGTTTATTCCAGATAATAGTGCTGACAATGTATTCAAATGTGTATGGTTAAGAATATATCTTATATATATGTATAAGTGAAACGAATGACAGCAATGATACAAGGGATGGGAGATAGTGAGTTAGGAATTAACAACTGACATTAATAACATAAAAATCCAAATATTAATATTATATTAATATTTTCAGATGGATTCCTTAGGATTTTGTAGATTAAAGTTTTTTGAACAGAGAACATTTTCTTTCTTTACAGTCTATATGATTTTTTTTTCTTTGCTGGACAACTATAGCCACTAGTAAAATGTTAAATAAATGTATTGAGAGTGACATCCATGCTTTGTTTCCATTCTCAGAGAAAAAAAAACATTGAAAAATTCATCTTTGGGCATAATATTATTTGTGTGCTTTTCATAGATGCTATTAATCAATCAGACTGAAGAAATTTCCCTCTATTCCTAATTTTGACTTTTCACCATGAACAAGTTTTGAAATGTGTCGCATCCTTTTTCAGGCATATTGAAGCATACATTTAGTTGTATCTGTTATTCTGTAAATAAAGTAATTAGATTGTTTGATTTTTTTTAAGATTTCTTTACTTATTTAGTTTACTTCTGGCTGCTGGTTCTTCATTGCTGTGTGGGCTTTCTCTACCTGGATCAAGGGCTGCTCTTCTTGTATTACACAGGCTTCTCCTTGTGGTGGCTTTTCTTGTGGAGCGCAGGCTCTACAGCACTTCGGCTTCAGTAGTTGCAGCGCATGGGCTCAGTAGTTCGGCGCACAGGCTTAGTTGCTGTGCTGCGTGAGGGATCTACCCAGATGAGAGATCAAACCCATGTCCCCTGCATTGGCAGGCAAATTCTCAACCACTGGATTACCAGAGTAACCCAGATTGCTTGATTTTTAAGTGTTAAGCCAATCCTTATTTCCTGGAATAACTCCCTGTTTGCTATGATATATTATCATTTTATTTTAATTGTTGGTTTTGTTCTATTGATATTTTCTTAATGACATTTCCATGTATGCTCAAAAGTAATGAAAGGTCTAATTGTTTTTTTCTTTTACTATCTTTGGCAGAATTTGGTACCAGGCCTCTATGGCCTTCTATAATGAACGTGAGTGACTTTGGCTTTGTGGTTTTATGACAGAATTTCTAAGGCATTTATTATTTCTGCCTTAAATAATAGATATAACCAATGAATCCCTTTAAAATTGCAATGTTCTTTAGAGGATATATATCTTTATTCACATACAATTCATTTAATAGAAGAAAGGCTATTAAGGTTTTATATTTCTGTCATGTCAATTTTGATAAATTATACATTTTAAATAATTTCTTCAATTATCGTCTAAATTGACAACTTTATTGGTATTATTATTTGTAATATTTACCTATATTCATCTTTAGTTTGGTAGATTCTGTAGTGACATTTTTCCTTGTTATTGATAATTTTTTTCTTAATAATGTTCTTGTGGTTTCATGAATTTTATTTTAATTTCAAAGAACTAAGGTTTGGGACTTTAAACATTTGCATTGCTGGACACTTTCTATTTAATTGGCTTTTTCTCATCTTTATTATTTTTTCCCTTTTATCACATTGAGTTTAATGCATTTCTCATTATTTAGATGAAACTTGTTTTCTTTTCTAAAAATTATATGCAAACCTATAAATTTTCCTCCTACATCATTTTTTGCCTTCATCTCACAAATTTTGATGTGTTGTCCTTTCATTATTATTATTCACTTTCAGATGGTTTTCTGTTTTTTCCTTGTCTCTTGAATAGCTTATATTAGTTGCTGAATAAATAGTTGTATATTTTCTAGATATCTTTATTGACCTGTAATTTAATTCCATTTTGGCTGGAGAATATATGCCTTAAGAGTTCAGATTTTAAAGGGTATTGAGATTCATTTTCTGATTCAGCATGTTTTTAATCTTGATAAAAACTTTTTGTGCACTTGGCGACAGGCTGATGTAAATGACAATGCTCATTACTGCATACCATTTTGTTGTATACAAAAGTTATATTTCCTAAGGAAGTCTCATTGCAACATCTGTTTTAAATACCTTAGCATTTTGAAGCAGTGTGTGTATTCTCTCTCATGCCAAAGTAGGTATCAATATGTCTGACCTGATCTCTAGATATTTTATAACATATAGTTCTTTTTTATGCTCACACTTTGTTTTACTCCAATCTTATCACATTTTCTGAGACTCATGTTGATGCAGTTTCATTTTTATGCAGCTCACTTGTGAATGATTAATATCAAGCTTGTCTAGTCAAAAAATTGCTCTCAGAAGACAGTATTAATAATCATAACAATGTCAAAACATACTGTATAAAAACAGTTTGATGAGATATTGAGTCAGCACAATTCTTAAATTTAAGCCATCGTGATCTTGATCTGCAATTTCAAAAACTGAAGTCTTATACTGATAATGACTTTGGCTGGCATAACAGACTGATGTTGGTAATCACTTATATCTATGTTCCTTTACAATTCCAAACTTCTCTTGCAGTTAAATTGATCAGGTGACTAATTTTGGCCAATAGAATGTGAGGAGAAGAGACCTTGTACCCAAAGTAGTTAATTATCTGGCTTGCCTTCTCCACTCTCTCTTCCTCTTCTTTCTGGAAAGATGTGACAGGGCAACTCAGAGGATACAACACAGCCAACTATCATAGCAGACACAGCCTGTGTAACCCACATACAATCATGACATCAAAAAAACATAGACGTCTTTCCTGTTAGAACAATGAGACCACTTGTAATATATTAATAATTCAGTTCAGGTTTGGAGGGTGTTTTATTACATCAAATCTGTAAATGTCCTTAATTCTATAATGCTAACTGTGGCATTTAAAAGAAAATATAACAGATAAGCTTGTAAAGAATATTTTCATTTTTTTTCTGAAAGCAAAACATAAAACAACTGTTAGAAGAAAAATAGGAGAATGTATTTTCAAATTGGAATATGGGCTTCTCCTTATATAAAGCACAAAACCAAAGGCCGTAAAAGAAAAGTTTAATAAATCGACTACATTACAAGCCAAAATTCTTTGCGACAGATGATGCCACAGAAGTTTTTGAAAAGTGACAAATGTGTTAAAAATACTGACAACCTATTTAAGACAGAAAAAATTAGGATCAGGAATGAAAAAAAATTCAATAAGAAAAGATGAACAATCTCACAAAAATAAACAGAGGATATGAACTGGCAATTTACAGAAAAGGAAATACAAATGGCCAGAAATCATGTTTAGAAAGATGTTTCATCATATTTAAAAAGATGTTACATTTCCCCAGTAATTAGAGGACTAACTGCAAAGTAAAATAAAAATATACTATTTTTCACTTATTAGTTCAGCAAAAGTTTTCAAGTAGAGTATAACAAGTGTTGGCAGGATTAGGGTAATAGATTCATGCATTATGAGAGGAATGTAAATGTATATGAAATGTATATAAGATGCCATTTTTTGAAGGGTAATTGGGCAGGACCAAAAGAAAAAAATTCACACCCTATATAACATGACATTTCCACATCTTTGCTTCTGCCTTGGAGAAACATTGGCACACAGTCCAAGGGAGATTGCACAATTTTGACTGCAGCATTACCTATAAGTAAAACCTGAAAATAAGACAATCAAACAAAATGTGATTGAATAAACAATATTAAATCCATACTATGCAATATAACACAATACTGCTGTAAAAGAGTGATACATATAAAAGAACGAAATTGGAGCATTCTCTAACACCACAAAAAAAAAAAAAAGAACTCAAAATGGATTAAAGATTTAATTGTAAGACTGGATACTATAAAAATCCTAGAGGAAAACATGGGCAGGTCATTCTTTGATATAAATCACAGGAATATAATTTTGAATCCATCTCCTAAAATAATGGAAATGAAAATAAAAATAAACAAATGGGATCTAATTAAACTTAAAAGCTTTTGCACAGCAAAGGAAACCATAATCAAAATGAAAAGACAACCTATGGACTGGGAGAAAATATTTGCAAATAATGCTGTTGACAAGGGATTAATCTTCAAAATATACGAACAGCTCATGTAGCTTAATATCAATAAATACAGGTAATATATTTTTGAAACATATTGGATATAATACATATTCAATAACTATAAAAAATTCTTACCATTTTATATGCTCAAAAACTGAGGCTTTGATTTTTATAAATCACAATGGCTAAGAGATAGTGTATTCTCACTAGATGATATCAATTATATTACCCTATCAATTCTGTAAAATGACAATTTTACATATTCAACTAGTTTGTTCCCACTTGCATACCTAATAAGATTGGACTACAAAATGAAACCCAAGTCTTAACTTAAAATCAATGGTTTTAACATCACAGTCAAGCAACCCAGTCTTTTCAGCCTTTCTGTATTCTTTTAAATAGACCTGGGTTTCAATTAAGCCAAGTGGAATCAGGCTAATTTTCGTAACATGTGCTGTCTAACCTATCAATCTTTACAACTAGAAACAATTTTTAAAAGTTGCTATCCTTACTCATTATTGGTATGTTCAGATTCTCTCTTTGCTCATGATTTCAGTCTTGATAGGTTTTATGTTTGAGCAATACACACATTTATTCTAGATTGTCCAGTTTTTTAATATATAATTGTTCATAGTAGTCTCGTGATCTCGTGTATTTTTGTTTTATCATTTGTAATATCTTCTTTTTCATTTCTGATTTTATTTATTTTTCTTAGTATACCTAAAGGTTTGTCCATTTTGTTTATCTTTTCAAAGAACCAGCACTTAGTTTATTGATGTGACCCTGGTCTAGTGATGCAGGGTGCCAAATTCGCGGCCTCATGGTGTCATCTTGTCTGTGTGTAGGAGTGATGTCTCTTCAGCTCAGGCTGCTGGGTTCCACTGCATTGACAACTTTATAGTCCTTAGTGATTTCCTTGGGTCCACATCCAGAGTAGCTGCAAGGGCTGTTAGGACTCACAGTGGCGCCCTCAGGTGCTGTAGCTATGGATTAGGGCAGGCAGATTTTGTGGCTGGAGCTGATGTTATGCACACACTCAGGTGTGGGGGGCCAGCTGCAGGTGCCTAAGTAGTGGATCAGTTGAGTTGCAGAAGCATATGCATAGTAGTGGGGGCCAAGGCCTGCAGCATATGTGGCTGCCAAATATGGGCTCACTGGCAGCTCTGGGGACTGGCTGTCAGCATGTTCTCCCTTGGCTGCTCACTTTCCCCCCACTCACTCACACTATTGTGGAAGGAAGCTGATGATGCTTATCAGGCTGGTAACATTAAGGTACACGGCTAGTGTAGCTAGTCCTGAGCATGTACACAGTGGTGGGAGTGAGCTAAGGGATTCTAGTTGAGTGTTTTGTACTCCTGAAGCCACAGAAACCTAAGCTGGCTGCTGGTCCTTTTCCTGGTCTGTGGCAGGGGCATTAGGAGAAGGAAAGGGGTGGACAAGATTAGGATGGCTCACGTTTTGTATTCAGTGGCAGAGACGTGAGCTTGCTTCTGATGTGGTTCACAAGCTCCTAGGCTCTGGCTGGGTGTAAAAGGGAGGGAGCAGGGTGGAGCTAAATAGATGGCACCCAGGACTGCAAATACCTGTGGGGTGAAAGGCTGTGAAATCTGCAGAGATCCATGACAGCTGTGTTGGTTGTTGGTTTCATCACTGGTGGAATCTGCTGAGTTTGTCTGCAGAGCTGGCCTTTGAGCCACAGTCATTCTTCATGGCTGCTATTAATAGGCCTTTCTTTTCTTTTCTTTTCTTATGTATTAGTAGCTATCTCTATATATCTCAGCTTCAGCAGTCTGGGTGGGGTAGAACCAAAGCGGAGCCTTTCTGTGGTGCCCCAAAGGCTGCAGAAACTGGTTGCTTACCATTCTTTTCTTTTTCTAGTGAGGAGAACTCTTCCTACCTGGGAAATTCCCTTTTGGTGTTGAACAACATCAGCTTGGGAGATGGGACAATGCAGGCAAAATGAATCTGTCTTCTTTCTCTTTTTGTGCATTTTTTCTCTGGTTTTTGGTGCTCCTGTGTTGCTAAAATTTCTTAATAAGATGCCAGAACTCTCCCAGAGCTGTTTTTGTTTGTGAATAGCTGTCTAGCTACTGAGTTTTTTGAGGGGATAGAGAGGCAGGGGTTTCCTGCCTTGCCATTTTGGCCTGCTGTAATTGCATTTTTAAAATGATATTTGTAAAATGTTTCTAGTTTTCTAAGATTGTCAAATGCCCCAGATCATACTTTTATTATTGCTGCAATTGCTTCTCAAAAATTTTATTCTGTAATATGTACAACAGAACTCATAAGGATTAAACTTGAAACCTTGAAAAATAAGAATTTGTTATCATTTACTTTTTATGAGGATGAATTCAGATTATTGAAGATACCATAGTATTTTTAGTTATAGTAACAGAATATTCTCTTGCTCCATATTCACTTCAGTTCAGTTCAGTCGCTCAGCTGTGTCAGACTCTTTGTGACCCCATGGATTGCAGGACACCAGGCCTCCCTGTCCATCACCAACTCCCAGAGCTTACTTAAATTCATGTCCATTGAGTCGGTGGTGCCATCCAACCATCTCGTCCTCTGTCATCCCCTTCTCCTCCTGCCCTCAATCTTTCCCAGCATCAGGGTCTTTTCAAATGAGTAAGCTCTTTGATCAGGTGGCCAAAGTATTGGAATTTCAGCTTCAGCATCAGTCCTTCCAGTGAATATTCAGGACTGATTTCCTTTAGGATGGACTGTTTGGATCTCCTTGCAGTCCAAGTGACTCTCAAGACTTATCCAACACCACAGTTCAAAAGCATCAATTCTTCAATGCTCAGCTTTCTATATAGTCCAACTCTCGTATTCATATATGACTATTGGAAAAACCATAGCCTTGACTAGACGGAACTTTGTTGGCAAAGTAATGTCTCTTCTTTCTAATATGCTATATAGGTTGGTCATAACTTTTCTTCCAAGGAGTAAGCGTCTTTAAATTTCATGGCTGCAGTCACCATCTGCAGTGATTTTGGAGCCCCCAAAATTAAAGTCCGCCACTGTTTCCACTGTTTCTCCATCTATCTAAATTGCTCTAAATTACTATGTCACTTAGGGTCAGACTTGTGATAGACTATAGGTATATATCATAAGAGCTACAAAAGAAAAAGTGAGGAATCTAAGACAGGAGAAAGAGATGCTAAGGTATGAGCTGGTTTTCTGTTAAAGATTCACAAATGAATCAGTTTTTTCTTAATTCAATTTGTATTTTTCTTCAGAAAACATGACAATATGACCGGGTTTATTTTTAAGGCAATCCTCAAAATGCTCTTTCAACAGACTATAAAAATTAAATTTCCTTTAAAGTACTACCTAAATAATAATAAAGTCTCAGAATTTAAATCAGCATGCCCCAAACCTCACAAATTGTTGCAGAACACCTCACTGGTCAGACTCTCTGGCTTTGCATCTCTCTGCTAAGTCACAGGAAGTCAGTGAGTGTTGATTACATATGGCAGAAAAGATCAACTTAATAATGAAAAGGCTGGGTTTTAACACCAGTGCCTGCTCGCATCTTTTTGCCTATTCTAGTCTAGTCTATTTAAGTCTGTGTGCGTGTGTGTGTGTGTTAGTCACTCAGTCATGTCCGACTCTTTGCGACCCCATGGACTGTAGCCCTTCAGTCTCCTCTGTCCATGGGGATTTTCCAGGTGAGAATACTGGAGTGGGGTGCCATTCTAGTCTATTCAAGTTTAGTCTATCCTATTCTATGTATGTTTGTATGTATGTATGTGTTTGTGTGTGTGCACGCATACAGCCTACTGGTATCACTTCAGATTTTATTATTTCTGCCTGTGGTTACTGATCAATTGTCCTTCATTTGGACAATAGGCCACAGTGAACAGTCTCATACATATTTCCTGTCCATGTGCACATATACATGCACACAACCCACATTCTTACACACTCACTGTTCTTTTAATGCACCACAGACACAGGTCTTTTGAGATATACTGGTGATACTTATTCTGAGGGACAAATCAAAAATAAAGAAATAGATGTTAAAAGAGTAACAAAAAGAAAAATAATTGTCAGCACTGAAACTTGTATAAAAATAATATTCCCCTGATGTCATGATAATATAAACTAAAATCTGCCAAATACTATCTCTAGCATACCATTTTTACTCTATTTCTCTAAGTCTCATTATTATTGTCCTGAATTTGTTCCTCTTTTAATCCTGGAGTTAATTTCTTAGTTTGTCTGTCTTCAATAAGTATACTGATACTTATAGAGAGAATCTGTTATGCCTAATAGTGAAAATCTTACACATCTGGGCAGGGTGGATCATTAATGAAGAATAACTATAGGTATTAAATATGATATAATTATGATAAATAGCCAGAACCCATATCTAGTTATGTCTTTTGCTAGTTGTATATCCTGGGGCAAATTATTTAACTCTCTTAGTTCCTGTTTCCTCAACTGTAGAATGGAGAAAAATAATATCTCCTATGTAAAGTTACCATGATAATGAAATAAATTAATGCATGTAAATCACTTTGTTCAATGCCTGAAACACACTTGATAAATCTAAGTTTATTTCATTATTATTACTTGTTTAATTAGATGCAATTATATATTCTACAACTGGAATGATAAACAGCATAGTTCATGTGAAAAGATGAAATGTAAATTTGAGAAAGCTTTCATATTTTGAATGAAATTAGCTGAAGAAAAGCTCAAAGATGAGATGAAAAATCTTGAGAGTAAAATAAAATATGGAGACTGGCAAGCCAATGAAACAAACTGAAAACCAAAATAACACAAGTAGAAATCTAATAAATGAGAAAAATTAGAGATAATATGCCTAGATGAAATAATTTCTATCAACAGGAAAAGCCTTTGTATATCCTTGGAATGGAGAGAGAGAGACAGAGACACAGAGAGACAGAGACAGACAGAGATAGAATAATTAAACCAATCAGAGAGTATATTTTGACACCAGTCAATAATGAACCAGTATATGGATAATTGACATCCCTAAAGAAAAGATATCTACAAATAAAACATAAAAGGCACTCACAGGTATAATACAGGAAATTTTAACTAAAATGAAGGGAGGAATGAATCTATAGATCAAAAGAGCAGATCATTTATCAGTGAAATTCATTCAGAACAATTGACCTCAAGGCACATCCTGTTAAGTTATTGAATCCCAAGGATAAAGACAGCATTCCACCTCAACCTGGGTATAAAGAAAAGCCACTGACTAAGAGAATAATAAAGTATATCATAAAAATCTTCATAGTTACACAGAAACTAAAATAGAAATGTACAAATACCCTCAGTGTTTTGAAAGAAGTAAAATATGTTCTAAAATAATTTATTCATCCAAATTGTCATTCAAAAATAAAGGCAAAAAGCAATATTACATTACAGATGACAGAATGCACATTGCAGAATTTAGGGTCTAGAATAGTGAAATCTAGTTGACCTAGAAATGATAAAAAACAAAGAACTTCTGAATTGGGATGTTGGGGTAAAAATGCCTGGTGGTATGAATTGATTCTCTTTTAAGTTGTAACTCTCATCAAATTGAAATTAAAGTTAAAATGTAAATTTTTCTTAAAAACAAAGTAAAAATGAAATAAAGCTATTGTCATTATTAAACATCTATACATTAAAACCTATATCTTTAAAAGCCAGAGTTAATCCTACTGATAATTTTTCTTAACCTTAGTTGAACTAATAGTCCAAATTATAAGGAAGTATTTATCTAAAGTTTATTACTTTTTTCAGGTTTATGTTCATGTCATTTCCTTCATTTATCTATTAAATTCAAGGAAGACTCATGTTATTTTCATACAGCATATAAGGTATGTGTTTGTTGCTCTGTCGTGTTTGACTCTTTGCAAACCCATAGACTATAGCCTGCCAAGCTCCTCTGTCTATGGAATTCTCTAGACAAGAATACTGGAGGGGGTAGCCATTCCCTTCTCTGGGGGATCTTCCCAACAGGGAGCAAACTCAGGTCTCCTGCATTGACAGGTGGATTCTTTACTGTCTGAGCCACCAGAGAAGCCCATATAGTGTATATCTTTTTAAACACTATTTTTCTACCTACAAGTATATGTCTCAATTCTTCTATGTGTATGGAAGAATAAATAAATGATTGAAAGTATTCTCCAGATAATTATCTAACACTTTTGGAAGGACTTAGAATTATGTATTTCATAATTTTATAACTGTTATTAGAATATTTACAATATGCCTCCCAGTTTTCCATAAAACAAAAATTTAATTTGGTTTTACTATTGCTAGTATTGTTGTTGCTATAATTTGTAATAGTACAGGATACAGAGAAAATAAAGGGGTAGTAATCACGGGAGCCTATGAGGTTTTAGGAGTTAAGCCTCATTTATTTTCGTACCCATGTTTTAACATGTTATACATATTGGGAGGGAAGTGAATTTCTTCCTACTTAGGTGTGGAACAGTGCTTCTGTGACAATTCATTGTTCCTGCTCTAAGATGTATCTATAAATGTAATACTTAGCATAGATGTCAGAATTGTGAATGTTAGCATTTTCAGCAAAGACATCAGAAAATCAGCTTCATGTGGCTTCCTCCTGCTGCTGCTAAGTCACTTCAGTCGTGTCCGACTCTGTGTGACCCCACAGACGGCAGCCCACCAGGCTTCCCCGTCCCTGGGATTCTCCAGGCAAGAATACTGGAGTGGGTTGCCATTTCCTTCTCCAATGCATGAAAGAGAAAAGTGAAAGTGAAGTCGCTCAGTCTGTCCGACTGTTAGCGACCCCATGGACTGCAGCCCACCAGGCTACTCCGTCCATTGGATTTTCCAGGCAAAAGTACTGGGGTGGGGTGCCATTGCCTTCCCCGCATGTGGCTTCCTATATAATTCATAATGTAGCTGGATTTCCATAGTTAGCATTTTAATAAGCCCAAATATACGACCTTTCTTGTAGTATCCTTGTCTGGCTTTGGTATATGAGTAATTCCGGACTCATATAATTAGTTTGGAATTACTGCCTCCTCTTCAGTTTTTAAAGATTATCAGAAACTTAAAATTATTCATTATTCTTTAATGTTTGATAGAATCCATCCATTAAACCATCTGGTCCTGGACTTTTCTTAGTTGGGAAGTTTTTGGTTACTGACTCAATCTCCTTACTCATTAGTCTGTTCAGATTTCCTATTTCTTCATGATTCAGTCCTAATAGGTTGTATGTTTCTATGAATTTTTTTCCATTTCTCTTATGTTATCCAATTTGTTAGAATATAATTTTCACAGTAAGCTCTACCTTATTTTTTTTGACAATTGTGACAACTCTTCTTTGTTTTCTAATTTTATTTGAGTCTTCTCTTTTTTCCTTAATCTAGCCAAAGTTTTGTCAGTTTTGTTTCAAAAAAACAAGTTGTTAATTTTATTGACATTTTCTACTGATTTTTAGTCTCTATTTCACATATTTCAAAAATATATAAGTGAGATGACATCAAACTAAAAATCTTTTTCACAGCAAAGGAAACTATCAACAGAGATATAAGGCAACCTATGAAATGGGAGAACATATTTGAAAACCATACATCTGATAAGGTATCAATTTACAAAATATATAAGGAATTCCTACAATCCAATAACAAAAAAAGAAAAAAAAAAGGCAAAGAACTTTTATAGACATTTCTCCAAAGAAGACACACAAATGGCCAACAGGTATACAGAAAGTATTCAAATTCATAACATCACTAATCATCAGAGGATTGTGAATAAAAACCTCAAGAGATATCACCTCACACCTGCTACAGATGGCTATTAGCAACACAAACACACACACACACATGCACAAAAACAAAAGATAATAGGTGTTAGCAAGTATATGAAGAAACTGGAACCCTGTATTGTGTAGTTTGTTGTTGTTAGTTACTCAGTTGTGTCCAACTCTTTGAAACCCCGTGGACCGTAGCCAACCAGGCTCCTCTGTTCATGGAATTGTCCAGGCAAGAATACCAGAGTTAGTAGCCATTTCCTTCTTCAAGGGATCTTCCCAACCCAGGGATCGAACCAGATCTCCTGTACTGCAGGTGTATTCCTTACCATCTGAGCCACCAGAGAAGCCCATTTTGTTGGTAGGAATATAAAATGATTCAGCCACTATCAAACACAGTATAAAGTTTTCTTGATAAATTAAAGAACTACCATGTGTACCATATGATCATTAATACCACTCCTGAGTATCTACCTAAAAACTGAAATCAGGATCTTGAAGAGATAGCTGGACTTCCATTTTCACATAGAATTATTTGCAATAATCAAAACATGCAAAGAACCCAATTGTCTATCAATAGATGAACAGATAAAGAAAATGTGGTATATACAAACACTGGAATATTATTCAGCCTTAAAAAAGAAGGAAATCTTACCAGTTGCAACAAATTGAATATTTGGAAGACATTGTGCTGAGTGAAGTAAGTCAGTCACAGAAGAATAAATACTGTTTGATCCTACTTATATGAGGTATCTAATGTATGGATGTGAAAGTTGGACTGTGAAGAAAACTGAGCGCCGAAGAATCGATGCTTTTGAACTGTGGTGTTGGAGAAGACTCTTGAGAGTCCCTTGGACTGCAAGGAGATCCAACCAGTCCATTCTGAAGGAGATCAACCCTGGGATTTCTTTGGAAGGAATGATGCTAAAGTTGAAACTCCAGTACTTTGGCCACCTCATGCGAAGAGTTGACTCATTGGAAAAGACTCTGATGCTGAGGGATTGGGGGCGGGAGGAGAAGGGGACGACCAAGGATGAGATGGCTGGATGGCATCACGGACTCGATGGACATGAGTCTGAGTGAACTCCGGGAGATGGTGATGGACAGGGAGGCCTGGCGTGCTGCGATTCATGGGGTCGCAAAGAGTCGGACACGACTAAGCGACTGAACTGAACTGAACTGAAAAAAGTCAAACTCACTCTTCTGGAGTAGGAAATGGCAACCCACTCCAGTATTCTTGCCTTGAGAATTCCATGGACAGGGACGCTTTACGGGCTACAGTCTATGAGGTTGCAAAGAGCTGGACCCAACTGAGCAACTAACACACACACAGAAGCAGGGAATAGAATGGTCATTGTGGGAGGATGGGGGCAGGAGAAATGGAGAGCTATTGTTCAGTAGATATAAAATTACAGTTATGCTAGATGAGTATGTTTTAGAGATCTGTTAAGCATAGTACCATAGTGTACAGGGAACAATGTGGTATTGTGCACTATAATATTGTAAGAAGATAGATCTCATATTAAGTGCTCTTGCCACAAAGAAAAAAACAGCAAGAGGACACAAGAAATCTTTTGGAGATGGTGGAAATATTTATTACCTTGACTGTGGTGCTGGTATCAAACATAATTTTCTAGATCCAAACACAGAAAATGTGTACATGAAATATGTGCATTTTTTATATTAAATATGCCTCAATAAAGTAGAAAAATTCTATTTCCTATTGAATCTGTAGGGATTATGTAAAACCTCTGTACATGTACTATGCAAAGTTGTTTATGTTTACTTTTTTAAAAGTGTCAGTAAATTTACCTAATGTTTTTCTACTTTGTTAAATTCTGAGTCTTGAGCATTCAGGGAGTTGTAGTAACCAGAAAACATGGGAACAGAAAAACAATGTACAGAATGGAAAAACAATACACCTCTCAAATATTGTTTATTGTACACTTTTCTGGTTAAACAAGAACATTGTCTCTGCTAATCTCTTAGTACTGATGATTACCATTTTAAATAAATTTCTAAATAATCTAGTAAAATGCTTACTTGTGTCTCAGAGGCAGACTACCTGACTACCCAAACCTCAGCCTTTACAACTACTTATGTGCTGTAACTGTCTGAACAGCTGGATGAGAACATAGAAGCTGGCAAGCAGCCACTGCTTCCCCTTGAAGTCCCAGTGAAAATAGTCCCACAGCATTGAGGAGGAAGTAGCAACTGCAGATTTGTTCTACAGCAGACAGTTGCTATTGAAAATCTTCCAAACATTCTTTATGTTGTTTCTTGCTTCCACAATTTATTAAACTCACCTATAAATTATTGCCATTTTGGAACTGTTTTTTAGTCAGCACCTTAATTCATCCCACCAGGATACTTATTCTTTGAAAACAGTAGGATGTTTCTTGCCCTCAAACTAAAAAAAAAAAAACTTTCCTGTTAACAAAGCTAGAAACGTGAGAAATATGTACCTCAAAACTATAATTGCTTTCCGGTTAGTTATTATCTTTTTGGAATTATATGTGTAAATATTATCATTTTTACTTTTGTGTATCTTTCCTCTGCACTCACTGAAATTCTGAATCAATTCTTTAAAATAACTGAATATCTTTCTTTTTTCTTTTATTTTTTAAAATATAAATTTATTTATTTTAATGGAGGTTAATATCTTAATACTTGATTCTTTATCAGGTACAGAGAGTCCCCTGTATATGAACCTTCAAGTTGAGAACTCTCAAAGATGCGAACATATGTTCACATGTTCAGTCACATAAATTAGTCCATATGTCTGGCATACATTGTTACACGTGAGCGTCCTCTACAAGTGGTTGTGCTTTTGTGTACTTTGCTGTACAGTACTGTATAGATTACAGTAGTACAGTATTTTTATTTCAAGCCCAAGAAACAAGTGTAAAAGCTTACTATTTTTGTGTTTGCTTGTTTTTTATGTATTATTTGTGTGAATAGTATTATGAACCTATTATAGCTCAGTATTATGTAGCTGGCTGTATTAGTTAAGGTACTTAGGCTTATTTTTGTTGGACTTATGAACAAATTGGACTTACAGACACACTCTCTGAATGGAACTTGTATGTAGAGGACTTACTTATGTGTTATTTATAAGACCTGTCAATAAATTGACTTAAAAAATCATCCTTTTAGTTAAGTTGAAAAAACTAATTTCAGACTTACAGAAATGTTGCAAGAATAGTACAAAGCATTTTTGTATGACTTTCACCTAGATTCCTCAAATGTTAATATATTGCCACATCCTCTCCTGCTCACTCTCATGTTTAAGACACAATGCCTATACATTTCTAAATATTTCAGAATTTCCTTTAAAAACATCCTCTTATACAACCAAAGTATATTATCTAAATAAGAGAATTAATATTGATATACTACTATTATTTAATTTAGTGACCTTTCCAAATTTCATCAATTGACCTCATGTTCATTATAGCAAAAAAAAAAAAGGCATTTTTTTTTTCTTGGTTCAAAATCCAAATGACACGCATTTAGATGTTATGTCTCTTAAGTCTCCTTTTGGGAAGAGCTCCTATCTTTGTCTTTTGTGACCTTGATATTTTTGAAATGGGCAGGCCAATAATTTTTTAGAATGTCCCTCATGTCTTTTATTCCAATACTCTAGAGTAGACTATTATAAGATAACCAAGCATATAAAATCTTCCTCAGACTTTTATTAGCAATTGTATTAGTTTAATATCTGTGAACTTTCCTTTAAGGCTTGGTTTATATAGGCAATTGCACTCAACTGTGCAGCAAAATTTTATAGTGTGCCTACTGTGTGACAGGTATTCTGTTACAGATATCAAGTGTTTCTCTAAAAGATGGTACTGCCTTTTGGCCGGGAGAAGGCAATGGCACCCCACTCCAGTACTCTTGCCTGGAAAATCCCATGGATGGAGGAGTCTGGTAGGCTGAAGTCCATGGGATTGCGAAGAGTCGGACACAACTGAGCAACTTCACTTTCACTTTTCACTTTCATGCATTGGAGAAGGAAATGGCAACCCACTGCAGTGTTCTTGCCTGGAGAATCCCAGGGACGGGGGAGCCTGGTGGGCTGCCATCTGTAGGGTCGCACAGGGTCAGACACGACTGAAGCGACTTAGCAGCTGTTAGCAGCAGCAGCAGCAGCCTTTTGGCCACACAGGTCTTTACTGAAGCATATTTCTAATTGTGGTAATATCTCTCTTCTCCTCAGATGGTTTTGAAGAAGAGATGTGGAATTCGTTTTTTTCACTTGTTTCTTTGTTTAGATTTTGTTCACACAGTTTTTTTTTTTAATTATTATTGTTGGATTATTTGGTTTTTACCTTAACCTAATATTAATCTTTGAAGTGTAAAAACAGAAGAAATTCTCTGAGTAAGTAAGTAGGCTGTATGTTCTGATATAGAGGAAAAAAGAGTAGAACAATTCAATCCCTACCTATGCTTTTTAAACAGATCTTGTCAGTCTTTAAGCTTTCTAGAGATAGGAGGTGTTTTTTTTTTTAATGTACTTGGCTTAGACATTGATTCATATTTTTTCCTCTTAACTAAATTTTGAGTGGTCAAATTTATGGTGAAAATAGATATCTTACAAAGAAGATATCATTTTGGTTAAAGAAAATTGATGTGAGCTACCCTTGAAAGCTGAATTGCATAAATTCCAAAGGACATACTTCTATGTAAAACAAGTATGTATAGTACTTGATTTAAATGCATATTTATAAATAGAACATCCTATTGAATTCTGCTTGGATAATCCATTAAATTGACTCTAAAATCTCAAGAATTTTGAAATTCAATGTCAATATCAATTGTTTAAAAACATAAATAAGATAATTTAAAATATATGAAATAATTATATAAAGTAGTAACTATGGAGATGGTTTTATATATTGAAATATATGTATGTTTACATATATATATTCAAAAATAATAGGTAGATAGATGTTTCATAAAATATAAATATGGAGCATTTTACCAAGTGGAAGAATGTATTTTACAGCAGGGAGTAAAACAGTATCAGAGTATTGATGGGAACATTATCCTGCTTTTTCTATTTGCATCTCCCATCAGTATTTTTCTATTTGCATCTCTCAGATTTTTCTCCCATCAGTAGCCCATACAATTTAAAATAAGTGAGCAGCAAGACTATAAGAATTCAGAATATATTTAAGCAATCTCCTCATTCATTAAAATTAATTACTGCTAATCTCTTGCAGCAATAATCTTCAAATCTATGACAAAAGTTCTCAAACAATAAATCACCCTTTAATTGCTACAGCAATTTTTGCATAATAATTCCAAGGAAATCTAAATGTGATTATTGTGTTTAAACATTATTTTCTATTCTCAATGAAAAAACCAAAAAAAAAAAAAGAGCACCAATATCAGCTCCCACATGTACTGAGAGCCCAGTTTCTTAGTTGTGTGTTGCTGAAACATGAATACATTTGTTGAAAATTTTAAGGAATTCTATAGAAGAATTTGAGAATCTCTACCCACTGTTTAGCTCTGGGAATTTCTTCTTATCTTTGATCTGAATTTAAACTATGGGTTTCTACGTGAAAATCAGTTATGTTATTTGTCCTGCTCTTTGTACAATAGGTTCTTCCAATATCAGGATCCATGTACACTTCCAATTCTGGGACATTTTCATTCATGATTTCTTCAAATATTTTTAATCTAACATTCTTCCACCCTCCCATTCAGAAATCTTAATAGAGAAATGGTGGGACTTCTGAATCTATTTATGTCTCCAGAATTTTCTTCCACAACTTTCTTTTTCTTATATTTTTTTGGTCTGCTTTAGATACTTGCTGAATTGAAGTGAAGTTGCTCAGTCGTGTCCAACTGTTTGCGACCCCATGGACACCAACTCCTCTGTCCATGGGATTTTCTAGGCAAGAGTACTGAAGTGTGTTGCCATTTCCTTCTCCATGGAATCTTCCCGACTCAGGGATCGAACCTAGGTCTCCTGCCTTGCAGACAGACGCTTTACCGTCTGAGCCGTCAGGGAAGTCCTAGATACTTGCTACACTTGACCTTTTAGCCTACTCATCTGTTCTTCAGTTGTGGTCATTCTTCATTTTGTTTTCATTTAGCTAAAAGCCTGTGCTAGATTTTTAATCTATTTCAACATTATTTCTTTTAAAAATGGCAATTTGTTTTTCTTCATAGCTATTTATTACTTCATGACTCTTTTATAATTTGTAACTAACAAAATGGATATGATGACTTCATTTTTTGAGGGTATGAAAAGCATTTCTTTTTAGGCCTGAACAGCTTACTCTAATATTCCTAGTGCCCCAGTATAAGTGTCATCTTTTGTTAGGGGGTTTCTCCTCCTGCCAATGACCTTATTTAGATAACTGGTGTTTCAGACTTAGGTGCTCACTTTCCGGTGAGAATATTTTCTCAAGCCTTCTTGTAAGCATCCTGGATTGTGATTACCTCCAGGTCATATTAGCCTAAGCTCTAGTGTTATAGTACTCATGTTGGCCCTTTTTCTCAGGGAGACATCAATCACTGCTTATCTAACTGCTTTGTTTTCTTTGTTGCTTTTGTTGCTTTACTGTGTTTATAGAATTGCCTTTTTCTTGATACAGTACAACTATGTGTATGAGAGTGCATAATATACATCTTATTGTATACATGATGTTAATTTGAATGCAAGCAGGGAAAATTCAGTGTCTACAAGTTTGAAATATGAACCATATTATCTTTGATATAACTATGTGGTTTTTAATATCATATTTCAGTGTAGAATTGTCATGACAGCATGTTCCAAGGCTTGTGTAATTTCTATGGTTATTATTCATAACAGTACTTGCATCATTTTTTTCTTCTAAATTCCCTTGTGAATGCTTCTTTCTAAAAGTGGAATGCTTTCCTGATTTATCTAACTTGTATTAATTTTTTCTTAGTATACTATATTCTCAGAAACAAGAGACCTAGATTCTAGTTATGTTTCTGACACCATGAAACTGTGGTATATACTGGTCCATTCTGAAGGAGATCAGCCCTGGGATTTCTTTGGAAGGACTGATGCTAAAGCTGAAACTCCAGTACTTTGGCCACCTCATGCGAAGAGTTGACTCATTGGAAAATACTTTGATGCTGGGAGGGATTGGGGGCAGGAGGAGAAGGGGACGACCGAGGATGAGATGGCTAGATGGCATCACTGACTCGATGGACATGAATCTGAGTGAACTCCGGGAGTTGGTGCTGGACAGGGAGGCCTGGTGTGCTGTGATCCATGGGGTGGCAAAGAGTTGGACACGACTGAGCGACTGAACTGAACTGAAGTAATTATGAATTTCCCTGTCCTTAAAACAGGGAAAATATTAACTCTGTCATCAGTTTCTGAAATGAGATTGTTTTAATTTCTAATGGTACATTGCTGTCAGTTCAAATTCTAGATAAAGTACATTAAGACCCCACAGAGTTGGACAGGCTAAAAATCATTAGTATTTTTAAGGTCCCTCTTAAAGATAGATGGAGACTAGTAAGTTTAGTTCTCATTTCTTTGCTTTTTAAGTTGTGTTCTGAATAAGTCAATCAAGTAATCAATGAGTCTAGAAATAATGACCTATATTGAAAATAGCAATGAAGAGAATGAGAGCATGTAGTTTCTAAACAAAAGTAAATATGCCTTTTAATTATAAATCTACCCACAATTCCTGTGCTACTTTGGGTGAGCTAATTAATATCTCCATGCCTTACTACCTCTTGAACATTCAGTGAGATTAAATTATACTATAAATCTTAAATCTATAAGGAATTTGATGAATTTTACTTCTCCTCTTTCCTGTTAAATTGACTGGACTTACTGTTCATAAGCTTTTCTTAGGTTGTTTTGTAATATGTAGTATTCCACCTCCATATATATTTGGCATCTGATATTGTAAGTAAGAAGTCTGACAGCCTGTGATTAATTTTCTTTTGGAGGGAGGTGTATGTTTTTTTCTGTGTGGAACCGTTAAAGATTTTATTTTTATTCTTACTGTCCTAATATTTCATCACTATGCATTGAAGTGTGGATAATTTCATTCATCCTATTTGCCAAAAAACTTTCTGTTGGGCATTTAAATTTTAAAGACAAGTCCTTTATTCCAAGTCTGGGAAATTTTATTCCACGATTTAATGATTTTCCTCCTCAAATTTCCTCTATCCTTTCCCTCTGGAAATCCAACAAGAAAAATACTAGTTCATAGGCTCTATACAGTCAGCAAAAATAAGACTGGGAGCTGACTGTGGCTCAGATCATGAAGTCCTTATTGCCAAATTCAGACTTAAATTGAAGAAAGTGGGGAAAGCCAATATACCATTCAGGCATGACCTAAATCAAATCCCTTATGAGTATACAGTGGAAGTGAGAAATAAATTTAAGGGACTAAATCTGATAGGTGCCTGATGAACTATGGACAGAAGTTTGTGACACTGTACAGGGGACATGTAGCAAGACCATCGCCAAGAAAAAGAAATGTAAAAAAGCAAAATGGCTATCTGAGGAGGCCTTACAAATAGCTGTGCAAAGAAGGGAAGCAAAAGTCAAAGGAGAAAAGGAAAGATATAAGCATCTGAATGCAGAGTTCCAAAGAATAGCAAGAAGAGATAAGAAAGCCTTCCTCAGTGATCAGTGCCAAGAAATAAGGAAAATAATAGAATGGGAAAGACTAGAGATCTCTTCAAGAAAATTAGAGATACCAAGGGAACGCTTCATTCAAAGATGGGCTCAATAAAGGACAGAAATGGTATGNTGATGCTAAAGCTGAAACTCCAGTACTTTGGCCACCTCATGCGAAGAGTTGACTCATTGGAAAATACTTTGATGCTGGGAGGGATTGGGGGCAGGAGGAGAAGGGGACGACCGAGGATGAGATGGCTAGATGGCATCACTGACTCGATGGACATGAATCTGAGTGAACTCCGGGAGTTGGTGCTGGACAGGGAGGCCTGGTGTGCTGTGATCCATGGGGTGGCAAAGAGTTGGACACGACTGAGCGACTGAACTGAACTGAAGTAATTATGAATTTCCCTGTCCTTAAAACAGGGAAAATATTAACTCTGTCATCAGTTTCTGAAATGAGATTGTTTTAATTTCTAATGGTACATTGCTGTCAGTTCAAATTCTAGATAAAGTACATTAAGACCCCACAGAGTTGGACAGGCTAAAAATCATTAGTATTTTTAAGGTCCCTCTTAAAGATAGATGGAGACTAGTAAGTTTAGTTCTCATTTCTTTGCTTTTTAAGTTGTGTTCTGAATAAGTCAATCAAGTAATCAATGAGTCTAGAAATAATGACCTATATTGAAAATAGCAATGAAGAGAATGAGAGCATGTAGTTTCTAAACAAAAGTAAATATGCCTTTTAATTATAAATCTACCCACAATTCCTGTGCTACTTTGGGTGAGCTAATTAATATCTCCATGCCTTACTACCTCTTGAACATTCAGTGAGATTAAATTATACTATAAATCTTAAATCTATAAGGAATTTGATGAATTTTACTTCTCCTCTTTCCTGTTAAATTGACTGGACTTACTGTTCATAAGCTTTTCTTAGGTTGTTTTGTAATATGTAGTATTCCACCTCCATATATATTTGGCATCTGATGTTGTAAGTAAGAAGTCTGACAGCCTGTGATTAATTTTCTTTTGGAGGGAGGTGTATGTTTTTTCCTGTGTGGAACCGTTAAAGATTTTATTTTTATTCTTACTGTCCTAATATTTCATCACTATGCATTGAAGTGTGGATAATTTCATTCATCCTATTTGCCAAAAAACTTGCTGTTGGGCATTTAAATTTTAAAGACAAGTCCTTTATTCCAAGTCTGGGAAATTTTATTCCACGATTTAATGATTTTCCTCCTCAAATTTCCTCTATCCTTTCCCTCTGGAAATCCAACAAGAAAAATACTAGTTCATAGGCTCTATACAGTCAGCAAAAATAAGACTGGGAGCTGACTGTGGCTCAGATCATGAAGTCCTTATTGCCAAATTCAGACTTAAATTGAAGAAAGTGGGGAAAGCCAATATACCATTCAGGCATGACCTAAATCAAATCCCTTATGAGTATACAGTGGAAGTGAGAAATAAATTTAAGGGACTAAATCTGATAGGTGCCTGATGAACTATGGACAGAAGTTTGTGACACTGTACAGGGGACATGTAGCAAGACCATCGCCAAGAAAAAGAAATGTAAAAAAGCAAAATGGCTATCTGAGGAGGCCTTACAAATAGCTGTGCAAAGAAGGGAAGCAAAAGTCAAAGGAGAAAAGGAAAGATATAAGCATCTGAATGCAGAGTTCCAAAGAATAGCAAGAAGAGATAAGAAAGCCTTCCTCAGTGATCAGTGCCAAGAAATAAGGAAAATAATAGAATGGGAAAGACTAGAGATCTCTTCAAGAAAATTAGAGATACCAAGGGAATGCTTCATTCAAAGATGGGCTCAATAAAGGACAGAAATGGTATGGACCTAACAAAAGCAGAAGAGATTAAGAAGAGGTGGCAAGAATACAAAGAAGAACTGTACAGAAAAGATCTTCATGACCCAGATAAGCATGATGGTGTGATCACTCATCTAGAGCCAGATATCCTAGAATGTGAAGTCAGGTGAGCCTCAGGAAGCATCACTACAAACAAAGCTAGTAGAGGTGATGGAATTCCAGTTGAGCTCTTTCAAATCCTGAAAGATGATGCTGTGAAAATGCTGCACTCAATATGCCAGCAAATTTGGAAAACTCGACAGTGGCAACAGGACAGGAAAAAGTCAGTTTTCATTCCAATCCCAAAGAAAGGCAATGCCAAAGAATGCTCAAACTACTGCACAATTGCACTTATCTCACACGCTAGTAAAGTAATGCTTAAAATTTTCCAAGCCAGGCTTCAGCAATACATGAACTGTGAACTTCTAGATGTTCAAGCTGTTTTTAGAAGAGGCAGAGGAACCAGAGATCAAATTGCCAGCATTCACTGGATCATCGAAAGAACAAGAGTTCCAGAAAAACATCTCTTTCTGCTTTATTGACTTTGCCAAAGCCTTTGACTGTGTGGACCACAAGAAAATGAAATATTCTGAAAGAGATGAGAATACCAGACCACATGATCTGCCTCTTAAGAAATTTGTATGTGAGTCCAGAAGCAACCATTAGAACTGGACATGGAACAACAGACTGGTTCCAAATAGGAAAAGAAGTACATCAGGCTATATATTGTCACCCTCCTTATTTAAATTATATGCAGAATACATCATGAAAAACACTAGGCTGGAGGAAGCACAAGCTGGAATCAAGATTGGCGGGAGAAATATCAATAACCTCAGATATGCAGATGACACCACCCTTATGGCAGAAAGTGATGAAAGTACAAATAGGAAAAGAAGTACATCAGGCTATATATTGTCACCCTCCTTATTTAAATTATATGCAGAATACATCATGAAAAACACTAGGCTGGAGGAAGCACAAGCTGGAATCAAGATTGGCGGGAGAAATATCAATAACCTCAGATATGCAGATGACACCACCCTTATGGCAGAAAGTGATGAAAGTGAAAGAGGAGAGTGAAAAAGTTGGCTTAAAGTTCAACATTCAGAAAACTAAGATCATGGCATCTGCTCCCATGACTTCTTAGAAAATAGATGGGACAGCAGTGGAAAGAGTGGCTGACTTTATTTTGGGGGGCTCCAAAATCACTGCAGAAGACTGAAGCCATGAAATTAGAAGATGTTTACTCCTTGCAAGGAAAGTTATGATGAACCTAGACAGCATATTAAAAAGCAGAGACATTACTTTGCCAACAAAAGTCCATCTAGTCAGGTCAGTTCAGTTCAGTTCAGTTCAGTCACTCAGTCATGTCCGACTCTTTGTGACCCCATGAATCGCAGCACGCCAGGCCTCCCTGTTCAACACCATCTCCTGGAGTTCACTCAGACTCACGTCCATCAAGTCAGTGACGCTATCCAGCCATCTCATCCTCGGTCGTCCCCTTCTCCTCCTGCCCCCAATCCCTCCCAGCATCAGAGTCTTTTCCAATGAGTCAACTCTTTGCATGAGGTGGCCAAAGTACTGGAGTTTCAGCTTTAGCATCATTCCTTCCAAAGAAATCCCAGGGCCGATCTCCTTCAGAATGGACTGGTTGGATCTCCTTGCAGTCCAAGGGACTCTCAAGAGTCTTCAACACCACAGTTCAAAAGCATCAATTCCTCGGCGCTCAGCCTTCTTCATAGTCCAACTTTCACATCCATACATGACCACAGGAAAAACCATAGCCTTGACTAGACGGACCTTAGTCAGCAAAGTAATGTCTCTGTCTAGTCAAGGCTGTGATTTTTCCAGTAGTCACGTATGGATGTGAGAGTTAGACTGTGAAGAAAGCTGAGCACCGAAGAAATGATGCTTTTGAACTGTGGTGTTGGAGAAGACTCTTGAGAGTCCCATGGACTGCAAGGAGATCCAACCAGTCCATCCTAAAGGAGATCAGTCCTGGGTGTTCATTGGAAAAATTGATGTTGAAGCTGAATCTCCAATACTTTGGCCACATGATATGAAAAACTGAGTGATTTGAAAAGACCCTGATGCTCAGTAAGATTGAGGGCAGGCAGAAAAGGGGAAGACAGAGGATGAGATGGTTGGATGGCATCACTGACTCAACGGACATGAGTTTTGGGGTAATCTCTGGGATTATCCATGGACAGGGAGGCCTGGAGTGCTGCAGTGCTTGGGGTGACAAAGAGTCAGATACGACAGAGCGACTAAACTGAACTGACCTGATGAACTATTTTGACAAGTTTAAATTTTCCTCTTCAGTTCAGTTCAGTTCAGTCACGCAGTCGTGTCTGACTCTGCAACCCCATGAATCGCAGCACACCAGGCCTCCTTATCCATCACCACCTCCTGGAGTTCACTCAAACTTGCATCCATCAAGTCGGTGATGCCATCCAGCCATCTCATCCTCTGTCTTCTCCTTTTCCTCCTGCCCCCAATCCCTCCCAGCATCAGAGTCTTTTCCAATGAGTCAACTCTTTGCATGAGGTGGCCAAAGTACTGGAGTTTCAGCTTTAGCATCATTCCTTCCAAAGAAATCCCAGGGCCGATCTCCTTCAGAATGGACTGGTTGGATCTCCTTGCAGTCCAAGGGACTCTCAAGAGTCTTCAACACCACAGTTCAAAAGCATCAATTCTTTGGCGCTCAGCCTTCTTCATAGTCCAACTTTCACATCCATACATGACCACTAGAAAAACCATAGCCTTGACTAGCTGGACCTTTGCTGGCAAAGTAATGTCTCTGCTTTTGTATATGCTATCTAGGTTGCTCATAACTTTCCTTCCAAGGAGTAAGCGTCTTTTAATTTCATGGCTGCAATCACCATCTGCAGTGATTTTGGAGCCCCAAAAATAAAGTCTGGCACTGTTTCCACTGTCTCCCCATCTATTTCCCATGAAGTGATGGGACCAGATGCCATGATCTTCGTTTTCTGAAATGCTGAGCTTTAAGCCAACTTTTTCACTCTCCTCTTTCACTTTCATCAAGAAGCTTTTTAGTTCCTCTTCACTTTCTGACATATGGGTGGTGTCATCTGCATATCTGAAGTTATTGATATTTCTCCTGGCAATTTTGATTCCAGCTTGTGCTTCTTCCAGTCCAGCATTTCTCATGATGTACTCTGCATATAAGTTAAATAAGCAGCATTTACTCATTTAACCTTCCTTGATGAAGAAATCTTTGGCTTAATGTTACTTGAGATTCACTCCTCAGCAGGATCTCTTCTACTGTTCAGCTATGAACTATCAAGTGTCTTTTTCCCACTTTCTAGGCATTTGGGAATCTTCAATCTGCTCTTGCTTAATTTTATCATTTTTCTATATCTATGATATCTTTTTACTTCAGATATTTAATAATTCATATCTGTTTTCTCAGTTTTGTTTTTGAGAACCGTTGTCCTCCTGTCTGTTTGTTGTAATCTCTATTCTGGCTGAACAAAAGAAGAGGAAGATGCTCCTTATTGGGCTGTCCTTTGGCTTGAGGAAATCCATCCATGGCTGTCTAATGGCAATCTGAGCTGTTTTTCCTCTCCAGCCTAAGTACCCACTGCTTTGGTCTTTAGCTTTCTGCCAGATTCTTAGCATAAGTAAAAGTGAGGTGAGGGGAGGGGTGGATAATAAACATAGCTTCTCCAAACTAAATTCCCTAATCATCCTGATGAACACTTCAGGACCCTCTTCTATTCCTGCATAAACAGACTGAGCTTTCAGCTACTACAGAAGAAGGCATCACCTATAAACAGCATCTTTTCCTGATTTCTTCAGTCAATACCATTGACTGCTACCTGTTTGGACTTTCTCAACATTTCTGGTGCACTAGTGGTGATGTCCCTTATTTCCCACTGCTTTAATGATTTTCCCCCTGCAAGACTTTTTTTCCCCATTTTTTTTAAATTGTCTGATTGGAAAGAAATGTATGCCCAGTTCACCATCTTCTTTTAAACTCCCATTAGTCTATTGTGAGATGATTCATTGCAATCTATTCACTGCTCCGCATGCACCAGTAATTTGACAAGTTCTTCCCATACCTGGTTATATTGTGGTAACAAATAATGTGTTGGGTAATATTTCCAGAGCTCATTTTTCCCAGAAGTGCCTAGGAAATATTGCACCTCACCATTGTCCTCTCTCAGCCAGGCAGACAGCTCTTTTTTTTTTTTTTTTTTCCCGTTTCCATATATATGTTACTCCAAGTCTTTCATAAAAACTTACAAAGACTGTCACCTAATCACAATATGATGGGGAAAGCAGAGTATATTACACCATTTTTTTTTTGCATCCATTTTTGTATAAGCAACATGCATTTTCACTTTGTTCAAGGCCTAGCAGGCCCACCGGGCTTTTGTATCTGCTAAGAGCAACATGAATTGTTTCTTTATATCATACACATATAATACCTAATATACCAGTTATGGATGGAAACCATTCCCCTTTCTTCCCCTGACATACTTTTTGAGTAAGAGTTTCATGGTTTGCTAAATTTCTTACTGAGAGAGGTTGGAAACTCTTTCTGCTTGGTCTGTCTAAACTTTTCATGTGACATCTGAAAACTTTCACAGTTTGAAAAAAAAATGACAGAAGTTAAATAAGACATATTTATCTTTCAAGACTGTAGTTGAGTTTTCCAGCAACATTTGATTACATCATTAGTACATAAGTGGAAAAAGGTATAATATTCTTTGAAGACCTTAAGTTGGTTGTGAAAGAGCAAGATATATTCATGTCTTAAAAATTTACTTTTCTTACTGCTGATCAGGGCTAAAATACTCATGCTTTGAGCTCAAAAACTCTGTTAAAGTAGCTGGAGAATTTCCATCTGGTGATAGAGCAACTGTTAATTGGAAATAGTTGCAGGGCATTTGGACATTTTTGTTTTTGTTTTTAAATATAAATTCATTTATCTTAATTGGAGGTTAATTACTTTACAATATTGTATTGGTTTTGCCATACATCAACATGAATCATGTACAGACAGCTCTTAATAAATGACTAACTAGTATGGGGATGTTAATACTACAGCTCCAGTGTCCTTTAGTTGGAATAATGTAGAGGCATATATTTCCTAATGTTTTCAAGGGTTTTCCTGCAAGAACAATCTCTAGTTGTCCCTTTGGTAGCTGGCATGGAAACACACCCATTATTAGCTGACTTCTCTTCCCTGTCTCACATCAGTACGCTCCTGATGGTTTACCCTGTCACTCCAAATGAACTATTTGTACCTAAATCTTTGACTTTGTGGAAACTGAAACTAAGCACTCACCATGCATCAAATAGCCTTGTGTTAAAAATGTTTCCAATAAGCCTCCATATAAACATTATTTGATTAAAGTAGGATGAAATAATCTTGCATTTTCCTTATGTATCATGGTTATTTGCATCTGAGCATAAAAAAACAAAACATATCACAGGAAGCTTTCTTACATGGCATAGAGAAGAATACACAAAGTGTATTTTACAGCATAATAATCTAGTGAAATGTTTAGGTAATAAAAGATTCTGTGATTATATCATGTTGGGAAATACTACATACTATGTTATTTTCTTAGAGATTTGCAGATCATCTATGCATATTAAAAGTAAAGAGAAATTCTGCAGTAAAAATAAAACAAAATCTGGTTGTCTTCATTTGAAGTTAATATTTCTCAAACTTAAAGGACAAGGCAAATTCTTTATAATATAATTCCTATCAATATCCAGTTAAATCAGCATTTTGTTGAACATAATCCTCAGCAGCAGCAATAAAAAGCATGTGGGAAGCTAACTGACCTATACAATTATGAAAGCTGTAATTTTTATTTCATTAGACTCATAATCTTAACAATCACACAAAACTGCTGGCACATTAGTGATTAATGATTAAATCTATTGGCTATATTTGAAAGTGTAGCCACATTTGAAAATGCCAAATTTGAAAGTGGCATTGCTTAAAATAATTCCTTTTAAATTTGATTTTTAATTCCACAAAAATCCTAGCCTGCCAAAATATGTAATCTCTTAATATTTTGCTCTAATTCCTTTTATATTATCATAGTAGTAGCATAATGTTGAGGTGACAAAATTAATACCCATGAACATGCTATCAAAGTCCATATATAATTTTTTCTTAGTTCAGCAGTTGTTGCTCACTCAGTCGTGTCCAACTCTTTGTGACCCCATGGACTGCAGGACGCCAGGCTTCCTGTCCTTCACCATCTCCCAGAGCTTGCTCAAAGTCATGTCCATTGAGTTGGCAATGCCTTCCAACCATCTCATCCTCTGCTGTTCCCTTCTCTTGCCTTCAATCTTTCCCAGAATCAAGGTCTTTTCTAATGAGTTGGCTCTTTGTATCAGGAGACCAAAGTATTGGAGCTTCAGCTTCAGCCTCAACAGAGATACCCCCTTAGATTAGTTTAGTAAATCAGTTTGTGAGTTGACTCTAGCTGTTTATTTTTCTTCAAAGATAGAAAAATGGTCTTTAAAAATGTATTAATTAATTGATACAATGTAATTCTCAAATAATGACATTTTTGATGTTTTTAAGTGTGTGAAAGTAATAGATATTTAATAGATAGTGATAGGTATCATTTTGTTTGTTTTGGGTACATAGATATCATTGAGTTCACTGTACCATTGAATATATAGTTGGTCTGTGGTTTTATAAACTAGCTTAAATTACAGGAATCTAGAGAGTTATAAAATATGTAATTCTCAATTAAAGTGTCAATTGTCATACAGAATCCAGTTTTTTTTTTCCTCTTAATAGGAGTGGTTTATACTCTCCAGTCATTTCTTCATGCTCCTGTCAGAGCTGTCTTCAAAATGCAGTCCCAGTTATGTTACCTCCTCACTTAAAAATTTTGTTATTTGATATCATTAAGCTGTTCTCCATATTTGCAAAATTCCCACCCATTTTCAAGAATACTTTGTTCAAATTCATCTTCATTAATGAGGGAGGTCTTCAAGCCCATCCATTGGCATTAATGTCACCTTTCTCTGGGTTCTTATACAAATCTGCTTCTGTGCGCATATGGCTTCACCTCCATGTTTCTTTATGTATTGGAATAATACCAACAACATCGATGCTTGTTTTTTACAGTAAATAATTTGAGATATTTAGAGTACCAAGCATAAATTTTGGCAGATACTAAAACTCAGTAAACTGTAGCTATTGATATATCTTGTTATTATAGCACACAATCTGCTTTTTGCTACAGTTATACATGAACAAACATGTCTCTTTCTATCAATATATAAACATTTTGATGGAAGAGTTTATGTGTAAATTGATTTTAATATCCTTCAAAGTATTGAGCACTTGTTTGGCTTACATTGCTTATTTGTTTTATTTTTAATTCATACTAATTTAATGCAAAACTAAACATATGAAACAACCTAATCTTACACCTAAAGGAACTAGAAAAAGAACAAACAAAACCCAGAGCTAGTAGATGAGAAGAGACCATAACGATCAGAGCAAAAATAAATGAAATAGAAACCAAAAAAAAAAAAAAAAAGAGTGGGGAAGATCAATGAAACTAAGAGCTGGTTCTTTGAAAAGATAAATAATATTGATAAAACAGCCTGACTCATCAAGGAAAAAAATAAAGAGAGGGCCCAAGTCAATAAAATCAGAAATGAAAAAGATGAAGTTACAAACTACACTACAGTAATTTAAAAAAATCACAAAATATTATTATGAACAATTATATACTAACAAAATGGCAACCTAGAAGAAATAGACCAATTCCTAGAAACATACAATCTCCCTAGACTGAACCAGAAAGAAATAGAAAATATGAAAAGACTAATTACCAGTAAGGAAATTGAATCCATAATAATAATAAACCTTTCAACAAACAAAAGTCCAGGACCAGATGGCTTCTCAGGTGAATTCCACCAGACATCTACACAAGAGTTAACACAAATGCTTCTCAAACTATTGCAAGAAATTAGAGAGCAAGGAACACTTTGACGTGATTCTACATAGTCAGCATCACCCTGATACCAAAACTAGCTAAAGCTATCACAAAAAAGAAAATTACAGGCCAATGTCACTGATGAACACAGATCCAAAAATCCTGAACAAAATATTAGCAAACTGAAGTGAAAAATATATTGAAAGGATCATACACTATGGTCAAGTGGGATTATCCCAGGGATATAAGGATAGTGTAATATTTGCAAATCAAACAATGTGACACACCATATTAACAAACTGAAGAATAAATACCACATAATCATTTCAGTAGGGGCAGAAAAATCATTTGACAAAACTTTTTAACAAAATTCAACACCCATTTATAACAAAAAAGAAAACTGTTCAGAAATAGAGAACAGAGGGAATATACTTCTACATAATAAAGATCATGTGTGACAACATGTCTACATGGACAAGTTCATAGATAACGTCATATTCAACAATGAAAACCTGAAAGCATTTCCTCTAATATCAAGAACAATACAAGAATGCCCACTCTCACCACTTTTATTCAACATAATATTGGAAGTCCTAACTATAACAGTCAGACAAGAAAAAGAAATAAAAACAATCCAAATTGTAAAGGATGAATAAAACTGACACTCTTTGCAGATGACATGATACTCTACATAGAAAATCTTAGAGACACCACCAAAAAACTACTAGAGTTCATCAATGAATTTGGTAATGTTGCAGGATACAAAATTAATATACAGAATTATATTGCATTTCTATATACTAGAAATGAGTTACCAGAAAGAGAAATTAAGGGAACTACCCCATTTACAATTATATCAAAAATAATACCTAGGAATAAATCTACTTAAGAAGGTAAAAGAAACTTGAAAAAGGAGGTACTTGGAAAACTAGAAGCTACTGGGGAAAGAAACTGAAGAAGACACAAACAAATGGAAAGATAAAAACTGTGTTCAATGATTTAAATAATTGATATTGTTAAAATGGCCATACAACCCAAAGCAATATACAGATTCAATTAACTCTCTATCAAAAACACCAAGAAAGTTTTTCACAGAACTAGAACAAAAAAGTGGGATTAATACATACATGCACACACATACACACACACACACACACACACTATATATATATATATATATATATATATATATATGTATGTATGTATGTATAGTAGATAAGAACCTTCTGAATAGCAAGGGAACTCTGCTAAATGCTCTATAATGACCTATGTGGGGAAAAAATCATAAAAAGAGTAGATATATGTATATTTATAACTGATCCATTTTGCTGTACAATGGAAACAAATACAACACTGTAAATCAACTATACTCCAATAAAAAATAATTTAACAGTACATAAAAAAAAACTATGTAATAGACAAGGCAATTAAGAATAAAGCAAAACATTTGGAATGTTATATAAAAAATAAGGTCGAAAAAACTTGTATGGGAACACAAAAGATCCCAAATAGCCAAAGCAATCTTGAGAAAGAAGAATGGAGCTGGAGGGATCTATCTCCCTGATTTCAGATTATATTACAGAACTACAGAGTTCAAAACAGTATGATATCAACACAAAAACAGACAAATAGATCAATGGAACAGAATAGAGAGCCCAGAAATAAACCCACTCACTTACAATTAATTAATCTATGACAAAGGAGGCAAGAACACACAGTGGAGAAAAGACAGTCCATTAAGTGGTGTTGAAAAAACTGGAAAGCTACACAGAAAAGAATGAAATTAGATCATTCCCTAACAGCGTATACAAAAATAAATTCAAAATGGATTTAAAACCTAAATCTAAGACCAGAAACCATAAAAAACCTTGAGAAAAATTTAGGCAGAATGCTCTTTGACATACATTTTAGCAATATTTTAGCAGTCTCCCAAGGTGAAATAAATAAAAGCAAAAATAAGCAAATAGGACCTGCTGCTGCTGCTGCTGCTAAGTTGTATCAGTTGTGTCTGACTCTGTGCGACCCCATAGACGGCAGCCCAACAGGCTCCTTTGTCCCTGAGATTCTCCAGGCAAGAATACTGGAGTGGGTTGCCATTTCCTTCTCCAATGCATGAAAGTGAAAAGTGAAAGTGAAGTTGCTCAGTCGTGTCTGACTCTTAGCGACCCCATGGACTGTAGCCTACCAGGCTCCTCCATCCATGGGATTTTCCAAGCAAGAGTACTGGAGTGGGGTGCCATTGCCTTCTCTGAAATGGGACCTAACAAAACTTAAAAGCTTTTGAACAGAGGAGGGAATCATAAAAAGTGGAAAGATAATCTGAAAATGAGAGAANCAGGCTCCTCCATCCATGGGATTTTCCAAGCAAGAGTACTGGAGTGGGGTGCCATTGCCTTCTCTGAAATGGGACCTAACAAAACTTAAAAGCTTTTGAACAGAGGAGGGAATCATAAAAAGTGGAAAGATAATCTGAAAATGAGAGAAAATATTTGCAAATGATATGACTGAGAAGAGGTTAATATCCAAAATATATAAACAGCTCACACAACTCAACATCAAAGTCAAAAGCAGCCTAATGAAAAAAATGGGTGGTAGACTTAGACATTTCTACAAAGAAACCATAAAGATGGCCAACATATACATGGAAAGAAGCTCAACATCATTAATCATTAGAAAAATGCAAATTAAAACCAAAAGTTGCCATCTTACACCTGTCAGAATGGCTATCATCAAGAAGAACACAGCAAATATTGGCAAGGATGAAGAGAAAAATCATACATTGTTGGTGGAAATGTAAAGTGGTGCAGCCACTGTGGAAAACAGTATAGGGTTTCTCAAAAACCTTAAAATGGAGCTACCATATGACCCAGCAATTTCAGTCCAGGTTATAAACCCAAAAAGAAAAGAAGAATGATAACACCAACTTTAGATGGTACATGCACCCCTAGCATCCATAGCAGCATTAGTTAAAATTGCCAAGATATGGAATCAACTTAAGTCCACCAACAGAAAAATGAGCAAAAAGAACATGTGGTGAACACTGTAAGGCAAGTGCAGAGAAAAAAGAACGAGCTGGGCAGTCAGGCAAGGGAAAGGAATTTATCAAAGGGAATGAAAGGGAGACTGGCCCTTGAGAAGAACCAGCAGCCCACCCTTCTGGTGGATTCCTCTTATAACCCATAGATGGGAAATTGGGTCGCCAGAAGGGGAGTAGTTAGTTTATCTTTAGCCTGCAACTAGAGTCTGGTAGTTACATAGTCTTAGAGAACTGGAAGTGTCCCACAGTAGGGTGGTCCCATAGTCTTAGGAAAATTGGTGCCAGTGGCAAAAATATGAAGTCACTGGAGCAATGTGGTCAGTCTCATGGGTCACCGTGACTTCATTTTTTGTTTACGAGGTCAGCACAGTGAGCCATTTTAACAATGAGCCCCCATGCAGACCCTACACACACACACACAATGGAATATTATTCAACCACAAAAAAAGAAAGAAATGTTGCCATTTGCAATATGGATGGACTTGAAAAGTATTATGCTAAATGAAACATCAGACAGAGACAAGCAAATATTACATGATATCACTTATATGCAGAATCTGAAATACAACAAACTAGTAAATGAAACAAAAAAGCACATACAGATATAGAGAACAAACTAGGGGTTACCAGTGGGGAGAGAGAAATTGGCAGGGCAAGATAGGGGTAAGAGATTAAGAAGCAAAAACTATGTATTAAATATGCTACAGAGATATATTCTGTAGCACACGGAATATAGCCAATGTTTTATAATAACTATAAATGGAGTATAACTGTTAAACATTGTGAATAACCATATTGTACACCTGAAAATTAAATTTTGTATCAATCATGTCTCAATGAAAACTAACTACTGAGCTAACTAAATAGATAATAAAGGTTTGAATTCATATATATCTTGCAGTTAGCATATCTCTCTCTTGCAGTTAGCAGAACCAACACATTTTTCCAGTCACAAATTTGCTGAGACTGTACCATGTGCTTATCACATCATAGCTTTTATAAGCAATATTGGAGTAGGATTAGCTGTGGCACAGAAATATCTTGAAATACTTGCATCTGTGTTCATCTCCTTACATTAGCTTTGTCTTCCCATTAATGGTCACTGCTCAAAACTGCTACTGCCCCCTGGAATGGATATCACAGCAGTAGTATAAATAGAAACCCCTTTGTTGGGGAAAAGAGGCAGAATCAGAAAAGAAGTACACACAGTGGAGGCTGGAATGAGTTCCTGAAAAGGGATCTTCAAGTATGCCTCATTTGAGGCACATCCAAATTTTGGTGTTTGTGGAAGAGGAATAGAGCTCTAAAATGAGTAAATATTTTTTAAGTAGATGAAATCTGTCTTTTTTTTTTGTATGACCCAGAAAAAATAGAGATTGTAAACAAGCAAGAGAGCTAGCAGACAGATTGTTAGGGTCTCACTATTGAAGTAAAGGTAAGGTGCAGCAGAAAGTAGCACAAATCTCCTAAGAATTCAAAATAAAATCATAACTATTTTAATAAATGTCAGAAAATAACATTTTCTGTCAGTACAGAAAATGATTACAGTTGAGAGCAAGACAGAACAATAATATTCCAAAGGATACATGAGATGAACATGAGAGAATCTGGAACCAGATACCCCTACCCTAACAAGTTCATAATTCTACAAGAGTATCTTGTGTAGTAATATCTACACAGGCTGTGCTAGTGGTGAAGAACCTGCCTTCCAATGCAGGAGACAAAACAGATGCGGGTTTGACTCCTGGGTCATGAAGATCCTTTGGAGTAGGAAATGGCAATCACTCCAGTATTCTTGCTTGGAAAATTCCATGGACAGAGGAGCCTGTCAGGCTACCATACATGGGGCTGCAAAGAGATGGACCTGACTGAGCCACTGAGCACATCCATTTGTTCAGTCCCTCAGTCATATCCAACTTTTTGCAGCCCCATGGACTGCAGCATGCCAGGCTTCCCTGTCCATCACCAGTCTTGGAGCTTACTCAAACTCAGGTCCATCAAGTCAGTGATGCCATCCAACCATCTCATCCTCTGTCATACCCTTCTCTTCATGTCTTCCATATTTCTCAGTATCAGGGTCTTTTCTAATGAGTCAGTTCTTCACATCAGGTGGCCAAAGTACTGGATCTTCAGCTTCAACATCAGCCTTTTCAATGAATATTCAGCACTGATTTTTTTTTTTAAGATTGACTGGTTTGATCTCCTTGCAGTCCAAGGGACTCTCAAGAGTCTTCTCCAACAACACAGTTCAAAAGCATCAACTCTTTGGCACTCAGCTTTCTTTATGGTCCAACTCTCACGTCCATACATGACTGCTGGAAAAACCATAGCTTTGATTAGACAGAACTTTATTGGCAAAGTAATGTCCCTGCTTTTTAATATGCTGTCTAGGTTGGTCATAGCTTTTTTTCCCAAGGACCAAGCATCTTTTAATTTGATGGTTTCAGTCACCATCTGCAGTGATTTTGGAGCCCCCAAAAATAAAGTCTGTCACTGTTTCCATTGTTTCCCCATCTATTTGCCATGAAGTGATGGGACCAGATGCCATGATCTTAGATTTTTGATTGTTGAGTTTTAAGCCAACTTTTTCACTCTCCTCTTTCACTTTCATCAGAAGGCTCTTTAGTTCCTCTTTGCTTTCAACCCTAAGGGTAGTGTCATCTACGTTACTGAGGTTATTGGTATTTCTCCTGACAATCTTGATTCTAGCTTGTGCTTCATTCACCCTGGCATTTCACATTATGTACTCTGCATATAAGTTAAATAAGCACGTGACAATATACAGGTCTGATGTACTCTTTTCCCAGTTTTGAATCAACCCGTTGTTCCATGTCTGGTTCTAATTGCTGCTTCCTGACCTGCATAATTTCTCAAGAAGCAGGTAAGGTAGTCTGGTATTCCCATCTCTTGAATTTTCCTCAGTTTATTGTGATCCACACAGTCAACAGCTTTAGCATAGTCGATAAAGCAGAAGTAGATATTTTTCTTGAATTCTCTTGCTTTTTCTATGATCCAATGGATATTGACAATTTCATCTCTGGTTTCTCTGCCTTTTCTATATCCAGCTTGAACATCTGGAATTTCTCAGTTCACACACTGCTGGAGCCTAGCTTTGAGAATTTTGATCATTACTTTGCTAGTGTGTGAGATGAGTGCAGTTGTGCTGTAGTTTGAACATTCTTTCACATTGCCTTTCTTTGGGATTGCAATGCAAACTGACCTTTTCCAGTCTTGTGGTCATGCTGAGTTTTCCAAATTTGCAGGCATATTGAGTGTAGCACTTTAACAGCATCATCTTTTAGGATTTGAAATAGTTCAGCTGGAATTCCATCACCTCCATTTCACATCCACTGCACATCCATTACACATCTGTAAGTAAATACCTCAGAGGAAAAAAGAGGGAAAGTAAATCCATTCCTAATATAGAAAATCCTGAACTGAATGAAAAACAAAATACTGGATTGACTATCTTACACAAATGACTAGGTTCAGTTGTGTCCTGCTGAGTTAAAGAGGTACTCAATAGAAAGATCACTATGAATTATGGAAACAAAGAGAAAATTTGTCCACCTGAGCAGTGTGCTGTGAAATTTGTATCTGGGATATAGTCACTATGTCTTGAAGAGTGTCATTCAAAATTTCAGATGATTTTTCTACCAGTTACAACTTTGGAATAACTTATTATAACATTGAAAAAACATAACACACACAGTCAGTAAGCAGCAAACAAAATAGTCTAAAATTCAGTATAAAAAGGAGAGATATAGGTCCATAGTTTTTGTTATTGTCATTGTGGAACACTATTTTTATTTTTAATGTTTTAAATGAAAATTATATGAATTTAAAATTTACAGTATCATTTGCTATGCATATACACAGTGAAGTGACTGACATAGCATTTCCTCATATAGTTAACATATATTTTGTGTATAATGAGAGCACCTGAAATCTATTCTCTTAACAAATTTCCAGTGATGAATACAGTGTTATTACCCCTAGTCATCAGTGTTGTACACTAAATTTGTCAATTTATTCATCCTATATAATTGTAACGTTGTACACTTTGACCAATGTTTCCCTATTTCCCTACCTTCTTACACATAGCAACTTATTTTTAATGATATAAATTATGTGAAAAAAATTTTCCAGGTTTAAAAAGAAAAGAAAGAAATATTGTGCTAAGTTGTGTCCGACTATTGTGATCCCATGCCAGTTTCCTATGTCCATGGCATTCTCCAGGCAAGAATACTGGAGTGGATTGCCATTTCTGAGATACAATTGACACTTAAAAGTGTATAAATTTAAGGTGTGTAATGTAATGAGTTGATATATGTATACATTTGAAAATGATTATCCCAGTACACAGTAAGGTTAGTTAACTCATCCGTCATCTCACATAATTATCTTCTTTTTTGTGGTGAGATCTTTTAAGATTAACTCTTTTAGCAACTTGCAAGTACACAGTGCATTATTGTTACCTAATTTCCATGCCATTCATTAGAGTCCCAAGACTTATTTGTTTCACAAATAGAGGTTTGTACCCTTTGATCACCTTCATCGATTTCTTTCACCCCTCTGCCCCTGACAACACCAATCTACTCTTTCTATGGTTTGTGGTTTGTTTTTTTGTTTTTTTTGATTCCACATATAAGTGAGAGTGTATAGTATTTACTTCTATCTCTCTAATTTATTTCACTTAGCATAATTCTCAGGTTTTACCTGTGCTGTTTCAAATGGCAAGATTTCTTTCTTTAAAGGCTAAATGATATTTCTGTGTGTGTGTATGTGTGTGTGTGTGCATCACATTTTCTTTATGAGTTGTATGACTTCTTTATGTATTTTGAACATTATTCCTTATAAGATATACGGTTAGTAAAATTTTCTCTCCTACAGGATGCCTTTTCATTTTGTTGATTGTTTCTTTTGCTGTGAAGAAGCTTTTTAGTTTTATGTAGTCCTACTTGTTTATTTTTTCTTTTCTTACTGGTGCCTTTTTATCATGAATTGCCAGTCTATGTTCAATGCAGGATTCAGGCTGCTTGGGGCTGGTGTATGGGGATGATCTGGAGGGATGATGTGGGGTGGGAGGTGGGAGGAGGGTTCATGTTTGGGAGTTTGTGTAAAAAAATAAATAACTACATAAATGAAGAAAATAAATAAATAAAAATAAAAATGATACCATAAAATGAAAGAAAAAAAATCATTGTCAAGACCAACACCAGAAGCTTTTCTCTATGTTTTATTCTACAAATTTTATGATTTCAAGTTTTACATTTACTTCCTTAATCCATTTTGAGTTAATCTTTATAAATGGTGTAATACAAGGGTCCAATTTAATATTTTTGCAGGTTTCCTAGTACTATTTATTGAAGAAGTTGTATTTTCCCCATTGAGTATTCTTAACCCCCATATAAAATGTAGTTTACTGCATATGTGTTTATTTCTGAGCTTTTGATATTCTTACATTGGTCTATATATCTGTTTTATGCAAGCATCAGGCTGCTTTGAATACTATAGTCTTGTAATATAGTTTGAAATTAGAAAGTGTGATACCTTCAGTTTTGTTCATTTTCACAATAAAATCATTGCATTATAAGAGGTAGACTCATGATTCTGGGGAAGATAATTAGTTCTGCTATAATCATATATTCAAAATTTTGGTTAAAGAAAAAAATATTGATCACTTTGTCTGTTTTAATCAGTTCAGAGATTATAAAGCAATATTCATTCAAGACTTATTTAGCAATTTTCCTACATGACAAGCAGCAAAAATGACAGCATACCCTCCCCTCATCTAGCTTCTACTCCACTGAAAGAAAAATAGTAAACAAACCAATTATTTCACTATACAGATGTTTCATACTGATAAGGACTAAAAGGACTAAAGCCAGAAATGCTAGAGTCAAAGTGAGGTGAGGATGACCTTAGATAGGATGGAAATATAAGTGCCCCATACTGTATGAGCCAGAAACTCACATCATAAAGTATTTGGGAGAGTAGAAAATTCTAATGACTATGGTGAGGAATGCAATCAAGGTGCTACCTTTATTCTTAAGGAAATGAAGAAATGTGATAAATAAGACTTAAAAATACCATTTATAATGCTACAAATCACTTGCTTTGATTTATTGTAATCCAAATAATTAAAAGTACAGACTACTGTTGTTCTGACACTGGATGTCCTTGAATTATTGGAAGAGGATTACTTGACACTAAAAATAATAAATGAAACTACTGATATGCCATTCTACTCAAACATGTATTAAAAATTTATCTCAAACAACAGAATTCAGCATCACCAAATGAGCTCTGCAACAAATGCTAAAGGATCTTCTCTAGACAAGAAACACAGAAAGAGTGTATAAACTCGAGCCCAAAACAACAAAGTAAATGTCAATGGGATCATACTTACCAATAATTACTGTAAATGAAAATGGGTTGAATGCCCCAACCAAAAGACAAAGATTGGCTGAATGAATACAAAAACAAGACCCCTATAAATGTTGTCTACAAGACGCCAACCTCAAAACAAGGGGACACATACAGACTGAAAGTGGAGGGCTGGAAAAAGATCCCACGCAAATAGAGACCAAAAGAAAGCAGGAGTAGCAATACTTATATCAGATAAAATAGACTTTAAAATAAAGGCTGTGAAAAGACACAAAGAAGGACACTACATAATGATCAAAGGATCAATCCAAGAAGATATAACAATTATACATATATACGCACCCAACATAGGAGCACCACTATATGTAAGACAAATGCTAACAAGTATGAAAGGGGAAATTAACAATAACACAATAATAGCGGTGGCTTTAATACCCCACTCACTCCTATGAATAGATCAACTAAAAAGGAAATTAACAAGGAAACATAAACTTTAAATGATACAATAGACCAGTTAGACCTAATTGATACCTATAGGACATTTCACCCCAAAACAATGAATTTTACCTTTTTCTCAAGTGCAAATGGAACATTCTCCAGGATAGATCACATCCTGGGCCATAAATCTAGCCTTGGTAAATTAAAAAAACTGAAATCATTCCAAGAATCTTTTCCGACCACAATGCAGTAAGATTAGATGTCAGTTACAGGAGAAAAACTATTAAAAATTCTAACATATGGAGGCTGAACAACACGCTGCTCAATAATGAACAAATCACAGAAGAAATAAAAAAATAAATCAAAATATGCACAGAAACGAGTGAAAAGGAAAACACAACAACCCAAAACCTATGGGACATTGTAAAAGCAGTGCTAAGGGAAAGGTTCATAGCAACATAGGCTTACCTCAAGAAACAAGAAAGAAGTCAAATAAATTAACTAATTCCACACCTAAAGCAACCAGAAGTGGAAGAAATTAAGAACCCCAGGGTTAGTAGATGGAAAGAAATCTTAAAAATTAGGACAGAAATAAATGCAAATGAAATAAAGAAACCATAGCAAAAATCAACAAAGCCAAAAGCTGATTCTTTGAGAGGATAAATAAAATTGGCAAACCATTAGCCAGACTCATCAAGAAACAAAGGAAGAAGAATCAAATCAACAAGATTGGAAATGAAAATGGAAAAATCGTAAGAGATAACACAGAAATGCAAAGGATCATAAGAGACTACTATCAGCAATTATATGCCAATAAAATGTACAACTTGGAAGAAATGAGCAAATTCTTAGAAAATACAGCTTTCCGAAACTGAACCAGGAAGAAATAGAAAATCTTAATAGACCCATCACAAACACGGAAATCCAAACTGTAATCATAAATCTTCCCACAAACAAAAGCCCAGGACCAGACGTCTTCATAGCTGAATTCTACCAAAAATTTAGAGAAGAGCTAACACCTATCCTACTCAAACTCTTCCAGAAAATTGCAGAGGAAACTAACCTGCCAAACTCATTCTGTGAGGCCACCATCACCTTAATAACAAAACCTGACAAAGATGCCACAAAAAAGGAAAACTACAGGCTAATATCACTGATGAACATAGATGTAAAAATCCTTAACAAAATTCTAGAAAACAGAATCCAACAACCTGTCTCATCTACCAAAAATTTAGAGAAGAGCTAACACCTATCCTACTCAAACTCTTCCAGAAAATTGCAGAGGAAACTAACCTGCCAAACTCATTCTGTGAGGCCACCATCACCTTAATAACAAAACCTGACAAAGATGCCACAAAAAAGGAAAACTACAGGCTAATATCACTGATGAACATAGATGTAAAAATCCTTAACAAAATTCTAGAAAACAGAATCCAACAACATATTTAAAAGATCCTACGTCATAACCAAGTGGGCTTTATCCCAGGGATACAAGGATTCTTCAATATTTCCAAATCAATCAATATAATTCAACACATTAACAAATTGAAAGGTAAAAGCCATATGATTATCTCAATAGATGCAGAGAAAGCCTTTGACAAAACTGAACATCCATTTATGATAAAAAGCCTCCAGAAAGCAGGCATAGAAGGAACATACCTCAATATAATAAAAGCTATGAAGTTGAACGGTTTTATGAAGACCTACAAGACCTTTTAGAACTAACACCCCAAAAAGATGTCCTTTTCATTATAGGGGACTGGAATGCTAAAGTAGGAGGTCAAGAAACACCTGGAGTAACAGGCAAATTTGGCCTTGGAATGCGGAATGAAGCAGGGCAAAGACTAATAGACTTTTGCCAAGAAAATGCACTGGTCATAGCAAACACCCTCTTCCAGCAACACAAGAGAAGACTCTACACATGGACATCACCAGATGGTCAACACCGAAATCAGATTGATTATATTCTTTGCAGCCAAAGATGGAGAAGCTCTATACAGTCA